>CP050224.2:54115378-54327145 GCA_012066045.3 Morus alba
TTCCATATATCAAATCAAGATCCGATAAAGAAATGGGGAGTTAAGAGTAGAGAGCAAGTTGAAATCATGGATTAGTAGAAAAGAGACCTCATAGAAAGAAAGGTCAATAATCTTAGTAAGATCCCCGGAGGAAAAAAAATGCCAATGGAAGATGCTCTTCACATGAAGAATAACGAAAAACATTACTTTTCCTCGGCTTCATTTTAATTTTGAAGATCAAATTTATATAAGCCCTAGTGAATTGTAATGTCGAGGAGAATTAGTAGATAAATAAGTCTACTTATTTATGGATTTTTCCATAAATAAGCCATGCAATCTACAGGTTTAAAACCTCTCAGTACACGTGTTCATATTAGAATGACGTGTAAAATCTCAGTATGACAAGATATACTATGAAAAGCCTAATAAGTATATATGGAAATGTTTAAGAGTACCGTGAGACATGAAAGAAATGACTTAATGGTACACCATGTCAGATAATGATTGAGAATACTGGCTATGAGAGTGAAAGTTCAAGTAAATTATTTGACTTCAGATAAGTCATCACATTCTTAACGGTTCAAACAAATTGATGAACCAATAAGTGAGCACTCGATTAGTAATTACTAAGAATATTTTAAGATCTAAGCAGTGTTATGAGAGGAGAAGTATAAAATCATGGAATAATCCAATGATTCAATGTGTAGTATTACAGTTTGTACTACGCAGTACCCCCAGAAACCACAAGGATGAACATTTTAATCCAAGTTATACGAAAGTAGTACATCACACTCAAAATTAGAGAGTTCTCACAGTAGGTGTATCAAGAGGATATTACAATAATCCAAGACCAAGATCAGATAGTTCCGATAATAGAGTCTCAGCCGAATCAAGGATAGAAATGCATAGTCTAAGTCTATGTTAAGTTTTTAAAAAAAATAGTTTCGAGATCAATCACGACTCATACTAGGCAATTGATTGACTAATCCTAAAGATTAATTCGGTTGAAGATTGAAATGACAATCGAGACTAAGAAGAGTGATCAACCATTTTGGAGACAAACTATCTCATCCAAACCATTCGTTACTCTAATAAAAGAATGATGTTGTTGAAATTGCCTTGATTGATAGGAAGTTAAAGTAAAAGAACAACATCTAGCAGGAGAATTGCAGAAGATCTACATTCTGGAATATAAGTGTGATCAAATCACGACGGATTTTGTGGTAGAGTTGCCTAGAATATCCGATAGTAACGATGCGATTTGGATAATCGTTGGATCGATCGACTAGATCAGCACACTTTTTGCCGATCAAACTCAGTTATTCTATTGAGAGACAGCCATTTCACGAGTGTACATGATGCAATGGGGTCTAAGTTAAAGTTTAGTACAACTTTCCACCCGCAGACGGATGGCCAATCCGGAGAGAACCATCCAGACCCTAGAAGATATGTTAAGAGCATATGTCATGGATTTAAAGGAACCGAGATAGAAAGTTGCCTTTGATAGAGTTTTTTTATAATAACAACTATCGCATGCCAATAAGAATGACACCTTTCAAGCTCTATCTGAGAAGAAGATGCATGTCCCCAATTCAATAGTATGAATCTAGGGAGAAGCATCTAGAAATAGTAGACTTTAACAGAGAGCCACAGAGAATGTTGGGACGTATCACAAAGAGGTTTGATACAGGTTCATAGTCGCCATAAGAGCTATGCGGATAAACGCTGAGATATAGAGTTTCGGTAGGAGACTTAGTTTTCGAAGGTGGTACCGATGAAATGAAGAATAAGATTAAAAAAGAGAGAAACTCAACCCATGATGCGTCGGATAGTTGGGATCCTCGAAAAGGATTAGTAAAGTCACATATAGACTAGTAGCGTCGCCAGAATTGGCTTACGTACCCAATGTCTTTCACGTATTGATATTGAGGAAGTATGTGCCAGATCCATCGCATGTATTGCATCAGGAACCCGTCGAAGTGCACGCAGACCTCACTTACAAGGGGAAACCACGTCAGATCCAAGCTAGCAAGGAGAAAACCTTAAGGAATAAAGTAATTCCTCGGGTTAAAGTCTTGTAGTGAAATTATAATATTGAGGAAGCTACTTGAGAACGCGAAGAGAATACGAGGAAAAGCTACCCTGAGTTGTTCTAATTTTCGGGACGAAAATTTTTTTAGGAGGGTAGATTGTAATGACTGAGAAAATCCCAGACTTTAAATAATACAATTTATTTATTTAAGGCAAGGATTTTCCTAGAAAATATTATGTGACTGAAGGATTTATGGAATCAATATTTGTATTCCTAAATTCTGTAGTAAATTTCATATTGAGTTCATGTTTTCGATCAAGTAAATTTGATCGATAAATTATTGCCGTACTTTAAGGCGAAATAATTTTTAGTACGAGTATAGCTTGAGAATCTTAATTTCAAGAATCTCCAAACACAGCATGATGTTAGCAGCGTATAAAAAAACGCACTGACATTTTAAAAGAAGAGAAAGTCCTTAATTGCCAGACAGTTAGGTTAAAGTCACAAGGTAAATACCCATAGCAGAAGGGTATAATGTGAGCTCGGGAGTTGACACCGTCAGAAACAACGTCATTCCCAAGATAGAATGCTGAGAAGTTAGATTTTGAATTTGTTCAGTCTAAAATTTATTTCAAGACTTGAAACAGTTCGAAATATTACGCGAGTAAGAATGTAAAACAATATTGAATTATTCAGAAATTAATATTGGACTGTAAGTAATAGATTAAATTACGTGAGCAAAATTAATTACCTCTAATCGGTAAAATTTAATGCATTTAGAGGAAATAATTGAGGATAAGATCGGGGCATGTAATCTTGTCTTAATTAGACACTATATATAGTGAAATTTTTAGGCTTCTATCATTTTCTCTCTCTTGCTCACGTTCACGCTCACTCTCTCTCTCTTCTCTCACGTTTTCTCCACAAAACCCTCGATGGCCAAATACTCAAGTTGAGATTCCGAGCCTCCGTTTTCGACACCGCCGGTGTCAATAGAAAAGATCTCGACGAGCTGAGTTCAATGACATGCGGCACGACCTCTAACTCCGCCCGGAATCAGCCGCAATCGCCAGCGGAAGTTCCGAAAATGACCATTTTCTTCCGTCGTGATATCTCCGCCATCCGACCTCGATCGAGATGATTCCAGTCCCTATGGACTCCGGTCGCGTTGAGACGAAGAAAACCCATCCATTTTCATAGCTCAATGATGGCGGAGCACCGCCGTCCGTGGTGGCGGAATCGCCTCCGCCGCCGTTGTTCCTCTCTCTCCAGGCCGTCGTGGATGCCACCACCTTCCGTCTCGAGCGGAAGCCGGCCGGCCAGATCCCGACCAGCAAGTTTTCACCGTCACCATCGCGGTTTGGCGGGAAGCGGGGCCGTGCCGAAAGTGTCCGTGGAGGGGGGGTGGTTAAACGGAAGCGATCTAACCGTTGGATCGTCGTGGTTTTGGTGTCACAACACTTTCCAGAAGGAAGAGGGTGAAAACCCCTCAACCAATTTTAAGATTTCGTGATCGGAAATATGAGATTTAGTCGCCCGGATTTTACCGACGTTGCGGTCCCGATGGGTACTTATTACGAGGCGAATTGTGTGAAATTGACCGCACCAATGGACTCGGAAGGGTCAATTTAGGGGGTAGGACCCAAGTCCGCTTGTGGAAAAACTCTCCGGGAGCCTCCGCGGCCGTCTGCCCGCCGCCGCCGCCATATTCCGTGAGGTGTTGTTCTCAGGCTATCGACCTCCGTTTGATGATCCGAGACCATATCCAGGACTCGTTTGACGTCTTTGAACGCAATGGTGGCGTCCGTTCAACCAAATTCAATTTCGATAAGAATGGTCTAATCTTGGTTGCACTTGCGATCGAGGTGGTTCGGACTAAACAAGTGAAGATCGAATTAAGTGTTTAAAGCTACGATGTTCCTCAAGGATCATTCATAGTGCTTGCAGACTTTTTTCCCAAAATTAGTTTTTGAGGAAACGCAGGGAGGACACGACAAGCGAGATCTTTGTCGAACCGATTTGCTTTCGGAATCCGGGCAAGTACAAACCTTGCTACGGTTTAATTAAGATAGTCATATAAGGCGTATGATCTTCACGAAATACGTTAATTATGAGATTCGTGAATTAGGTTTATATTTATGTTAAAGCGTCGTATGTAGTTTTTCAATAAAACTTAACGATTTTCAAATAAGCATGTAGCGAAAATCGAAAAAAAGTAAACGCTAGACCCTTAATTTTACTGACGGTAAATATGGACCTCAACGCTATCATGAGACCATCAAGTGAGGTAAAGTAAAGTTTATTAAAAAGTGTATTATGGATGATAATTTAATTAATTATTAAAACTAATTAATTAAATTATCTAAGACTTAGAATATGGTTAAGGAAGTTAATTAATTACTAAGATTAATTAACTAACTTATGTAGACTCGATATATGAATAAGAGGGTTAATTAATTACCAAAATTAGTTAACTAAATTATTAGACTTATTATAAGGATAAGATAATTAATGAATTATCAATTTAGCACAAATTTGTAATGGCAATTAAGGAAAATAAGATTTTGAGGATTTAATAAATTGATCCTTATAGCGAATTATCCTTCAGTAAAGGAAAGGAATACATGCCTTAAGAAAAGGGTTAGATTCCTTCATAAGTTGCTAAAATAGAATAGCAAACGACAGATAACCTCACACTCTCAGTGGGTGTTTATTTTCAGAAGTAAGCAAGTAAGAGAATAGGTTGTTTGGCGAAAAGTGGATTCGACTCTGTAAATCGGGTAAGTAGGAATCTCGCCCTAAAGATGAATAGATTTTAAAGAAAAAAAATTACACATGTTATATATGCATGTTTATGTTTTTAAGTATTGTATGCAGTGATGCTATGTTATCTTGCATACACATAAGCAAAGTGCACATGAATTATATGTGTTTAAATTAATTTAATGTTATAGTATGCTATGCTAGGTCATATTGCATACACCTTAATAAGTCAAGAGGAACTTATAAGAAGAAACTCGGTTGAGTGCCGTACCGACCTCCGACCTAAGGGAGGTAATCGAGACTCCACAAGGAGATAAATGAACAAAAAAAAGGGTCCTTCGCAAGGGAGGCACTCGGTTCAATTTAAATCACGGGTCGTTGGGGAGCTTGCAAACCCTTACGTCCCGATGATTGCGCCGCAAGTGGTAATGCGTGAGCACTCGGGCCCATCGAAGAAGAAAGATAAGATAAGATAAGATAATAAGACTATGATAAAACATCATAATCAAGCATAATCAGCTCATGCATATTTATACATGTGTACTTACAGTTATTTTGTGAGATATAGTTCCTACTTAGCGGCGAAAAGCTCAATCGGATATGTTCATCTTTGTAGGTAAGAAACCTATCGACAATTCTTGAAGGGTAATGGTGAGCGGCGGACGAATGGTGGAGATGGGAATGGATACCGCTTACGCTTGATTATTTCCATGATAAGTTTAAGAAAAATCATGTATATGTTTATATGATTCAAAGGTTTTAAGTATGTATGTTTAAAAGTATACGTACATATATATGTTAAGAAAACCAAGGTTGCAGCTAACAACCCTAGTTTTGAGTATTTAAGTTTTAGAACGTTGCAATAGTTCATGCAACAAATAAACGAATTTTAAACATAACGGTTTAAATGATTGATTTTGAAAGGACTTTAAAATGTACTTGAATTTAAGATTTTTCACGAAATCGATTTTAAAGTCAAATGAGATGGCCAATTAAAATGACTAGTTTTAGAAAGGCTTTTAAAGAGTATTTGAAACAAGAGTTCAAATGCTATTCAGCTTGAAAGATATTTCTAAAAGGTTTTATCTTAACTAAAATTAAGAAAAGCTTTAAGAAATTAGTGATTCACTTATTTGAAATTATTGTTACAAATTATGAAAGTATTCATTCTTATGTTTTAAAAAAAAAATGTTCCGCAAATTTTAAGAAATTTCAGTAAGTACAAGCTAAAAAGTTAGTTACAGTGGCGGCCTCGTAGGAGGGTCGTCACAACTAAATGCCCATTCGAATAACATAAAACTATATAGGTTGTTGATCTCAAAATCTGACACAACAGCACGTGTGGCAACGCTCAGTGATCGGACTCTCCACCTCTACCTGAGTTGGTTGGATTCTTTGGTATGGTGCTCTTATCTAGGAATAAAGGAGACACGGCCCTACATGACCCTCCGATGCTCAAATCAGCGTTCTATTCGGGAGCTATTAATGGAGAGGCCGAGTTTGAGGGAGAAATTGTCCATACCTTAGTAAATGATCATGGAGGTATTTATAATTTTCTATTGGACTCGGGGCAAACCCATAATCCACGTATAGCCGTATGGTTCTGTTAGGACCAGGTTCAGGTGTCATTGATTCTCACCGGTTGTACAATTATCCATATGGACGGTGGAGATGATCCCCATTATGGAATCATTCTCATCGCGTGTTTTGGAGGGCAAAGGCGAGGAGTGTTTTCTTGAGATTTCTCTAGCATGCACTCAGCGGAGAGTAGAAGAGGAGGTTCGGACATCCTATTAATTAGGCTGGGTTGCTGGACGCTTACCAATGTTTATTGCCTATTCGGCAAGGTGATGGGCGGGGCGATGATCGCCAACCTAGTGCCGATCAGGCCACCAACATAGGATTATAATTTTTATTTTAAACTCAAAAGGTTCAAAACCACACAATTTGAATCAGCAAAGTAAATAGAACATTAATTATTGTTTAGTTCATAGGTTCAAATCAAAAAGTTTGAACCGAACTTTAGATTTTTATGAGAGAAATTAGTGCAGTGAAAAGGTTTGAACTGCGTGATCCAAACTAGTGTACCAAATAACCTTTTAGGGCCCGTTTTTAAATTTAATTTTTTAGAGAGAGAGAGAGAGAGTATTATTTGAACCTAAAACATGGTGATTTGAACCAATCATCCAAATAAAACTAACATAACAAATATATTATTATTGCATTTTTAGTGTCTTACATACAATTAATATTAACATATGCATCAGAAATTGTCTAATATATATTTACCTGACTCTCTTGGTTTGTTACTCAGATTCCAGTTCTTTTTCTCTTGATTTTTACATGCTTGAAACCTGAAAATCAAAAAAAAATAGAATTAGTGAGTTCTACTTTAGATGATTAAGGCATTTATGAAAAAGAAAATGACAAAAAAAAAAAACAAAAAGATAGATAAAAAGCGGAAAAAGCGGGAAAGACATGCGATGCAGTTAAGAGTGTTTGTCGCAGTGCAACTCATTCCGAGTTGTTGGCATATAAATATATATTTGGCCAGCACATAAGAAGGGAACATTTTCATTATAAGAAATTTGACGAAAATATATGTACGAGTTGATTCTGATCAGATTTAGCAACTCTCATTCATTCTAGATAAGTGATAACAGATCATAGAAATTGGAAAGCTAATAAAAGATGAAAATTGTATGATAAATGGAAATTCACAAAGAATATATACATATGATGGACCGATAAAGCTCTACCATAAAGGACGAATAAAGCTCTACCATTTCTATGATCTTCAAAGCTAGAGTTGTACACAAGATGGACCGATAAAGGATTAAGGGAAACAGAAAGGAAGGTGAAGTAGAGAAACGAAGAACAGAAGAGAAGAGAGACACAGAGAGAATTTAGAACTGTCTCTTGATAATCATCATTTTATGCATAATTAAATCCCTTTAAATTTAGACTTTTTATAAGTATTAATTTATTTGTACATGTTTATATTTCAATTTTAAATTATTGAGTTTTATTTTAGTTTTAATCAATTTGGTCTGTTTTAATTTAATTTAATGCGTTTTTATTTAATTTTATGTGTTTTATTTTTAGCTAAGTAGTGTTTAAAATTTGGAGCGAAACCGTATAAAAATGGATACATTTGGACCACATTTGGTATTTCAAACGCTAAAAATTCGGTTATAATATATTATTTTTATTAATTTTAGTTTGAATTTCGGAATTAATTTCAGTCCGCTGGATCAAGCACGGTAAACGGTCCACATGCGCGCGTGCATCCACACTTGACACAAAACGCGTGGAGCCAGATCACGGGCCCCACCTGTTCAGCGCGTCAGCTGCTTCAGCCGCACAAAATGGCGCAGATTCGTTTGACTTTAGGTTTTGATTTTTTTTTCACCAATAAAGCCCAGTTTCAGGTATTACAGTGGGCGGACATTTGGGATGCATGGTTTTGACTTTAGGTTTTGATTCGTTATACAACAGGGTGATTTCTTTTATTTTACTTTTTTTTTTTTTTTCATGTATTTGTAATTTTTTTTTTTTTACTGAGGTGGATGATGAAGCCATGTTTAATTATTTAATCCACTATTGTGTGTTGATTCCAATCTATTTGTGTTTTAACCTTTATGATTTTCGCTTCATTTTGTGAATGTTATTTCATTATTAATATCATGTATTCATGATAAAAGTTAAGCTGTTTAATATATGTTTTCCATTAAATTGTATACATTTTTTAAGCGAAGGAAAAACTACAAAAGATGTTTCTGGAGTAGCTAGATAGTAAGATCGACTTCTACACTATCACCCAAAATACTGGAATCAATATACGGTAGAGATATTAGTTGAATATTGGTGGATTCTGAAACCTTAGTAATTTTTATAACCTGATTTTACTTATAATTTTATTTCTTTTCTTTATTATAATTCCCAGTCTTACTTTTTTTTTTTCCATCAAATTTATTGGAACTAGGTTAGAGTTTAATTAATTTTGATTAGTTAATATTTTCGTGAGTTTTATCTTCTTTTAAACATTCTCTATGAGATCGGTCTCGCTTTGCATGTCTATTGTAATTGATTAGTGCACCTGCGAGTAACAATAAGTTTTTGGCGCTGTTACCGGAGAATTGTCAAAAGAAGTAACGAGAAAACTATCTACTTCTAGGTTGGTTAAATTCTTCTACTAGTTATTTTTTCTTCCTGTCTTTTCGTTTGTATCTTTTGCTTTCTTGTTATATATATATATATATATATATATATATATGTTTTGGATTAGTTGTTGTTAGTCATCAGCAAATATATATATATATAAATATATATATATATATATATTGCCATTTCTATGAACTTCAAAGCTAGAGTTGTACACAAGATGGACCGATACAGGATTAAGGGAAACAGAAAGGAAGGTGAAGTAGAGAAACAAAGAAGAGAAGAGAAGAGAAGAGAGAGAATTTAGAATGAATTTAGAATGAGAGAGAGAATTTCAACGAATCCCATCCTCACCTTGCAATTCTTTTTGAGAATCTTTTAAAGAATCTCCTTTTTTCTTGATATTCTTTCTTATCTTTTAAAGAATACTGGTAAAATGAAGCTCGTTCCTTGCAGCTGCTAGCATTGATTATATGAATTCTCAAATAAATATGAATGAAAAAGTTTAAGAAAAACAATAGTCAAACAAATTAAATTAATAAAATAGAAAATAAGGGCATCAACAAAGTCATATTAAAAAAGAGTAAATTTAATTAGAATATTTTGATAAAAAAAAATATTTTTCTAGCATGAAAATTAAGGTCACTTTTATTAAAACGATATTTTGAAGAATTATGAAATAAATATTTAAAATGGGTAAGTTATAGTTATTTTAGTGAAGACAGATGAAACGAGAAGGAAAATTTTTTAATTAAGTACATGTAGATTATCTTTACATTAACGTCAATGTCATTTTTAATATTAAAAAGTGTGAAAATGACATATTTAGTATTTTATAAATCAATGTATAATGCTAATTTAAATGTTAAATCTACCTTCATTTATAACATTAAGTTTTGGAAGTTGTAAACGTCAACTTTACTTTTATAATTTAAAAATATCAATGCTATTGTAATCAAATGTCAAAATATGCTCTACTGAATCTTGATTCATTAGTTTTTACACGTATGTCAAATACGTTATTTCTTGTTTTTGTTCGTTTTATTTGAAAACATTTAAGGGATAAAAGTAAAATGACTAGAAATAATAAATAAACAAATAGATAAATAGGATTTTAGAAGCAGGCGAGAAGTAGCGATAATAAGAAATATAGAAGAAAGGAGGTGCATTAGAAATATGTGTTGCAAGAAAACATTTTCTAAAGGAACACGTTTTCAGAAATACGATGAATGAGTTAAAAAAAAAAAAAAAGCAAATTCGGATAAAAAAGGTTAATCTAAAAAGGTTTTAGAAGCAAGAGAGAAGTAGCGCTAATAAGAAATATGAAAGAAAGGAGGTAGTGTTGAGATAAGATTTCATATTTCATCCCTCACCGTACATGTAGCAACTCAAACTCGAAAGGTCACTAAATGAGTACCGCGACTCTCCGGATAGACTAAACGATTCATCAACTGGTCACTCCCACCGGTTGACCCCACGAGTCAACGAATACCCTTGGGCATCAAGTCACGAGAGAATATTCTTAAGACATTCCAAATATAAGTTCAACAATAGAAACCGGAAAAGGAAAGAAATCAACTACTCGAGTTAGAGGAATTAATGAGGAAAAAGGTCAATGGTTGACTTAGGCTACAAGCAACCCTTTTATTGGACAAGATTGATTGCCTTCGATATATGGAAACTACATCTCCAACAACCATGAATAAAGAGCCTGAATCAACTCCGGAAGGACAATAAATCATAGGTGATCAATCAAGCAGTAAAGAGAATCGATTAAGAAAATTCATACAACGCCTAAGAAGGAAAGGAATATCGAATTAATGGAAAAATCACTCAAAGAATCAAAAATATAAGGCATTTAGACGCGTCTTCCAGGACACACACATCATCTTCTCTTACGCACGCTCACTTACAACACACTTTTCCATTTTTATTGTATTTTCCAAAGATATATTTTCTCTTTCATTTCGTTCTTCTTTTAATAACTCATTATAACGCTTTTCAGCACATATAGTGAAACCATTAGAGCCCTATAGTGGATGCACCCTAAGTTATTAGGGGAACTACTATAAATTTATGTGTCCTTTTACTGCTTTTCTTTACTTTCAGGTTTACTAATGCTCTCATTTTTGCAGCGGATCAACATCACTAATCGATGACTCCTAACTCGGTCATTGGCCCTTAATTTCTCTAATTGTAGATTTTATCCTCTACAATAAGAAATACGTGTTTTAAGAATATATTCTCAAAGAAGGGAATCTTTTTGTTAACAATGGAATCATGACAACGTCTAGTTCCAGTTCTTGCTCTTTTGCAATAATGCCTTTAGTAGACAACCAACGCCATTGCAAACACTGAGCGAGAACGGTATGGGGCACACAAACAATGTCATTGTGCGGGGATACGATTCGCCAAGCTGGGGCTAACAAAACCGTCCGGTCCCCTACCGGATTAGGAATGCGAAGGCCTCTCCTTTTTTTCTCATTTTGTTTGAGGCGGGCCGAATAGAGAATGAAATGCTTATATATGGGAAGGGTTCCAAAACCTTTTTTTGTTTAAGGGCTGCTTGCCCCACCGAAGTACCAAAGGCCCATAGTACCTGCCTAACCCCTCACTCCGAGGGACCGTAGATTGGAAAGTACCTTCTAAACCACCCCATTCATCCAAAAGAGAAGGGAAGGGGCCTATGTATTTGCATGACCCCTGCAGATTTTACCTTATCTACACCCGGGGCAAATCCCCTATCGATCCTGTCAGGACGCTGCAGAACGCGCGAGAGGGAGAAAGAGATAGAAGCACAATATTGCTTTTCGTTTTTCCTTTTGCTTTTCTGTTTAGTTTGTATTTTTGCTCAAAATATTCTCTCATGCTTATATGAAAGTATGAATAGAAATATGATCTTTGCTTAATATTCAGATATTGCTGCTCAAGCCTTACTATTTAGAATGTTTTGATCTGTTAGATGTACAATCTCTGAATTCTCCAAAGATATGATTTAGATTTTTGTTATTTATGTTATATAGCATAATGAACATGTCCTAGATGGTTATGATATTCAATAAAAATTTTAAAATTCCACTCATTGTTGTTTTTCCAACATAATATGCTTATAAAAAGAATGTTCATCTATATTCTGTTGGAATCTACAAGTTTTGACCACTTGGTTAAATTTTTTGTTCCAAAAATGGGAAACTTGCTTTAATCCATAAATGGTTTTTAACAACTTACAAACCTTATCCTCTTGATCTTTAGACTTGAAGCCCTCCGGATGTACCATATAGATACTTTCTTTAAAATGACAATTTAATAACGCCGTCTTAACATCTATTTGCCGCATCTCACAATTGAGAGCAGCCGCAATAGATAAGAAAATGTCGATGGACCCAAGCATGGCTATAGGCGAAAAAGGTTTCCTTATAATCGATTCTCTCCTTTTGCGTGTATCCCTTAACTACACGATTAGTGCATGAAAATGCACCCTAAATCTCGCTTTTGATTTATATAATATTAAAATATTTAAGCTTTAATTAAGCAATTCCATTATTTTTATTCATAATATTTCTAATTGAAATTTGTCCGTTTTTTGCTAATTATTTCAGATAAAAAAAGCAGTGTAAAAAGCCACACAAAAATAAGCCATGGCCATAATTTCAACCATGGGAGCCAAGCTCTCGGAGAGAGCCGAGGCCGATTAAGCCAGTTAGCTGAGCCGGCCAAGTGCATCATCTTCGTGGGCCCCAACATCCCAGCTCATGGACATTTCCTCACTCGGTCTCGCGCGTCACCTGCGCGCGCGGCTTTGCTGTGGCGTTTCACGCCTCGAAATGACGCGTTTGACTCCTCCGTGTGTCGGCGCGAGAAAGCGCCCTTCCTCGCTCGTCTAAGTGCGTCCCGGCGGCGTCCCCATGGGTCCTCGGGCCAGCGTTCCTTCCACCCAATCCGCCGGCGCGCGTCCAAGGCCATCCTCATGTGGGTCCCGCGCGACAGCATGCCAGCCCAAGTCTTTCTCCGCGCGCGACAGCTGTCTTCTGCTCTGACCATCGCCAGCTCCGTCCGCCCAATCCGACCGCGACACGTGGCAGACTTCTCCTTTCCTCCAATCAAGCTTCGACACGTGTCCAGACGATGAGCTGAATCCGAATTTCTTCCTAAAAATCAGAGCGATTTCTTCCCCAAATTAAATATGTGATTTCTCCTAATTTATGTGTAATTTTATTTTGTTTCCTTTTCTTTTGTAATTTTCTAGTTTTATAATTTATTTCCTTATTTGATAGGCAACCTCTGAACATTATAAATAGAGGGGTTGGTCTAAGGTTTTGGAGGCTTTTTTATTCAGTTTTCTGTCGTCTTGCTGTCAGTCTCATATTTTCTCTCTAGAACTTGTGAGAATGTTTTGCAAGATTGGCTAGAGTTCTTTTGGTGAGGTTAGAGATGAACTTCTGTTGAGAGATCCAATTCGGGGTTTTGATTCCTTGTGCTGTAAAGTTCAACATCTGAATGAATTAAATCTCATCTATTTTTCTATTACTTTTCAAAATATTGTGTGCCAATTTTTATATAAGTTCGTTCACGCTTTTCTTATGAATTCTGTCATGCAATGTTTTGTTATTCAAATTATTTTACAAATTGTCTTTTTACGCAATATTGTCGATTGATATATTGTCGATTTTAGATAACTTGTAACGATAATATTTCGGAGTCAACATAGAGATTTAATCTATTCGGTTCTTTTATTTTGTGAATCGAAACTGGAATTGGTGAAGCGAAATATTAAGGATTCTCGACACCTTACCGTTTTTATTATTGAATTTTCTTCATCTGATTTTCTCATTTTTATTATATTTGCAACAAAAATCTCAAAAACTATTCTTTTTCTTTAATTCACTTTTCTCTAACGCTCTTATTACATTAGTTATTCTTGTTATTTTGTTATCTCTCTGTGGATCGACCGCCCATACGTGCTACAATTGACCGCTTGTGAACATCACTTTTGGGCGTTAATCAAATTTTGGCGCCGTTGCCGGAAGGTGCTATTAGCAAGACTGATCAATAGATTTTTGAGCCAAAGAGATAAGTATACATTTATTATTATTATTATTATTATTATTATTATTATTATTATTCTTTCTTATCGTTTATTTCAAAAAAAAAAAAAAAAAAAAAATTCTCCGTTGATTTACGTAAGTTTTGCTGACTTTATTACTATTATTATATATATATATATATATATATATATATATATATATATATAGTCTCTTGTTTAGTGTACGTATCTTTAGTTTCTCGAAAAAAAAAAAAAAAAAAATCCTTTGGTTTCCGTGATTTGATTGTTAGCCTATATATATATATATATTTAAAAAAAAAAAAAAAAAAAAAAACTTGCGTTTGTATTCCTTGTTTACTTTACGTTCTTCATTTTTTTTCTTTTGCAAAGTTCTTTCGTTTTTCATTTTTTTTTTTATTTCCGTAGTTTAGGTTGCTGAAAAAAAAAAAAAAAATCTCATTGCTAATTTTATTTTCTTTTTTTTTTTTTTTTAGTTTTGGAATTAATTGTGATTTGATTTTGTTATGTTTTATTTTTGGTAAATTAGGATTTTATTTTGTTTCCTCATTTGTATATTTTAATTGTTGCCTAATTTAATTTTTCCTTTTATAGTTTCATTAATTTTTAGGATTATAATTAAGATGGTAATTAATTGACTAATTTAGATTCATAATCTAAGATTTTCATAATTTGGTAGATTTAGGCTTTTGACTTTAGGAATAGTTCCCATTAATTAGGTTACATTTCATAATTTACTCAATAAAATTTAATAATTGATTTTGAGAATAATTGAGTGGTTACGTGGAAAGTATAATCTGAGGGAGTTCTGTCTAGGAAAGTTGGTACTTAAGCGGGCCTCGCCCCACCAATCTTTCCTGGGAACGTTGCTCTGTCTAGGAGACTATTCATTGAGCCAAGAGCTATAGTCTTTCCTGGGAGCACTCTCGGTGGTTACAATTTACGTTACTATATAATTATTTTCTTTTTGATTAAAAAAAAAAAAAAAAAAAAAAAAAAAAAAAAAAAAACAAAAAAAAAATTAAAAAAAAGAGCCGCTTAGGGTGAATGCATCGGTATAGAGACGAACTAGGGAGATTTGCTCAACGTCCAAATTTAGAAACCCCTAGTGAAATTCTGTCCGACTCGTCTTCTACGTCTCCGTCTTCACACTCGTCGTTGGAATTCGCATTTCAAAATCTATTCGCAATGGCACAACACGAGGAAGTTCAGCCTAGGACGTTGCAAGATTACCTGCACCCAACGCGCACGGCCACCCCATCGTGCATCATGTTCCCACCGAATGCACCGCCTATCGATTTCAAGCCGGGCATGATTGCACTTCTCCCAACTTTTCACGGCTTAGAGAATGAGAACCCATATGTATACATCCGGGAATTTGAAGAGGTGGTGGCCACCTTTCACAGCCGTGCTGAGGCCGCAAACACCGTCAGATTGAAGTTTTTCCCTTTCTCTCTGAAGGACAAGGCCAAAAGCTGGCTGTATTCTCTTAGGCCTAGGTCTATTGGTACGTGGGAAGAAATGACGACGACATTCTTCAACAAGTATTTCCCACACCATAAGACTAATAATTTGAAACGACAGATCTCGAATTTCGCTCAGAAGGAAAATGAAACTCTCTATCAAGCTTGGGAGCGTTTTAAAGATCTGTTAAATTTGTGTCCCCACCATGGATATGAAAGTTGGCGCCTCGTAAGCTATTTCTACGATGGACTCATAATCCGAGAGCGCCAATTTGTTGAGATGATGTGCAATGGAGATTTTCTCCAGAAGGATCCTGACGAAGCTATCGAGTACCTCAATGAGTTAGCTGAGAAGGCTCATACTTGGACTGGACCGAGTGCTACTGAGGGCACCAGTAGGTCCCGACCAGTTGGAGTTTATCAATTAAGGGAAGAGGACAGCCTCAAGGCCCAGGTTGAAGCTTTGACGAAGCAAATTGAGGCCCTTAAAGGTAAAGATAGTAAAAGAATCCACATGGTGGCAAGGACAGAGGCACATGAGCCATGTTTCGTTTGTGGTGGAGAGGGTCATCTAGCTCAGGATTGCCACACTTTAAGCGAAATGAGAGGGGTATACGAGGAGCAGTGCAATGCATTGGGCACATACAAGAAGCCTTACGGACCCTTCTCGAAACTTACAATCCTGGTTGGAAAAACCACCCAAACTTGATTGGAGAGATCCGAACCAACATAGCCAATCATCTGGAGGGCAATGGAGATCAGAGCAACAGTCTCAACCACCAAGGACATATTTTGCGCCTCAGAATAACATGCAGCCGAAAGGGAATTCTCTAGAGGATACCTTAAAAGCTTTTATGGATGCGCAAAATAAGACGAATCAAAGGGTTGATTCAATGCTTACCCAACTGGTGGAAGAGAACAAGGAAATAAAAAGTCAGATCACAAAGCTGACAGAAGCTTTAACCGTTCAAGAGCACGGTAGATTTCCATCACAAGCCCAGTCTAATTTGAGAGGACAAAACATGGCTCAAACTTCCAACTCTGAAGGTCAAAATATCAAGGAAGTTAACGTCATCACTACTCGAAGTGGTAAGAATTCAGACACGCCATCAACAAGTACTACCACTTTGAGTAATGAAGAATCATTTCGAGGAGAGCGAAGAGCCAACAAAAATTCCGGTAAAGGTGCCCTTCCCCGGGCTCTCCGACCTTTGGGAAAGTGCGGAAAACCAAAATGAGATCCTAGAGCACTTGACACAATTGAAGATCAATCTTCCTTTACTACATGTGATCAAGCAAGTGCCCGCCCACGCCAAGGTTATAAAGGATCTGTGCACTATAAAGAGAAAGCACCATGTCAAGAAGACTGCATTTCTTGAACAAATAAGTGGTGATTGAGCGAGAAAACACCTTCTTTGAAGTACAAAGATCCTGGCTGTCCCACCATTTCCTGCACCATTGGGACACGCGAATTCGGCCAAGCATTGTTAGACCTAGGATCGAGTGTTAACCTCATGCCTTATTCAGTCTACTCGCAATTAGGTCTTGGAGATATTAAGCCCACATCTGTGGTTCTGCAACTGGCCGATCGATCCATTAAGAGACCACGAGGAATAGTGGAAGATGTGTTATTGCAAGTTGATAAGTTCTACTATCCTGTGGATTTCGTCGTTTTGGACACTCAGTCAGTGGTTGATGTGGAGTCAAAAATCCCGATCATCCTTGGAAGACCATTCCTCGCAACAGCAAATGCTCTAATTAATTGTAGAAATGGTCTAATGAAGATCTCTTTTGGGAATATGACTCTCGAGGTAAATGTTTTTAACATCGTAAAACAACCACAAGACGATGACGAGTGTCACCAAACATTTTTGATCGACACACTTGTCGAGGAGGAGGTTCTGCTACAAAGCAACTCTGAAGATCTTGAAAACCTCCTCCAAAATTCTGAGTCTGAAAGTTCTGGTCCTTGTGAGTTGGGTAACATTTCTGCCATTTTCAATAGCTCACAGGACAGAGGAATTAAGTTTAAACAACTGTGTTTCGAGGAACTTCCGCAAGGGAGAGAGAAACCAAAGCCTTCCATTGAAGAGACCCCTACAGTAAAACTTGCTCAACTACCTGAAGGATTGAAACATGCATTTTTGGGAGTCGGCGACACCTTTCCTGTTATCATTTCTTCCAAACTCGATGCATCACAAGAGCAGCAGTTGATCAACATGCTGCAAAAGCATAGATCTGCATTGGGTTGGACGATTGCTGACATTAAAGGGATCAGTCCTTTGATCTGCTCCCATCATATTCATTTGGAAGAAGGAGCTAACCCGCGAAGAGATCCTCAAAGAAGATTGAATCCAACAATGAAAGAAGTGGTGAAGAATGAGGTTCTCAAGCTATTAGATGCTGGCATCATTTATCCTGTTGCTGATAGCAAGTGGGTTAGTCCGACCCAGGTAGTGCCAAAGAAATCGGGGGTCACTGTGGTGGAAAATGAGAAAGGGGCTCTAGTTCCCACAAAGGTCGTGACTGGTTGGCGCATGTGTATTGACTATCGTAAGCTTAACACCGCCACTCGCAAAGACCATTTTCCACTTCCATTCATCGATCAAATCCTAGAACGAGTGGCAGGTCATCCTTTCTATTGCTTTCTCGATGGCTATTCAGGATATTATCAGATAGAGATAGCATTAGAAGATCAGGATAAGACAACATTCACATGTCCTTTTAGCACTTATGCCTTTCGGCGAATGGCATTTGGACTGTGTAATGCACCTGCCACATTTCAAAGGTGTATGATGAGCATTTTCAGTGATATGATCGAAAAATGTATGGAAGTGTTCATGGATGATTTGACAGTCTTCGGAGATTCATTCGACACGTGCCTTCTCAACTTGGAAGCCGTTCTACAAAGATGTGAAGAGAAGGGTCTCGTGCTCAATTGGGAGAAGTGTCATTTCATGGTGTCATCCGGCATAGTTCTTGGGCACATTATTTTCGAAAGAGGAATCGAGGTCGACCGCTCTAAGGTTGAACTCATTTCTAACCTGCTTGCCCCAAGGCCGTTAAAGATGTCCGATCTTTTCTGGGGCATGCCGGATTCTATAGGAGGTTCATTCAGAACTTTTCATCTATAGCGAGACCGCTAAGCAACCTCCTAGCAAAAGATGTTGTGTTCAGCCCTGGACACAAGAGTGTGAGGATGCATTCGAACACTCGCCATAAACGACTTACGCCCCTATTATGCGGTCACAGTTGGAGCTTACCTTTCGAGATCATGTGTGGCCGCAAGTAATTCTGTTGTGGGGCCGTTCTTGGTCAACGGAGGGAGGGAAGCCTTTCGTTGTCTACTACGCAAGCCGTGCTTTGAATAGTGCTCAAATGAACTACTCTACTCTTTGAAAAAGAATTGCTTCTTTGTAGTATTTGCTCTCGACAAGTTTCGTGCATATTTGATTGGTTCACCTATCATCATCTTCTGAGATCATGCTGCCCTTAAGTACCTTCTCTCCAAAAAGGATGCTAAAGCGCGTTTAATTAGGTGGATCCTTCTCCTGCAGGAATTTGATTTGACAATCAAGGACAAGAAGGAGTCGAAAATGTGGTGGCGGACCACTTATCTCGTCTTGAATTTAATGATTCCGCCCGCAATTCCCGCTATTGGAGATGACTTCCCGATGAACATCTCTTTTCGTCACTAAAATGCCATGGTATGCAAACATTGTTAACTACTTGGTGACGGGCGAGATTCCATCTACTGGGGTGCACAAGACAAGAGGAAGTTTACGGTCGAGGTTCAGAACTTTTATTGGGATGACCCCTATCTTTTTAAGCATCGCCCGACCAGATCATAAGACGATGCATCCCGGATGATGAAGTGTCTAGTGTCCTGAACTTTTGCCATTAACGATGCATGTGGCGGTCATTTTTCTATGAAGAAGACCGCCGCGAAAATCTTGCGATGTGGTCTCTATTGGCCCACTTTATTCAAGGACACCAATGACTTCGCCGTTCTGTGAGAGGTGCCAAAAAGCTAGGTGCTTTGTCCCGTCGCCATATGATGCCCCGAACCCGATTCTCGTAATAGAAATATTCGATTGTTGGGGATAGATTTTATGGGACCATTTCCACCTTCTTATGGATTCCTCTACATACTCCTCGTTTGTGGATTACGTGTCTAAGTGGGTAGAAGCCGTGGCATGCGGAACAACGATAACACTCTTTGTTGTAAAGTTCTTAAAGGAAAATGTGTTATCTCGATTTGGGCATGGCGTGCCATCATCGATGATCAAGGCACCCATTTACGCAACCGTTCTTTTGAGGCTACGATGCGCCAAATGCGGTGTGGTTCATAAAGTTTCAACTGCCTATCACCCACGGACAAATGGCCAGGCTGAGTTGGCCAATAGGGAGATTAAGCAAATTCTAGAAAAGGCGGTTAATCCGATCATAAAGGATTGGTCTCTGCGCCTCCCGGGCGCACTTTGGGCATACCGCCTTTACTTACAAAACCCAACTTGGGATGTCTCCCTACAGGCTTATCTTTGGAAAAGCACATCATCTACTAATAGAGCTCGAACATAAGGCTTATTGGGCTACCAAAGCCCTCAACTTTGATCTTAGCGGCTGCGGTGTCAATCGGAAGCTCCGGCTTTCCGAAATCGAGGAGTTAAGGAACGATGCCTATGATAATTCCGGGATCTACAAGGCAAAAATGAAAGCGGCTCATGATAAGCGGATCCC
This sequence comes from Morus alba, assembly GCA_012066045.3. Taxonomy (NCBI): domain Eukaryota; kingdom Viridiplantae; phylum Streptophyta; class Magnoliopsida; order Rosales; family Moraceae; genus Morus; species Morus alba. The sequence goes on from CP050224.2 coordinate 54,135,582, forward strand.
GAGGAAACACTTTGAGCCAAATCGGCGGGTTCATCTTTATGATTCCGTTTGCATCTCCACCCCGGTAAGTTGAGGTCGCGGTGACTGGCCCGTTCATAGTGAAACGCGTTTTTCCCAATGGTCTTTGTCGAGATTGAAGATCCAAGCGATGGGAGAATCCTTAAAGTAAATGGCAGCGTTTGAAAAATTACTTAGAGCGGGTAAACCGGGTTGAAGAGATCATTTCGACGACCCGTTTACCGATCTGAGTAGTTTGCTCACATCCCTGTATCATATTTTCATTTTCTATTTTTTTTTTTTTTTTTTTTTTTTTTTTTACATTTTTATGTGTGTGTTTTTGGAGAATCATATCGGGAAGCTCGGTTTGTGCTCATATTGGAAAGCTCATCATCCGGTGTCTTCTTTCTCTATTTTTCATAATCTTTGACACCGAGGACACCTTTATCGATTTTGGTTGGGGTGGTGAGCATATTCATGCGTAAGAGTGATTTTTGTCATGTTGATATTTGAGTTAAAATTTTTGCAAAGTTGTCTGAGTATGATTTCAAAATGATTGGTTTGAGTTGATTTTTGCTGTCTTGGTTACTAAGAAATGACTTCCAGAGTTTCTTTTTGCACATGCTAAACCTTGTGGTAAGATGGATGTTAATGCATGTCAGCTGAGAAAATTCCCGAGTTTAAGTGCTTTATTTTTGGTGAGTTGAGAGAGTTGAGAAAACGACTTTTGAACCTTCATTGACCTTTTGAGCTGGTAAAATCCTTTGTTAGAACATCATTACATGGTTAGTGGTATGCTCGGTGCATATGCTTGAGGGATGGATTTTGGGTTAAATAGGAATGACCTTATGTGATAGAGCCTCATTTGTTATTTTTCAAAAAAAAAAAAAAAAAAAAAAAAAAAAAAAATTGAGCAAGAGCAACATTTCACAAATTATGTAGTTTGGTTGTTCTCACATTTGATGCTATATAGCTGTTTGTCAAAAGAACACCTTTCTACATTCACTTCATAATGCAGGTTGTCTCTTGCCAAAAAAAAAAAAAAAAAAAAAAAAAAAAAAAAGAAAAAAAAAAAGAGAAAGAAAAAAAAAATAATATATGCAAGCTTTTTGGCTCTTTGTTCGTTTATGTAAATTTCTGTTTGACCCAAATGAAATCCTAAAAGCTGGTTTGTGGTAAGAATGGTGGAATGTTCTAAGAGTTGATTAGCCTATCTTTTGGTCAATGTTCGTTTGACTGTTTGTCCTAAATTTAACCTTCCTCACTCTGAGCGTTGATTGTTTCATTTCCAACTCCATGAGAGAAAACCTTTGCACTCAAAATATTCCTGACACCTGTGAGATCAATGGAGTTGAGACTTCTATTTGGTGAATTTTCAAAGCTACATGTGTTATGGTCAGTGGTAAGAAGGTTATGGTTTGGAGCACACACACACGACTCTGGAGTTATGACTGAAATAATTCTGATAGTATCTTTTTGACTTCTTGCTAACAGTTTGTTTGAAATACTCAGGTGACTAAGCGGGTTGAGACTCTGATTTTCTTCGTGACATGATTTCTCTTGCGCTTGGATTGCTAGAGACTAGCAATAAGCTGGTTGGGGGTTGTGATTAGTGCATGAAAATGCACCCTAAATACTGCTTTTGATTTATATAATATTAAAATATTTAAGCTTTAATTAAGCAATTCCATTATTTTTATTCATAATATTTCTAATTGAAATTTGTCTAGTTTTTGCTTAATTATTTACAGATAAAAAGCAGTGTAAAAAGCCACACAAAAATAAGCCATGAAAGCCATAATTTCAACCATCCGGAGCCAAGCCATCAGAGAGAGAGCCGAGCCGATTAAGCCGCTAGCTGAGCCGGCCAAGTGCATCATCCTCGTGGGCCCCACCATCCAGCTCTCCCACATTTCCTCACTCTTCCTCGCGCGCGTCACCTGCACGCATGGCCTTAACGCGCGCGTTTCTCGCACGCAGAAATGAGCGCGCGTTTCAGCTCCTCCCGTGTGTCAGCGCAGAAATTCGCGCCCTTCCCCTTGCTCCATCTCACGTCCCGCGCGTCACTTGCACGCGGCTCCTCAGAGCGCGCGTTCCTTCCACGAATCCGTCAGCGCGCGTCCAAGGCCATCCTCATGTGGGTCCCGCGCGACAGCATGCCAGCCCAAGTCTTTCTCCGGCCGTTGTCTTCTTCTTTCTCGACCATCGCCCAGCTCCGTCCGCCCAATCCGACGCGACACGTGGCGGGCTTCTCCTTTCCTCAATCAACCCGACGCGTGTCCAGACGATGGTGAATCAATTTCTTCCTAAAAATCGGGGCGATTTCTTCCCCAAATTAAATATGTGATTTCTCTAATTTATGTGTAATTTTATTTTGTTTCCTTTTCTTTTGTAATTTTCTAGTTTTATAATTTATTTCCTTATTTGATAGGCAACCTCTGAACATTATAAATAGAGGGGTTGGTCTAAGGTTTTGGAGGCTTTTTATTTATTTTTTACATCGTCTTGCTATCGGTCTCATATTTTCTCTCTAGAACTTGTGAGAATGTTTTGCAAGATTGGCTAGAGTTCTTTTGGTGAGGTTAGAGATGAACCACATTGAGCGATCCAATTCGGGGTTTTGATTCCTTGTCTTTGTAAAGTTCAACATCCGAATGAATTAAATCTCATCTATTTTTCTATTACTTTTCAAAATATTGTGTGCCAATTTTTTATATAAGTTCAGTCACGCTTTTCTTATGTAATTCTGTCATGCAATGTTTTGTTATTCAAATTATTTTACAAATTGTCTTTTATTGCAATATTGTCAGATTGATATATTGTCGATTTTAGATAACTTGTAACGATAATATTTCCGGAGTCAACATAGAGATTTAATCTATTCAGTTCTTTTATTTTGTGAATCGAAACTGGAATTGGTGAACGAAATATTAGGGATTCTCGACACCTTACCGTTTTTATTATTGAATTTTTCTTCATACTGATTTTCTCATTTTTATTATATTTGCAACAAAAATCTCAAAAACTATTCTTTTTCTTTAATTCACTTTTCTCTAACGCTCTTATTATGTTAGTTATTCTTGTTATTTTGTTATCTCTTTGTGGATACGACTGCCCTTCTGTGCTACAATTGACCGCTTGTGAACATCACTTTTGGGCGTTAATCACTACCATTCTAGTCTTATAGGTTTTGACCTTTTATATCTGCGTTTCTCTTCCTCTTATAAACTTACTTACACCCAATAGCTTATATCCCATCAAGAAGATCTACAAGTTCTTAAACTTGATTAGAATCCATTAGTTCTATCTCAGCTTTCATGGATCCAGTCCATCGAATAGGTTTTTTGTTTCAATTGAATTAGGATGTCATTGAAATAATGAGAAGATGCTTCATTAAAATCCTTCAATGACAAAAACCAAGGAAAAAAATCTATCCAAGGACAAAATACTCTAGCCATTGAATTAGGATGTCATTGAATTAGGATGCTTCATTGAAATTCCATAATATACTCTAGCCACTTCGATTTTTTAATTTTGTACATTGCCAAACCACCAATTGCTCAAACGATACTGCTTGATTCCGCTGCTTTAATGCATTAATCATCAAATCCGCAAAATGCATTGAAGATGTCAACAATTTTTCCTTCTTTAGTAATGAAATGAAAACATTTTTTTTTTTTAAATAGTAGTTGTTCAAGCCAAATTCCATACCTCATTTCTTATCATATACATGTCAACACACTTATCAGAGAATGAGGCTGAATTACGAAATTAGCTACCAAAAATGACCCGCTAGTCGTCAGCAAGGTCGACTGCCCGAACGATCAGTCAAGTGGTCAGTTACCCGAACGACCAGTCCAGTCCCGAGGCTGTCAGCTCAGCAACTGAATTTCATCATAAATTCCACGATCACAACAGTCATATTCCGTGAAATATTACTTCAGAATAGCAAAAGGGAAAGTCAATCTCCACCTAAACTTGCTCCCTAAGCAATTTCTCTACAAAGAAAGGATCTTCAATCAAAAGTAAAATGGGAAACTTGCCTTAAATCATTTATTTAGCAACCGAGACCTATAAATACAGCTCATGCATGTCTAAGGAAGAAAGAGACACACAAGAGACACGATCCCGCACCCTAAAGCACGCCTACACCATTTTCAAGCATTCTTAGGAGTTTTTTCACACTTTTACAAACTTCTCAGTATTTTCCATAGCATTCTCCCGATATTTACGGAGATTAGCACTATATTGTTCATCAATATTAATAGTGGAATATCTATATGCCTTACAGTGGACGTACTCTGAATTATCAAGGAAATCACCAGAAATTTCTGTGTCTCGCTTTCTTTATTTTTCTTGTCTGTTTATTTTGTTTGCAATTAGGATACTAACGCTTTAATCATTTGAATTCAGCTATTAACCTCTAACAAATTTAATTGTAGATTTCACACTCTACAGTGGTCACATGGCTTACAACATTATTGCATTTGAATTGTGTTTTTCTGCATAGAATTACTCTTTTCAGGATTGTTAATTCATAAACTGGTCAGGGATTTGAAAGTGATTAAGACAGCATTCCATCAATGTTGATATAATCGGGGACATCTATTAAGTACTAAGCAATTATATATATATATATATATATATATATATATGTGAATGAGTATTAATTGAATTTACTAGGCTACCATTTTCAATTAATACTCATTCATATATATATATATATATATATATATATATATAAGACAATTTCCTCTGTAATGGATCTCTCTTAGCTGAAATAATAGACATTTCATACCAATGCGCCTTGATGATGTACATGATATATATATATATATATATATATATATATATTATATTGATATATGAGTATGGTTTTAATGATTAGTTTAAAATTTATTTATTAATGGGTATTGTTGTTTTGTGATAAGATTAGAATCTTATCATAGCACCATTGGAACTATAAATATTCATGAAAGAAACAGAGGAATGGGTATTGTTGGGTATATATATATATATACATAGAATCTTAGAATTTTTTGCATCTTACTGCAATTGGAGCTGTATATTGTGTACAGAGAGATATAAAAATGCAGAGAAAAAGCTTACGTTTTAAAATCCCCATGATATTCTCTATAAATCCGCTTTTATTGTGTTTATGTTACCATCGGCCAGAAATACAATTTATAGAAACAAAGCTGGAAAATGAAATATAAATACTCATGAAAGAAACAGAGGAATGAAGACAGAGCAGAGGATTGTTTGGAGACAAATTTAGAAAGGGCAAAATTTACAAAATTACAATGTTTCAAAATTCAGGAATAAAAATAAAAGAATAAAAATATAATATATGAACTATAAAAATAAACATTACACACATACTTGGTGGTTCATTGAAAAATATCCCTCTTTCTCTTCTGCCCCTGTTTACTCTTACTTTTTCCTTTTCGCCATTCATTTTGAAAGTCCTTTAAAGAACTAACAATGTCTTTTCTAGTTAATGGTAGAGTTGCCGGACTTACGATTTTGGTTATATATATACATACACACACCATACATGCTAAGCATAGATGCATAACTAAAGTATCTCAAGACGTACATCTATTTTATATATTCTTAAATTCTCAAGTGGTGAAATGAACTATTTTTTAAATAAGGTTGCTCATCGTATAAAACATGAAGAAAACTCGATAGTTTGAACTATAAAGGTCCTTTTATAATGTCCTCTCAAGATAAAAAGAAGAACATTTACTTGTCGTTGTTGGTTAATACGAAAAAAGAAAAGAACAAATCTGGAGGGCCAGTGCAGCTATCCATTATTGACGGGATTATTTATTATTTTTTCTACTACATATTTAATACGTTTAGGCTTCAAAAATTTGGCCAAAGATGTGGTTGGAATGTGGAACAATGTGTTTTTTCTACTACATATTTAATACCTACTCTCTCTTGCTGAGCTTATATCCAACGGTCAAAATAATTAGATTAATTTGCAAAATTATAACAATGTGAAGCGAAACATAATTTATTGTCACTTATTAGCAGTGTGGAAATGAACTTTTGTACTTTATCCACCCCAATGATATGACTGTTTTTTCCACACAAAAAAAGAAGTACAAAACTGATACGATCGTGTTTAAGCCACACACACAAAAAAATATATATCTTTTTAAATAATGTGAAAAAGTATTTAATATATTGAGCACAAACTAAAAATAAATCTAAAAGCAAATATGATCATACATCTCACCATCCCTGTGTTTGAGTGGATTATCATCTTTAACAATATTTAACAAGTTTTTCAATGCATAACTACAAACTAGCAGTAGTCTTACTAGTGAAATAAATACATAGTCCATAACGTTACCAAAATAAAAATATTACAGTCCATAATTATATTTGGGCGAGTATTACAACTAAACAAAAGTACTCCGGTGCTCTGACTTGAGAAAATCCCATGCGCAATTGACAGAAAAGGCCTAACAATGGAAGATGTCAATGATAAACATAAAATGAATCACTCAAAAGAAGTAATGTAAAATTTAGTGTAATCAAGTAATTAGAAGGGAAGTTAATAAGCTTACTCATGCTCCTTACTGTCCATGAACTCCCCTCACTTTATGACCTTTCTTGGCTCTGTATGGGAAGACAAGTTATAATTATATTCAACTCCATCACATTCCTTTGCGCCAGAATTTGTATATATTAAAGTTTACCGAGTTTATTAAAGGAAAAGAAATAACAAAGGAAGTGTATATATGCTCCTGTTTTTCATAATGACAAACAAAAAGCAAACAAACGTGCACCATATGTATTCACACACGTGTTCAGGACTAAAAATATTCATGACAGATCACGAACTATTCAAGTGGAAATTGAAAAAACAAAATTCAGAGGTGATGATACGTTAATTTAATGTGTCAAATTTTTTAAGAAAAAAGTAAAACTAATTAATTTAAGAGATTTTTTCTGATACGTTAATATATTAATGAGTCAAATTTTTTATCTGAACTCTCTGAACCTACCCATACGGTAAGGCGTTTAAGAAAATCTCTCGAAATCTAAATTTGAAACGAAAATATTTTACCACAAATATTGTTGGAGACCAAAATCGTGCAGACGGTAGACCTGGTTATCAGCATAACGGAAAAAGACAAATGGCACTACATGCTGAACGATATGATAACTGTGTCCCCCATTTGGATTCACACTTGCCACGAATTCATCAGGCATGTCATAGAAGTGTAGGAATTTAAGATTTCTTAAATGTTTTATGCCAGTTGGCACCTCCTTCATTTGGGGCATTGGCCCCAAGTAAAGCTTTTCCAGGTCGCGCATAGCTCCTTCCTCTATTATCAATGAACTCAGCCATTTCAAGTTCTGAAGTCGGAGCGCCTTAAGTTTCGGGAAGACACCTTCTTCAAAGTGTAGTTGTTCACCGACAAATGCATCAACGCCGATATGAAGCTCCACTAGCTCGTGCAGATTACCAAGCACTTTCAATGGATCATCTCCCAATTTCGAAAAACGAATTACAATCTTGGCAAGATTTTGAAGTTTCATGATCCACCTCGGCAATGTCATTAAAGGACCTTCTAAATAGAGACGCCGAAGAAATTCGGGGGGATGTGATATGGAATCCAAATCAAGTGTTTCATCTTCACTTGTCGAACGCACACCAAGGGATTCGAGGTATCTCATTTTCTCAATGGAACCACATAGACATTTTCCATCTCGACTTCTCACTTGAAAAATGCCCAATGTTCTTAACTGCGTCAAAGTTCCAAGCTCTTCTATAATACAAGCACCGTCAATATTGCCCTCAATGTAGTATAACTTCTGCAAGTGTTTGAAGCACTCGATTCTCTGTATTTTTATTCCTCTTACGTTGTCGAAAGAAAAGAGTTCAGAGTTGTTGACATAACTAAATCCAAGAAGATGACGCAGCTTACTAAGCCGATTAATACTTGCTGGAATTTCATAAACCAATGATTGCTTTAGATCCAAAGTCTCCAAGTTTACCAGTTTTCCTATGGAATTTGGGAGCAGCTTCACTTTTGTACCACGCACACTTAAATATCTCAAGTGAAACAAGTCTCCAATATCTTCAGGGAGATGACCTAAACAAGGAGTGTCTTCAAAATCAAGTACTTTTAGGAGCTTGACACTTTAAGCAAGTGCATTAACAGTAGAATTGAGCATCTCATTATTCCCATTGAACATAAAAAGACAACGAACCCGGGAAATTTCAGTTTTTTGCAAATAATTGTCTGAGCTACAAATTATTGATAGACGACGAGCTACTCCTTCAAAAGTTGGTGACTCATCCGATAAAACTTGGCAAAATCTTGATTCTTCCATCTTTTGTGAGATGACAACATGAAGAAGATCATGAACACGACAACTCTTTGCTTTCCCTTGATCGTCATTTGATATTTCAACTAAACCTTTATCTATTAGCTCAGATAAGTATTCTTTTGCAACAACCTCCAAGCTTTTTGTTCTTTTGAGGTTTCACAAAACCCTCCGCTATCCACTGGAGAATTAATCTACCATGTCTAATGGAACAGCCCTTTGGAAAAATTCCAAAATACAATATGCAACATTTGAGGTAGTAAGGTAAATCAGTATAACTGAGTGATAGTATTCTTGTTGTGCTTTTGAGTTCAGAATGATTTACCAACTCTGAACTGAGGGTTTCATACAACTTTTGCCATTCATAAGGAACCTTGTTTTTAGTTGACAGAAGACCAGCAATGGCTACAATCGCAAGGGGTAACCCTTGGCAACTAGCGACAATCTTGCGAGACCAATATTCCAAGTTGGCAGGACAACACCGTCCAGGTTCCGATACAAAAGCCCTCTTGCAAAATAGTTCCATGGCTTTGTCAGGAGGCAATGGTTCCATCAAATGGACATGGACTGAAGATATTGATCTTTTGCAAAAACTAGCAACCTCATTCTTCCTTGTCGTGATCACTATCCTTCCACCATTTTCTGGTAAGGCAAAATTTACATCTCCCCAAAATTCTTTATTCCAGACATCGTCGAAAACAATAACATATTTTTTGTTCTGCAAGTACTTTATCGACTGCTCGGTCAGTGATTGCTCATCCATTGTATCAATGGTTACTGGAGCGGATGCTTCAGTTGCTTCGTAAACCTTCCTTATTAGGTTTCTTAGTAGCTCCTTTGCACTATATGGTTCTGAAACTGTAATCCAAGCATGACAATCAAAGTCCCTTTTTACAGAATTGTAAACTTGTTTGGCGAGAGTAGTTTTTCCTGAACCCCCTAACCCGACTATTGAAATCACAATGCGTTCTGGAGAATGTGTTTTCAAAATTTCAATCAATTCATTTCTAGGAGATTCAACACCCACAACGTCAGCTTCTCTAAGGAAATAGGCTGCCCTCCGAGGGTCATTCCAACGTTGAGGCGCATCACTCATGGGTGTTTGTTGTAGAGAATCAAAGCCATACCTTCCACTTCTGTCCTTAATACCTAGAACGGTTCCTTTGAGCTCTCGTATTTGTGTCGCAATGTGATGCTGCGGTTTCAGTTTTGTGGCAAAGCAAGCAATTTTACGGAGGAAAGCAATGAATCGATGCCGATCAGGATGATTTATCGTCATGTGATATATATACACATCAATAACATCTTCTATTTTGAATGCGACTTCTCTTAGCTCTTCAACCCATGCTTTAACGCCATCGTCAATGTCACCTTCGGCTTCTGCCTTCTGATCAGCTTTCTTGACGATAGCCTGAATGAACCCAAGTTCCCTCTTGATTTCTGAAACTTCTCCATGGACACCTCTCAACAAGTTCACTTCTTCAGTCAATAGTGGAATTAGCTTGTCTATAAGAGGAAACCGCTGTCTCCGCCATCAATAGTGGAATTTCACTTCAAGCAACTATGATAGTCTGCAATGCAAGCAACTATGAGCTGTACAGTGTCTTTTAGATATCCAATGCAATGTAATACATTTAATTTCTTCGATGTACTCTTCTAATTGTTGATAGGAAAATGGTAAACTTATACGCACTTTCAAGGCACACAACTTGGTTGAGGTTGAATTCTTTCATTTCAATGCTTTCGTTTTCTTGTCGTTTTTTCCTTTCCCTTCAGGCAGTTTTGAATTTTTTTTTTTTTGTTTTGTTTTGTTTTTACAAAACAAAAGATAATAATTAATGGACATATTAATTAAAAATAAGAGCATCTCTAATGTAACGCTATAATTGATGTGTCAATGACAAATTTGGCATTTAAATGTAAAAAAACTTACTAAAGTAATGTTTATGCAAATTTGCCATATGCTATATACTTTGTGGTGAATTTGCTACCAAATATAGCATGGCAATTTTGACATTTAAATGTTATTAGTTGATATGTTTACTTCTTTATTTAATCATTGCAACATTTGCATTGTCAAATTATTTTAAAATAAAAAATTAGTGTTACAAATTTTAAAATTTAGTATCCGTTTGTTTCATGGGTTTGTGGTGGTTTTAAATGAATATCTAATTTACTAGTGTTTGGTTGTTATAAACTTTGCACCTGAAATGTGGTTTAGAACCGATATGAACCCAAATTCCATGCCCTCCAGCGCCCCTCACCCCCACCCCCCCTCCACGGTTCTAACCATTTTGTACAGTAATAAGCCCACCCCAAGATTCTCAAAACCTAAATTAAAACTACTTCAAATTTGGCTCTTTATAATAAACCACAATTGTAGATGATGTAACCAAACACTAATTCAAATTTTTTTTTTTTTTGGTTTTAGATCTTTACTAAATGCCCATTCGAATAACATTAAACTATATAGGTTGTTGATGTCACAACAACATGCGCTGTGATCGAACTCTCCACCCTACCTAAGTTGGCCTTTGGTATGGTGCACTTATCTAGGAACATGAGCCCTACATGACCCTCCGATGCTCATGTGACATCCCTCCTATGAGGCCGCCACCGTAGCTTAAACTTTAACTTGTACTTACTTTGGTTTATTAAAATTTATGGAACGTTTTTTTTTTTTTAAACATAAGAAGGAATACTTTCATAATTCGTAACAATAATTTCAAAAGAATGAATCACTAAATTACTTAAAGTTTTTCTTAATTTTAGTTAAGATAAAACATTCTAAAAATATCATTTGGACTGAATGACATTTAAACTCTTGTTTCACATACTCTTTAAAAGTCTTTCTAAAACTATCCAATACATCCGGATCATCTAATTTGACCTTAAAACGAATTTCGTGAGAAATTTTAAATTCAAGTACTTCTTAAAGTCCTTTGAAAACCAATAATTTAAACCGTCATGTTTAAAATTTATTTATTTGTTGCATGCACTATTGCAACGTTCTAAAACTTAAATACTGAAAATTAAGGTTGTTAGCTACAACCTTGGTTTCCCTAACATACATATGTACATATACTTTTTAAACATACATGCTTGAAACTTTGAATCATATAAACATATACATGATTTTACTTAAACTTATTGCGGAAGATTTTAATGTTAGCGGTGTCCATTCCCATCTCCACCATTCGTTCGTCGCTCGCCACTGCCTTTCAAGAATTGCTTATAGGTTTCTTACCTACAACATGAACATATCTATTTGAGCTTTCGCTCAGCAAGTAGGAACTATGTCTCGCAAAATAACTGTAAGTACACATGAATAAATATGCATGAGCTGATTATGCTTGATTATGATGTTTTATCATAGCCGTATTATCTTATCTTATCTTTCTTATCTTTTCTTTCTTATGGGCTCGAGTGCTCACATACCACTTGCGCGCAATCATTGGGACGTGAGGGTTTGCAAGGTCCCTTGCGACACCGTGATTATAACTTGAATGCCTCCCTTAAGTCGGAGGACATTATTTTTTTTTTTTCTCCCTCGTGGAGCTTGAGTTACCTCCCTTAGGTTGGAGGGCGTCGACACTCAACCGAGATTATTCTTATAAGTTCCTCTTGACTTATTAAGGTGTATGCAACATAACATGGCATCGTGATACAATACTTAAAGCATAAACATGTATATATATAACATGTGTAATTTTTTTTTTAAAATCTATTCATGCTATATAGGCTAGATTCCTACTTACCCGATTTCTGGAGTGGAATCCACTTTTCACTAAACAGTCTATTCTCTTACTTGCTTATTTCTAAAAATGAACACCCATTGAGAGTATGAGATTAAGCGTCGTTTGCTATTCTATTTTAGCAACTTATGAAGGAATCTAACCCTTTTCTTAAGGCGGGTATTCCTTTAATTTTCTGAAGGATAATTTACTATAAGGATCAATTTATTAGATCCACAAAATTTTATTTTCCTTAATTGCCCTTAACATACTTATGTCTAGATTGAAAATCATTTACCCAATCAAGTAACTTATTTTCCATAATTTTCCTCATTGGACTTATTATGATATTAAGGCCCAATTCGGCCTAGAAACTTCTTAATAGCATTCTAACTCTTAGACCGCTGAAATTTAAACTCAAACAGAGTCTCTTAAATCAATGCGGGAGTTGGACCCACATCAAATCCTCGAAATCCTAAGGACTTATCGTGTTGGGCTCGTAGGTGCCCGTCGGGATGATTTGCTCGATAACCCACTATGTTCTTTAAAGAAAGCATATTTCTTGAAAATTTTCTTTATGAATACTTCTGTTAAAGTGCGGTTTAACACCATAATATTTTACTAAAATCACATCTTGGGTTCTTTGATCACTTTTTGTTAAAACCAACACTAGGTTAGTTTTGTTTTGTTAAAACTGTGCAGTTTCTGAAATTTGCGATTTAGTGCATCTTATAATCATATTTGAGAAATTTATTCTACGTGACAATTTTTCATCTCATCAAGATCTTAAATTTCTGTTTTTAGAGAAAGTTAAAATTCAGCCTCTAACGGCTTCGTTTGGCTGAAAACAGTGGCTACTGGTTTTTTTCTTGAAACTGTTTTAGTCCAAAATTGTCCCATTTCAAAAATCTGTATTTTACTACATCTTAGAATTAGATTTTAAAAATATGTTCTTCATGAAAGTTCTTTGTCTCATCAAAAGCTAAAATTGTCATTTTTATGAAAAACTGAGATTCAACCTCTAAAGGTCTCGTTTGGCTGAACTAGTAGCTGCCAGTTTTTTTTTTTTTTAAAATTGTTTTGGACAACATGTCCGTTTTCGCAAAATGGCTTCAAACTTGCTTTTAGAGTTAAAATGGGGTTTTGTTACAGCCACATAAAATGTTCAAAACATAAAGGGCTACAAGTTTAAGCTTTGGAACACCTAAAAATCTTGCACTAGTGTTCTCACTTCCGTGTTCAAAGCAACCGGAAAATTTTTCCTCTAACCAAAATAAGCAACTTAGATTAAACATAAGCATACCATATAAAACTAAACTCAAAACTCACACACCCTTATTACAACTTATTTCCTTAAGAATCATAAATTACATCAATGGATTCTCAACCTTAAACTTTTCTAGAAATGGAAATAGAGAGAAAGGTTTTATAGTTCATACCCTTAAGGAAAGAAAATCCTTGGTTCAATCCTCCTAGAACACCTTAATCCTCCTTCTCCTTCTTGATCTTAAGCTAGTATTTGTATTTAAGGGAGTGGAAGAAAAATTAAAGAGAGAGCATAAGAGAGAGTGTTAGGGCCGGTTTTGGTGTGGGGAAAAGGAGAGAAGAATGAGCAAATGAGAGGAAAAGGTTGCTTACACAAATGATCTAGTATTTATAGCCTTTTGTTTAATCCCCTCTTAGCTTTTAATCAAGCCTTAACTTTGCTTAAAATCCTCTAAGCTTGGCCGGTTTGGGTGCTTCAAGGGAGAAGTGAGGTAAGCTTTCTTGTCCAATAGTTGATTTGACACAATCCCATCACACCTTGCCATGTAATCCCCTAGCACACTCAACTAGCCAATTTTGGCTCTATTTTTTCTATGCATGGCCGGTGGAGTGCTTCAAGAAGGAAGTATGGTAAGCATTTATGTCCAATAGTTGATTTGACACAATCCCATCACACCTTACCATGTAATCCCCTAGCACACTCAACTAGCCAATTTTGGCTCTATTTTTTCTATGCATGGCCGGTGGAGTGCTTCAAGAAGGAAGTATGGTAAGCATTTATGTCCAATAGTTGATTTGACACAATCCCATCACACCTTACCATGTAATCCCCTAGCACACTCAACTAGCCAATTTTGGCTCTATTTTTTCTATGCATGGCCGGCCAAAGTGGAGAAGGAGAGAGAGAAAAATAAATCCTACCTCTTGTACTTTAGTCCACTCTCTTAGGTTACTTTTGAATCAGGTAAAAATCATACTGACTGTGAACGGTACTTAGCTGACAGGAAATTTTTGTTTCTGACGGTTCTCTTTTTTTTCTACTACTTATTTACAGTTCAACTGTTAAATCCTCATTTGCTTTGATATCACGTTAAATTCTTACTCGCATAATATCTTAAACTGTTTCAAGTCTTGAAATTAATTCTAGACTGAATAAATTCTAAATCTAACTTTTTACGCATTATATCCCGAGAATGACATTATTTCGACGATGTCAACTCCCAAGCTCACATTGTACCCTTCTACTATAGGTATTTATCTTGTGACTTTAGCCTAGTATCGGCAATTAAGAATTTTCTCTTCTTTAAAAAATCGGTCGCGTTTTTTTTTCTTCGCTAACATCATGTTGTGTTTGGAGATTCTTAAAATTAAGATTCTCAAACTATACTTGTACTAAAAATTATTCCATTTAAAGTACGGTAAGAATTTATCGATCGAATTTACTTGATCGAAAACATAAACTTAACATGAAATCTGCTATAGAATTTAGGAATACAGATATTGATTCCATAAATTCTTCAGTCACATAATATTTTCTAGAAAAATCCTGGCTTAAATAAATAAATTGTATTATTTAAAGTCTGGGATTTTCTCAGTCATTACAGCTCAAGTAAGCGTTTTACTAAGGAGCTATTAATGGAGAGACATAGTTTGGGGGAGAAATTGTCCATACCTTAATAAATGATCATGGAGGTATTTATAATTTGCTATTGGACTCAGGTCAAACCCATAATCCACGTAAAGCCGTATGGCTCTGTTAGGACCAGGTTCAGGTGTCATTGATTCTCACAGATTGTACAATTATCCAAATGGACGGTGGAGATGATCCCTAATACGGAATCACGGATGGGACCCCATCTCATCGCGTGTTTTGGAGGGCAAAGGTAGAGGAGGGTTTTGCTAAGATTTCTCTAGCCTGCACTTAGCGGAGAGTAGAGGAGGAGGTTCGGATATCCTGTTAGGCTGGGTTGTTGAACGCTTACCAATGTTTATTGCCTATTCGGCAAGGTGATGGGCGGAGCAGTGATCGGCAGCCTAGTGTCGATTAGGCCACCAACATAGGATTATAATTTTTATTTTAAACTCGAAAGGTTCAAAACCACATAATTTGAATCAGCGAAACAAGTGGAACGTTAGTTATTATTTAGTTCACAGGTTCAAACCAGAAAGTTTAAATTAAACTTTAGATTTTTATGAGAGAAATTAATATTGTGAAAAGGTTTGAACTGCGTGGTCCAAATCCGTGTACCAAATAACCCTTTAAGGCCCGTTTGGAAGGTAGCCAGAATTCAAATTTTATGAGAGAAAATATTGTAGCAGAACATTTTAAATTCAAGTTTTTTTTGAGAAAGAGAGTATTGTTTGAACCTAAAATATAGTGATTTGAACCAATCATCCAAATAAAAATAACATAACAAATATATTATTATCACATTTTTTGGTGTCTAACATATAATTAATATTAGCATATGCATCAGAAATGGTCTAATATATATTTACCATTGACACTCTGGTTTGTTACTTAGATTTCAGTTCTTTTTTCTCTTGATATTTTACATGCTTGAAACGTGAAAAATCAAAAATAGAATTAGTGAGTTCTACTTTATATGATTAAGGTATTTATGAAAAAGAAAATGACCAAAAAAAATAACAAAAAAGAGAGAGAAAAGCAGGGAAAAGACATGCGATGCAGTTATAGAGTGTTTGTCGCAGTGCAAACATCTCCTGAACTCATTCCCAGTCCAACGCATATATATTTGACCAGCATACATATATATATGACCAGCATATAAGAAGGCAAAATTTTCATTATAAGAAATTTGACGAAAATATATATACGAGTTGATTCTGATCAGATTTAGCAACTCTCAGTCATTCTATTTGATTCTGATCAGATTTACATATTGTATATACACATGTTAGATAAGTAATAACAGATCATAGAAATTGGAAAGCTAATAAAAGACGAAAATTGTATGCTAAATGGAAATTCACAAAGAATAAATATACTTATGCGTATATATATATAGAGTTCCAACATGAATTATGAACTAATCAAGCTTTACCATTTCTATGATCTTCAAAGCTAGAGTTGTACACAAGATGGACCGATACAGGTTTGAGGGAAACAGAGAGGATGGTGAAGGAGTCAACCAAGAAGAGAAGAGAAGAGAAGAGAGAGAATTTAGATCTCTCTTGATTTAAAATCCTTAAATTTAGACTTTTTATAAGTATTAATTTATTTGTACATGTTTTTATTTAAATTTTAAATTATAGTGTTTTATTTTATTTTTATTCAATTTGGTCTGTTTTTTATTTATTTTAATGTGTTTTTATTTAATTTTATGTGTTTTATTTTTAGCTAAGTAGTGTTTGAAATTTAGAGCCAAACGGTATAAAAAGGGATAAATTTGGACCACATTTGGTATTTCAAACGCTAAAAATTCGGTTATAATATATTATTTTTATTAATTTCAGTTTTAATTTCGGAATTAATTTCAGTCCGTTGGATCAAGCACTATAAACGGTCCTCATGCGCGCGTGTATCCACACCCGACACGAATTGCGTGGAGCCAAAGAGCGGGCCCCACCTATTCAGCGCGTCAGCTGCTTCAGCTACTGCAAGAGAATCGGTGCAGATTCCTTTAACTTTAGGTTTTGAGTTTTTTTCTCCAATAAACCCCGGTTTCAGATATTCCTACCTGCACTGGATTATTTGCGAAAAATGCATCCCAACCGGCGCGGGAAGGGAGAAGAAATAAAAAAAATAAAAAATTTAATAAACAAAGGTTGGATTATCATTACAGTGGGCGCACATTAGCAATAATATCAGGGAGAAAGAAAAAAATAAGCTAAAATTTGTGATGAATTAAAATTAATATGTAAATAATTTACATAAGTTAATAAATAAATTAAATTATTATTTTTGTCCTTAACTTTTTTAGTTATTAATCATAACTTGATAAGTTATTATTCATAATTATCTATAATTTATCTAGTTATGAATCATAACTTGATAAATTTATCCATAACTTATCTGATTATGAACCATAACTTAACAAGTTATAACCTATTAATTTCTATAACTAAAAATTAATCTATTTATTTTCTTAAATTTTTTAAATCGACTTATTTTTTACTATTTCCCATAATATTGCCTATAAAAGAAGGCTGACGCCAAAATACTGCAAGGTTGAGAAAAAAAAATACAGTGTGGGATACACAGTACAGGATACGGAAGGTCTTCAACAGGGTGATTTCTTTTCTTTTAGTTTTTACTTTTTTTTTCATGTATTTGTAATATATATATATTTTTTTACTGAGGTGGATGATGAAGCCATGTTTAATTATTTAATCCACTATTGTGTGTTGATTCCAATCTATTTGCGTTTTAACGTTTATGATTTTCGCTTCTTTTTGTGAATGTTATTTCATTATTAATATCATGTATTCTTGATTGTTATAAATTCACTGTTGCTTTGTGGTCATTGATAAAAGTGAAGCTGTTTAATATATGTTTTCCATTAAATTGTATACATTTTTAAGCGAAGGAAAGCCTACAAAATATGTTTCTACAGTAGATAGTAAGCGTTGTGTGGGAAAATGTGATGGACACTGACGAGCGATGTCGACACATGGCCATAACTACTCTCTGCCTAGCACACAACCCTTAGCGCCTACATTTCCCTCCTAATCACTGCAAAATCCAAGAATGAAGTCCAGATTAAAGCGACGATCCTTGTGGCGCCGACGGATAGTACCGCCTAAATTAAGGTATGGAGATTCCTCGGCAGCAGAAAGGGCCGCCAGAGAGGACGAATGGGGTTGAGCAGCCGGGCGGCGAGGAGAACGTTCTTTAAGGCGTGGCGGGTTGCGTGCAAAAGTGGAAGACGTCTGTCAGCATTAATTACAAACTCTCAAACTGCCCCACAGGGGACAAGAAAGCATTACGGAGAAGCACATAGCCGTAATAGAAGACTAATTAGTTGAGTGAACAGTGCTGATTAGTGGGTTATATTTGGGCCTACCAAGGGAGAGCACTTGAGTGCTTTCACCGATCAAGGAAACCCACTAGGTGAAGGAAGCGGGAAGCCCAGATAAAAGGGAAAGACCCCCACCGAGAGAGGGAGCTGAGAACTCAATACAAGAGAAAAAAGGAGAGCCATAACTTGTAAATTGTTGTCCTCTCAAAAGAAATACAAAATTACAGTGGATGTAGCTCTAATTTTACAGAGTGAACCACTATATAATTCCTTGTGTTTGTTTATATACAGTTCACTTTACACACAAATACACATATCCAACAAGTATCCACACTTTCACTACACACATAGCCGGTAACCCGAAGGAAACCCCAAGGTAACCGGTCGGTTTTTGTTGACGAAATTCAACCGTCAACAGTAAGATTTTTTTTTTTTGAACACGAAAACCAATTTAGAATTAAATAGCCAAATCGGCAAGTACAACCGAAGATACAAAGTAAGGGATCATATAATCCCCAACAAAATCCTGTGAACAACTAAAACCAAAGGAAGCTAAAACATGAGCAACATTATTACCGCTCCTATTTATATGAGAGCACACCCACCTACCCATAGAGGATAATAACCGAACAATGTCCTCTATAATAACACCTTCTTCGCCCATCGTTAAACTTTCCTTGACAGCTTGAAGGCGCACGGACAAAGCATCAACTTGGCCACTGACGATGGATAACCCCTACTCTTGTGCGAAAATTAGACCTTCTCGAAGGGCCATGCATTGACTAAAAAAGGTGAGAAAGAACCCACAATCCGCTTTGCAGACAAGCACATACTATTCCTTCCCCCATCCCTGATGACAGTGCCTATCCCAATGGAACTCAGACACTCTAACTGCCAGATCAATTATTAAGCTTGAAGTCCGGCCACGGAGGTTTCCGGTGATACTTCTCTAACGAGGCACCGTAGTCCGATGTTTGGCTGCCGGATCCCAACAACTCTGAAAATCAGCAATTGTCTGCCCAATTGTACCTAGGATCTCCATCGGCTCCCGATATACTCGGTGATGTACAAATAGATTCCGAGCCGCCCAAATCGCCCATGCCAGTACACAGAAAATTTCAAGATCGCCTCCAGTTGCTTCTTTGCTAAACATAACGCATAAAGCTTCAAAACCTCCAGAGTTCATAAGCTCTAACTTGTGCCAAAGGGCACTCACTTCCCACACCTGAATAACAGCAGGACACATCCATAGAGCATGCCAAGTAGACTCCTCCTCCTCACCACAGCGTTGACATCTCGTTGCACAATTAATCCCCCTCCTTGCCAAATTGGCAAAGGTTGGTAAAAAACCGGAAGCTGCCCTCCACATGAAAATCTTGATTTTATTTGGGATATGAAGATCCCACAGTTTCCTCCACCACACACTATCCCCTCTCCCTCCAGAAATGCTAGGCGAATTTCTTAGACCCATGGCTAGCTTGTAGCCAACACGAACAGAATAGAGCCCCTTAGAATCATAATGCTACACCCAGAGATCTTCACTAGGGCCACAACTCAAAGGCATGTTGAGAATAATTTCTTGATCAATAGGGAAAAAAATATGACGAATAAGCTCCTGGTTCCATTGCCTATTAATAATAAGATCTTCCACCAACCAATCTTCAGTTTCTTCAGTCCCTGCCAGAATTGGACGGAATGAATGAGGTCTAGGGATCCAAGGGTCCCTAAAACATCGAATGGATTTCCCAGAACCAACACGTCTACGGATGCCACTCTTCAACATTTCTCATCCCCATAATATACTACGCCAAGTATATGAGGGGTTGTGTCCAATATAAGCATCAAGAAAATCACCCTTTGGAAAATACTTAGCCTTAAAAATCATGGCCACCAAGGAGGAAGGTTTTGAAAGGATTCGCCAACACTGCTTCGCCAGAAGTGCTTGATTAAACGCTCCCACATCACGAAAGCCCATACCCCCATCTTTCTTAGGCCGACATAATAGCTCTCACTTTGCCCAATGAATCTTCTTCTCAGTGTCGTTGCCGCCCCACCAGAACCGTGAAATCATAGCTTGAATCTCCTGACAAAGAGTTTGAGGGATCCGAAATACACCCAAGGTATACGTGGTAGTCGCTTAGGCCACTGCTTTAATCAAGATTTCCCTTCCTGCCATAGAGAATAGCCTCCCTCTCTAAAGCTTAAGCTTCTTAAAAACACTATCTTTGACTGCATTAAAAGTAGCCCGTTTGTTCCTACCAACAAAAGAGGGCAACCCGAGGTACTTATCATAAGAGAGACTATTCTCATCAAAGCTGCAAACACCCTTAACCTCATCTTTCGATTCTTCCCTAGTGTTGGGACTGAAAGTAATTTTTTGACTTAGCAAAATTGATCACTTGCCCCGACGCCTCGTGACACGCCGTCTCAAGGATCTCCATAATTGTCCTTGCATCATCTCTCCTAGCTTTCATAAAAATAATAGAGTCATCGGCGAAGAGGAGATTGCTTACCTTTGCTGCTCCACGAGTAACTGCAATCCCTACTAACCTTCCAGAAACCTCCGCTTACTTGAGTAATGCAGGAAGTCCCTCCGCACATAGAAGAAATAAGTAAGGTGAAATAGAGCAACCTTGGTGAAGCCCCCGACTTGGCTGAATCGAACAACGAGGTTCATTACCCATCATAAAGGAAAGACTAGCTTAGGAAACACATTTCATGATTAACCCTCGAAATCGTTGCCCAAATCCAACTTTCTCCATCATCCCTTCAAGGAAAGGCCACTCAATTCTTTCATAGACCTTACTCATATCTAGTTTTAAACCCATGAAGCTCACATTACTGCTAACCTTACGTCGGATGGAATGGAGGACCTCAAAAGCCACAAGCACATTGTCGAGAATTAGCCGACCGGGACGAAAAGCACTTTGTTCTTGAGAAATAACCAAAGGGAGAACACGTTTCAATCGATTAATAACGCCTTGGATATAACCTTGTAAGAGACATTACAAAGGCTTATCGGTCGATAATCTGACACCCTCCTCGCTTCCTTAATCTTCGGGATAAGAACAACATTAGTCGCATTCATGTTTTGGAAAGCGGCATTAACATTGAGAACACGCAAGCACATATTAGTCAAGTCATCTCCTAAAATATCCTAATTCTTTTGATAAAATGTCGCATGGAATCCATCCGGCCCCGGGGCTTTGGTAGGTCCCATAGCAAAGAGAGCTTGATAGATCTCCTTCCTCGTGAAAGGCTCCTCCAACATAGCACACATTCCAGGAGATAACAAGAGGTCACTGCTTGTGTTACGGACTCTATATCCAAAAAACTCGGCATGGATGACGTGAAGATCTCAGCAAAATACTTTTTGATCTCCTCGACAACCTCATGGTCACTCGTCACCCATCTCCCATCACTCTTCTCAAGACCTTTGATTTCATTTTTCTTCTTCCTTTGAGAAGCTTTTGAGTGAAAGAATTTAGTATTCTTATCACCACCCCTTAGCCATTCATTTCGAGGCGTTGGCGCTTGATAGTATTCTTCCAGCGCTAACAATCGATCTTGCTCTACCGGTAGTTCCCGAAGCCGCCTTCGATTATAGCCCAAAGCAGATGCATTTCGTATCCTCTCAATTTCCTCATCGTGATAACTTTCCTTCTAACGGAAGATTATGTAACTGGACCCAAAACTTTGAATAACAAAAATCATCGCTATCCGCCATATCACCGTTCTCTACTGGCTTCAGAACAACAAGCGCTCGATTAAAACTCCAAGGTTCCATATCCAGAACCTTATCTCGATCACAAGCACTGGCAAAAGAGAACAAGAATATATCCTTCGCCACTTCCCGTGACTTTACACCAGGCATCCGCCAAATATCAATCATCGTTGATTGAAAAAATCGTTTGTTATATGGTTTAGATGATAACAGCTTACCCAACAGGCCACATTTCTTGGCTTTTCGTCCTTCCTCCAACACTGACTCGTCAACCTCAACAACATCCTCTTCTTCCTCCTCAATAGAAAAACTCTTCCAGCGGTTTGTAATATCCTCCATAATGAAGGAGACTTAACGAAAGCACCACTGAGATAAATGAAAAACTCACACACCGGCAAGTGTAACCTCTCACAGCATCTTGAGCAGCAGGGAAGCTACCAAGAGGCAGGAGAGAAGAATACATTACTCAACAAAGTAAGATTGACTTGTACACTATCACTCAAAATACTGGAATCAATAAACGGTAGAGATATTAGTTGAATATTGGTGGATTCTCAAATCTTAGTAATTTATGTGAGCTTTTTTACTATACATTTTATAACCTAATTTTACTTATAATTATATTTCTTTTATTTATTATAATTCCTAGTCTTACCTTTTTCTCCATCAAATTTATTGGAACTAGGTTAGAGTTTAATTAATTTGTATTAGTTAATATTTTCGTGAGTTTTATCTTCTTTTGAACATTCTCTATGAGATCGGTTTCACTTTGCGTGTCTCTTATAATTCATTAGTGCGCCTGCGAGTAATTAGTAAAATAACAATAAGTTTTTGGTACTGTTACCGGGGAATTGTGAAAAGAAGTAACGAGAAAACTATCTACATCTAGGTTGGTTTAATTCTTCTACTAGTTATTTTTTCTTTCTTTCTTTTCGTTTGTATCTTTTGCTTTCTTGTTATATATATATATATATATATATATATATATATGTTTTGGATTAGTTGTTCTTAGTCATCAGCAAAATATATATATATATATATATATATATTGCCATTTCTATGAACTTCAAAGCTAGAGTTGTACACAAGATGGACCGATACAGAATTAAGGGAAACAGAAAGGAAGGTGAAGTAGTGAAACAAAGAAGGAAAGAGGAAGGAGAGAGAATTTATAATGAATTTATAATGAATTTAGAATGAGAGAGAGAATTTCAGCGAATCCCATCCTCACCTTGCAATTCTTTTTTAGAATCTTTTAAAGAATATCCGTTTTCTTGATATTCTTTCTTATCTTTTTAAAGAATACTGGTAAAATGAAGCTCGTCCCTTGCACCTGCTAGCATTGATTATATGAATTCTCAAATAAATATGAATGAAAAAGTTTAAGAAAAACAATAGTCAAACAAATTAAATTAATAAAATAGAAAATAAGGGCATCAACAAAGTCATATGAAAAAAAAGTATATTTAATTAGAATATTTTGATAAAAATTATTTTTCTAGCATCAAAATTAAGGTCACCTTTATTAAAACAATATTTTGAAGAATTATAGAATAAATATTTAAAATGGGTAAGTTATAGTTATTTTAGTGAAGACAGATCAAACGAGAAAGGAAAATTTTTGAATTAAGTACATGTAGATCATCTTTAATATAAATGTTAATGTCAATGTCATTTTAATATTCAAAAGTGTGAAAATGATATATTTAGTATGTTATTTTTTATACTTCAATGTATAATGCTAATTTAAATGTTAAATCTACCTTCATTTATAACATTAATTTTGGAGGTTCTAAACGTCAACTTTACTTTTATAATTTAAAAATATCAATGTTGTTGTAATCAAATGTCAAAATATGCTCTACTGAACCTTGATTCATTAGTTATTACACGTATGTCAAATACGTTATTTCTTGTTTTTGTTCGTTTTATTTGAAAACGTTTAGGGGATGAAAGTAAAATGAATATAAATAATAAACAAAACATTTAGATAAATAGGATATGAGGCGAGAAGTAGCGATAATAAGAAATATGGAAGAAAGGAGGTGCATAAGAAATACGTGTTACAAGAAAACATTTTCTAAAGGAACATATTTTCAGAAATACGATGAATGAGTTTAAAAAAAAAAAAAATTAGGAAAAAAGAGGTTAATCTGAAAAGATTTTTGAAGCAAGAGAGAAGTAGCGCCAATAAGAAATGTGAAAGAAAGGAGGTAGTGTTTAGATAAGATTTCACATTTCATCCCTCACCGTACACGTAGTAACTCAAATTCGTGGTTGATGGAGACTAAAATGATTCATCAACTGGTCACTCCCACCGGTTGACCCTACGAGTCGACGAATGCCCTTGGACATCAACTCACGAGAGAATATCCTCAAGACATTCTACATACGAAATTCGGCACCAGAAACTGGAAAAGGAAAGAAATCATCTGCTCGAGTTAGAGGAATTAATGAGGAAAAAGGTCAATGGTCGACTTAGACTGCAAGCAACCCTTTTATTGGACGAGATTGATTGCTTTCCATATATGGAAACTACATCTCCATCAACCACGAATAAAGAGCCCGAATCAACTCCAAAAGGACAATAAATCATACGTGATGAATCAACTATAAGGAGAATCAGTCAAGGAAAGTCATACAACGCCTAAGAAGGAAAGGAATATCACGAATTAATGGAAAAATCACTCAAGGAATGAGAAAAAAACTCATGGAGCCTCTTCTACTATAAATACAAGGCATTTAGACGTCTTCCAGGATACACACAACATCTTCTTCTGCACGCTCACTTACGACACACTTTTCCATTATTTATTGTATTTTCCAGCATATATTTCTCTCTTTCATTTCGTTCTTCTTTTAAGAACTCATTATAACGCTTTTCAGCATACATAGTGAAACCAGCAGAGCCCTATAGTGGATGTACCCTAAGTTATACCAGGGGAACTACTATAAATTTATGTGTCTTTTTACTGCTTTTCTTTACTTTCATGTTTGCTAACGCTCTCCTTTTCGCAGCAGATCAACATCACTAATTGACAACTCCTAACTCAGTCATTGGCCCTTGATTTCTCTAATTGTAGATTTTATCCTCTATAATAAGAAATACGTGTTTTAAGAATACATTCTCAAAGAAGGGAATCTTTTTTTTAAACAATGGAACCATGACAACGTCTAGTTCTGCTTCTTGCTCTTTTGCAATAATGCCTTTAGTAGACAACCAACGTCGTTGCAAACACTGACCGAGAACGGCACGGGGCGCACAAACAATGTCGTTACGCAAGGATGTGATTCGCCAAGCTGGGGCTAACAAAGCCATCCGGTCCCTTACCGGATTAGGAATGCAAAGGCCTCTCCTTTTTTCTCATTTTGTTTGAGGCGGGCCGAATTGAGAATGAAATGCAAGAATAGGGGAAGGGTTCCAAAACCTTTTTTTTTTGTTTAAGGGCTGCTTGCCCTACCGAAGTACCAAAGGCCCATATTACCTGCCTAACCCCTCACTCCAAGGGACCATAGATCGGAAAGCACCTTCTAAACCACCCCATTCATCCAAAAGAGAAGGGAAGGGGCCTATGTATTTGCATGATCCCTGCAAAGAAAGAGATAGAAGCTCAATATTGCTTTTTTTTTTTTTTTTCTTTTGCTTTTCTATTTAGTTTTTATTTTTTGCTCAGAATATTCTCTTGTGCTTATATGAAAGTATGAATAGAGATATGATACTGGTTAATATTAAGATATTGTTGTTCTAGCCTTACTATTTGGAATGTTTTGATCTGTTAGATGTACAGTCTTTGAATTCTCCAAAGACATGATTTATATTTTTGTTATTTATGTTATATAGCATACTGAACATGTCCTACATGGTTTTGGTATTCAATAAAAATTTTAAAATTCCACTCATTGTTGTCTTTCTTACATAATCTGCTTATAAAAAGAAGGTTCATCTATATTTTGTTAGAATCTAAAAGTTTTGACCACTTGGTTAAATTTTTGTTCTAAAACGAGAAACTTGCTTTTAATCCATAAATAGATTTTAATAACTTACAAACCTTATCCTCTTGATCTTTAGACTCGAAGCCCTCTGGATGTACCATATAGATATTTTCTTCAAGATGACAATTTAAGAATATTTGTCTTAACATCTATTTGCAGCATCTCGTAATTGAGAGAAGCCGCAATAGATAAGAGAATGTGGATGGATGCAAATATGGCTATAGACGAAAAAGGTTTCTATGTAATCAATTCTCTCCTTTTGCGTGTATCTCTTAATTACCAATCTAGCCTTACAGGTTTTGACCTTTTATATCGTGTTTCTCTTCCTCTTATAAACTCACTTACACCCAATAAGTTATATCCCATCAAGAAGATTTACAAGTTTCTAGACTTGATTGGAATTCATTGGTTCTATCTTAGCTTTCATGGCTCCAATCCATTGAATAGGTTTTATGTTTCATTTGAATTGGGATGCATTGAAATAATGAGAAGACGCTTCATTAAAATCCTTCAATGACAAAAACCAAGGAAAAAAATCCATCCAAGCACAAAGAAGTACTGGATCTCACATAAGCAACTGTTTAAATCTTAAAGACCACTCTAAACAATTTTGTAGTTTACAATTTTGGGAGGTTACAATCCTTGTAGTATAATAGTTTTCTTTTTCTTTTTTTTTTTTTTTTTTTTAGGTTGATTTTCTTTTTTTTCTTTTTAGACTTTCATGGTGTGGGTTGGCAAGCTTTTTTTTTTTTTTTTTTTTTTTTTTTTCTCTCAATATATATCTCACTTTATCGAACTCAAAAGGAACATTTGAAGACAAAAGAGATGAACTATTCCTCCATCTGTGTTGCTTGAAATTCCATATTATACTCTAGCCACTTCGATTTTTTAATTTTGTACATTGCCAAACCACCAATTGCTCAAACGATACTGCTTCATTCTGCTGGTTTGTATTAATCATCAAATCGGCAAAATGCATTGAAGATGTCGACAATTTTTCCTCATTTAGTAATGAAATGAAAACAATTTTTTTTTTTATTTAAAAATTGTAGTTGTTCAAGCCAAATTTCATACCTCATTTTTTATCATATACAACTCAACACACTTATAAGAGAATTGGGTTGAATCACGATATCACTACCAAAACTAGTCGTCAAGCAAAGGTTGACATGATCAGTCCCATTGGGTACATTACCTGAACGACCAGTCCAGTCCCGAGACCGCCAGCTCAGCAATTGAATTTCATCATAAATTCCACCATCACAAAGAAAGTCATATTCCGTGGCATATTGCTTCAGAATAGCGAAAGGGGAAGCCAATCTGCACCTAAACTTGCTTCGTAAGCAATTTCTCTACAAGGAAAGGATCTTCAATCACAAGTAAAATGGGAAACTTGTCTTAAATCATTTATTCAGCAACCAAGGCCTATAAATACATCCCATGCATGTCCAAGGAAGAAAGAGACACATGATCACGCACCCTAAAGGACACCTACACCATTTTCAAGCATTCTTAGGAGTTTTTTTCACCACTTTTACATACTTCTCAAGTATTTTTCATAGCATTCTCCCGATATTTACGGAGATTAGCACTATATTTTCATCAATATTAATAGTGAAATATCTATATGTCTTACAATTGGACGTACCCTAGATTATCAAGAAAATCACTATAAATTTCGTGTGTCTCCCTCTCTTTATTTTTCTTGTACATTTTATTTTTTTTGCGATCAGGATACTAACGCTTTAACCATTTGAATTTAGCTATTAACCTCAAACAAATTTAATTGTAGATTTCACACTCTACAGTGGTCATATGGCTTACAACATATTGTTGCATTTGAATTGTGATTTTTTGCATAGAATTACTCTTTTCAGGATTGTTAATTCATAAACTGGTCAGGGGATTTGAAAGTGATTAGGACAACATTCCATCAATGTTGATATTATCGGGGACATCTATTAAGTACTAACTTAAATATATATATATATATATATATATATATATATTATATAAACTTAAAGATAGATATTGAAAATGGTAGCCTAGTAAATTCAATTAATACTCATTCACATATACTTAAAGATAGATATTGAAAATGGTAGCCTAGTAAATTCAATTAATACTCATTCACACGCACACATATATATATATATATATATATATATATTTATAATACAATTTCCTCTGTAATGGATCTCTCTTAGCTAAAATAATAGACATTTTATAACCAATGCGCCTTAGATGATGTACATGATATATATATATATATATATATATATATTATATTGATATATGAGTATAAAAATGTAAGAGGCAAAAGATTAGAGATCAAACCAAAAGACAAAAAATAAAAAATAAGAATAAAAACAAAAGGTCACTGTCAAAAAGAAAATATAAAAATTCGATAGATATATTCAATATAATATAATTGAAAGGTCTGTTTTGGTTATTGGTGTCACAGAAAGCGTTACAACACTTTCTTGTAACACTGTTATAACGAAAGTTTCGAATTAAGCCAGTAAAAACGTAAAGCAGGAAATTAATGCGGAAATATAAAGAACACCAGAAAATGGTATCGCAGTTCGATGCACACACCTACTCTGCAGGGCCACACCCAGACAATGAACAATCCACTAAGTTTAAAGTATTACACACACCAATCGGACTTATACACCCAAAGAATCCCTCCTTGACGTTGTCGCCGCCATGTCGAATCTCCTTAATGGCCTTGTCCAGCGAGCACCACTCGTCTTCAAAACCGCATGGCGAAATCCCTTTGGCTAGTAGTGTGCTTTCTCCCGAAAGCTTCTAATCCTTCTCCCGAAGGACGATCTTCAATCAACACATAAAGACTCACTCTCACATAGACTTTTTCTGAATATTTCTTCTATAAAAACCATGCCCCAAATGTATCCTTTGATTACCCAATATTTTTTTCAAGGGGCCCAAAAATCTCACGTATGCCACTTATGTATATATAGCAAAGTTGCTCATGTACCTATCCAGATTTTTCTGTTTTCAGCATTGTGTCCCCACACCACATTCTCCTCAACCTTGAAGATTTGCTAGCCATTAATTCCCCCAAAAGTCCACTCTTCATTTTCAGCAATCAAATCCTTTGATTTGTAGTCCATAAACATGACAACAAGACTTTCCTTAATAGGTCTACCAAATTAAAATGTCAACCAATCTTACAACTAATTTGCCAAAAATAAGCCAATATAAAATGCACTAACAATCTCCCCCTTTGGCTATTTTTGGCAAAACTAACATTACTAACAAAAAGATCTTATTACAAGATAAAAGGTAAAATCCAACTAAGGGAATTAACAGTTCTCCCCCTTTTTGACAAAATACAGCCAAAGTTAAAAATAATACTAATAGAAAAACCTTTTAGAAGATGTTGTCGCAGAAAATGTTGCAACACATGATATAACACTTTTCTGCAGCTCATCTTTCAGGGTCATTGATCTCTGCAAAACGCTCCCCCTGAGTCCTCTACGATTCTTACTCCCCCTGAATATAATATTCTTCTAGAAATAGTTGACATTGCCAAAGTTTGGCCTTTTTCCTTCTTGTTGAACTTCTTAGTGCCATCAAGTAGTGAAGAGTGTGAAACCGAACCTCCTTCTTTCAGTACATCCATTCCTACTATAACAGACCAACACCCAAAATCTCACCAAACAAAGGGTTAGTGAACTGCTCTGATACCAATTGAAAGGTCTATTTTGGTTACTGGTGTCACAGAAAGCGTTACAACACTTTCCTGTAACACTGTTATAACGAAAGTTTCGAATTAAGCCAGTAAAACCGTAAAGCAGGAAATTAATGCGGAAATATAAAGAACACCAGAAAATGGTATCGCAGTTCGGTGCGCACACCTACTCTGCGGGGCCACGCCCAGACAATGAACAATCCACTAAGTTTAAAGGATTACACACACCAATCGGACTTATACACCAAAGAATCCCTCCTTGACGTTGTCGCCGCCGTGTCGAATCTCCTTAATGGCCTTGTCCAGCGAGCACCACTCGTCTTCAAAAACGCATGGCGAAATCCCTTGACTAGCAAAGTGTGCTTTCTCCCGAAAGCTCCTAATCCTTCTCCCGAAGGACGATCTTCAATCAACACATAAAGACTCACTCTCACATAGACTTTTTCTAAATATTTCTTCTATAAAAACCATGCCCCAAATGTATCATTTGATTACCCAATATTTTTTTCAAGGGGCCCAAAAATCTCACGTATGCCACTTATGTATATATAGCAAAGTTGCTGCTCATGTACCTATCCAGATTTTTCTGTTTTCAGCATTGTGTCCCCACACCACATTCTCCTCAACCTTGAAGATTTGCTAGCCATTAATTCCCCCAAAAGTCCACTCTTTATTTTCAGCAATCAAATCCTTTGATTTGTAGTCCATAAACATGACAACAAGACTTTCCTTAAGAGGTCTACCAAATTAAAATGTCAACCAATCTTACAACTAATTTGCCAAAAATAAGCCAATATAAAATGCACTAACAATAACATTACTATATATCTAACACTCGCAGCTTTTTTTATCCAGATTTTGCATAACTCTGCATTATATAATATTTTATTTATATATATCCATCGATCAATTTTTAGCATCTTACAGCAATTGGAACTGTATATTGTGTACAGAGAAATATAAAAATTCAGAGAAAAAGCTTACCTTTTACAATCCCCATGATATTCTCTATAAATCCGCTTTTTGTTGTGTATATGTTACCATCGGCCAGAAATACAATTTATAGAAACAAAGCTGAAAAATAAAATATAAATATTCATGAAAGAAACAGAGGAATGAGGACAAAGCAGGGCAAAATTGCATGGGCAACCAAATTACAATGTTTCAAAATTCAAGAATTACCTCAATAGCACCTCCAACCAAATTTGTCTAGACGGTACGTGCTGAATGATTTGATAATTGTGTCTACATTTCATTAATTCTATTGGTAAGTCAAAGAAGTAGAGTTCTTTAGAGTTTATTTGGTATGTATATTTGAACTACAATTTAGGTTCTGTTTTAGTGTTTTTATCTCTTTAAAAACTTAAATTTAAAAAATTTTCTCTCTCACAAAGTTCCTGCCAATGAATGAGTTATTTCTAACATAACCTATTAAATGATTAAAATGTAAATTAACAAAAAAAAAAAAAAAAAACATAGTTAGATTACCTCTCAAATGGATACATCCAACGATACTGCATCGGACCACATAGGCAAGCCTTCCGTCCTAAATGAATTGTCAAAGAAAGATGGAGGGAAATACATTTCCAACATGCATAAAGTCTCTGCGATTTCCTCCTCTACCACTTCTAGTCTATTTTTATCGATCACCCTCCGACATAATTCGTTAAATAATGAGCACAAGGGAAAGATAGCAACTGATAATAATTGTTGTATTAGAATATGATAATCGTGAGACTTGAATCCAATAATCTTACATTCTTCCACAATGATACAATTCCCAATATTGTAGCTATAGCCATATGGTAGTTTCAAATCAAATAACCTTTTAAAGAATATTCAGGTGTGTTTAGAATTGATTTTTTTTTTTTTTTAAATATTTTTACATGCCTTTTAAGACATGAAAATGAAAACAGTCTATAAATTGTGTTAGTTTAATAAATATTTTAAAAATAAAAATGAAAACAAACAATAGTGAGAATGGTTTTTATAATGAAATTAAAAAATTGTTAAAAGTTATTTTTTCTTTTTATGTTTGCATTTCTTAGTACTTATCAACAATCTTATAATCTATTAATTAATATTTATAACCAAACACGATTTCACCATTTTATTATACTCAAAATAATTTCTTAAAAAACTAACTAAACACAATTTCAAAAGTGGTTCTAGAATGATTCTCAAAATAATCTAATTTTTCCTTTGTATTAAAAACAAAATTATTTTGAAATTGTTATCAAACGGGGCTTTTTTTTTTTTTTTTTTTTTTTTGACATTTTGTGAGGTGCCGAAGGAGGGTAAAATTTATTCCCATAAGCTCCAATTCTCTACGGGCTTCAAGTCCATCCTTCAGTTTTCCTTTGAAGTCTAATAATGTTCCTAACACATTTTTTTCAATGTGCATCACATCTAAACCATGAGGACGTAAGGGTAATTCGCACAATAAACAAATAAAATAAAAGAATAAAAATATAATATATGAACAATAGAAAATAAACATTACAAACATACTAGGTTCACAGAACAATTACCTCCCAATATGGTAAATCGAAAATATCGATTTCTTCTTCCACATTTGTAATGGCATATCAATTTCCTTCTTTCTCTTCTGCCCCTGTTTACTCTTACTTTTTCCTTTTCGCCATTCATTTTGAAAGTCCTTTAAAGAAGTAACAATGTCTTTTCTAGTTAATAGTAGAGTTGCCGGACTTACGATTTTGGTTATATATATACATACACACACCATACATGCTAAGCATAGATGCATAACTAAAGTATCTCAAGACGTACATCTATTTTATATATTCTTAAATTCTCAAGTGGTGAAATGAACTATTTTTTAAATAAGGTTGCTCATCGTATAAAACATGAAGAAAACTCGATAGTTTGAACTATAAAGGTCCTTTTATAATGTCATCTCAAGATAAAAAGAAGAACATTTACTTTTTTTCATAAAGGTCCTTTATAATAAAAAAAAGAAAATAACAAATCTGGAGGGCCAGTGCAGCTATCTATTATTGACGGGATTTTTTTTTTTTTTTTCTACTACATTTTTGGAATGTGGAACCGACCTACTCTCTCTTGCCGAGCTTGTCTGGAAGTATATATGACTTCTATGTTACTTATTTGAGGATTTATATGTAAGAATCTTTCAACGGAAATGCACATTTTTCAATCATTTGGAAATTAAATATAATAAGTAAATCTTACGAATTTAATTAAAAGCGATTCAAAACAATTTAGAGGCGTTACAAACAAAATTTCCCCTTGTTGTTAACTCCACATACAGACCATTACCATAAACTAAAACCAAGATAACTTCCACAAGAACTGAATACGTACACACACCCACACACATATACACATATACACATATACACCCACACACATATACACATATACACATATACACATATAAGAAAAAAAAATATTAAACTTACACTAATTGACCGGATATAAGTTGATATTTTGGCTGTACTGCGGTCAAAATAATTATCTGTGTTCCAACGGTCAAAATAATTAGATTAATTTGCAAAATTATAACAATGTGAAGCGAAACATAATTTATTGTCACTTATTAGCAGTGTGGAAATGAACTTTTGTACTTTATCCTAATCCACACCAATGATATGACTGTTTTTTCCAGTAAAAAAAAAAAAAAAAAAAAAAAAAAAAGCACAAAACTGATACGATCGTGTTTAAGCCACACAAAAAAAATATCTTTTTAAATAATGTGAAAAAGAAT
Organism: Morus alba; assembly: GCA_012066045.3. Taxonomy (NCBI): domain Eukaryota; kingdom Viridiplantae; phylum Streptophyta; class Magnoliopsida; order Rosales; family Moraceae; genus Morus; species Morus alba. Next base: position 54,169,096 of record CP050224.2, read on the forward strand.
TAAATATGTTGAGCACAAACTAAAAATAAATTTAAAAGCAAATATGATCATACGTCTCACCATCCCTGTGTTTGAGTGGATTATCATCTATAACAATATTTAACAAGTTTTTCAATACATAACTACAAACTAGCAGTAGTCTTACTAGTGAAATAAATACATAGTCCATAACGTTATCAAAATAAAAATATTACAGTCCATAAGTCATTACTTATTTAATAATTTTATTTGGGCGCGTATTGCAACTAAACAAAAGTACTCCCGTGCTCTGACTTGAGAAAATCCCATGTGCAATTGACAGAAAAGGCCTAACAATGGAAGATGTCAATGATAAACATAAAATGAATCACTCAAAAGAAGAAATGTAAAATTTAGATAAAACTCGGTAATCAATTAATTAGAAGGAAGTTAATAAGCTTACTCATGCTCCTTACAATTAATTGAATTTCATCATAAATTCCACCATCACAGCAGCCATATTCCGTGGCATATTGCTTCAGAATAGCAAAAGGGGAAGTCAATCTCCACCTAAACTTGCTTCCTAAGCAATTTCTCTACAAGGAAAGGATCTTCAATCAGAAGTAAAATGGGAAACTTGTCTTAAATCATTTATTCAGCAACCAAGGCCTATAAATACATCCCATGCATGTCCAAGGAAGAAAGAGACACATGACCACGCACCCTAAAGGACACCTACACCATTTTCAAGCATTCCTAGGAGTTTTTTCACCACTTTTACGTACTTCTCAGTATTTTTCATAGCATTCTCCCGATATTTACGGAGATTAGCACTATATTTTTCATCAATATTAATAGTGAAATATCTATATGCCTTACAGTGGACGTGTAATGACTGAGAAAATCCCAGACTTTAAATAATACAATTTATTTATTTAAGCCAAGGATTTTCCTAGAAAATATTATGTGACTGAAAGATTTATGGAATCAATATCTGTATTCCTAAATTCTGTAGCAAATTTCATGTTAAGTTCATGTTTTCGATCAAGTAAATTCAATCGATAAATTCTTGCCGTACTTTAAGGCGGAATAATTTTCAGTACAAGTATAGTTTGAGAATTTTAATTTCAAGAATCTCCAAACACAGCATGATGTTAGCAACATAAAAAAAAATGCACTGACATTTTTAAAGAAGAGAAAATCCTTAATTGCCAGACAGCTAGGTTAAAGTCACAAGATAGATACCTATAGTAGAGGGTACAATGTGAGCTCAGGAGTTAACACCGTCAGGAACAATGTCATTCCCAGGATATAATGCAGAAAAGTTAAATTTAGAATTTATTGGTCTAGAATTAATTTCAAGACTTGAAACAGTTTAGGATATTACGCGAGTAAAAAATTTAAAGTGATATCAAAGGGGCGAGGATTTAACAGTTGAACTGTAAATAAGTAGTAGATAAAAAAAAGAACCGTCGAAATAAGAATTTCTGTCACTAAGTATCCTTCTGATCAAGATATGATTTTACCGATTCAAAGGTAACTTAAGAGAGTGGACTAGAGTACAAGGGGTAGGTGAGATTTTTCTCCCTCTCCTTCCCCACATGGCCGACCAAGCATAGCAAATGTAGAGCCAAAATTTAATTAGTGGAGTGTGTAAGTGAATGACATAGTAAGGTATGATGAGATGATGTCATTTGATGATGGGAGGAGAAGAGTAATCATGAAACCTTTTTTTCTCTCTCTTTCTTCCTTTGGCTTGCCGTGTATGAAGTTTTAGACAAAAAGGTTTTGTAGGTTGAGTGTACTAGAAGACTTGATGATGGGATGAATCAAATCAACTATTTATAGAAGTGGCTTACCTCACTTCTCTCTTGAGACTCCAAACCGGCCATACTAAAGGAAGGGTAACATGACTTTAGTTAATTAAATGAGGTCATTAAAAGAGTTAAAATAATTACCTACTTGCCTATAAATAGAACCACCTCAACCTAAGCCTCATTTTTTTTGCTCACTTTTCCTCTTTCTCTCACTAAAGAACCGGGCCTCTCCTTTGCCAAAATACACTCAAAAGTTCCATACATCTCACACAAATCTTAGCTTAAGTTGGAGGAGAAGAGAAGGATTTCAAAAGTTTTCAAGAGAGAGTTCTTCAAGAGTAATTTCTTGAACTCTTCTCCATTATTTTTCTAGCAAATCTTAAGCTTGAGATTATGAATGTAATTTGTGATTCCTTAAGGCTATGGGTTGTAATAAGAGTGTGTGAGTTTTATGTTGGTTTTATGTTGGTTTTGTATGTTTTGAGGTTAGTTTGATGTGGTATGTTTATGCTTGATTTAAGTTTGCTTATTTCCGGTTAGAGGAAAAATTTCCGGTTACTTTGAACACGGAAGTGAGAACCCTAGAGTGAGATTTTTAGGTGTTCCAAAGCTTAAACTTGTAGCCCTTTATGTTTTGAATATTTTATGTGGCTGTGACAAAACCCCATTTTAACTCTAAATGCAAGTTTTAAGCTATTTCTCGAAAACGGCACAGGCAGTCCAAAATAGTTTCGGGAATAAAACTGGTTCAGCCAAAACGAGACCTTTAAATGCTGACTCTCAGTTTTTCATAAAAACAACTATTTTAGATTTCGACAAGACGAAGAACTTTTGTGAAGAACAGATTTTCAAAATCCGACCTTAAGATATAGTAAAATGCAGATTTCCGAAATGATACAGTTTTTGATTAAAACAGTTTCAAGAAAAACAGCAGCTACGGTTTTCAGTCAAACGAGGCCTTTAGAGGCCGAATTTCTACTTTCACAAAAAACGAAAATTTTATATCTTTATGAGACGAGGAAGTTTTGTGTAGAACAAAATTTTGAAATCTGACTCTAAGATATAGTAAAATGCAGATTTCAGAAACTACACAGTTTTAACGAAACAAAACTAACCTAGTGTTGGTTTTAATAAAAAGTCATCAAAGAACCCGATATGTGATTTTAGTAAATTATTATGGTTTTAAACCTCACTTTAACAGAAGTATTCATAAAGAAAATTTTCAAGAAAAATGCTTTCTTTAAAGAACATAGTGGGTTATCGAGCAAATCATCCCAACGGGCACCTACGAGCCCAACACGATAGGTCCTTAGGATTTCGAGGATTTGATGTGGGTCCAACGCCTGCATTAATTAAAGAGACTCTGTTTTAGTTTAAATTTCAGCGGCCTAAGAGTTGGAATACCGTTAATAAGTTTCTACGCCGAATTGGGCCTTAATATCATAATAAGTCCAATGAGGAAAATTATGGAGAATAAGTTACTAGATTGGGTAAATGATTTTCAATCTAGACATAAGTATGTTAAGGGCAATTAAGGAAAATAAGATTTTTAGGATTTAACAAATTGATCCTTATAGTAAATTATCCTTCACAAAAGGAAAGGAATACCGGCCTTAAGAAAAGGGTTAGATTCCTTCATAAGTTGCTAAAATAGAATAGCAAACGACAGTTAATCTCACACTCTCAATGGGTGTTCATTTTCAGAAATAAGCAAGTAAGAGAATAGACTGTTTGGCGAAAAGTGGATTCCACTCAGAATCGGGTAAGTAGGAATCTCGCCTCTGACATGAATAGATTTTAAAGAAAAAATTTACACATGTTATATATATACATTTTCATGCTTTAAGTATTGTATGCGATGCCATGTCATGCTGCATACACCTTAACAAGTCAAGAGGAACTTATAAGAATAATTTCGGTTGAGTGTCGTACCGACCTCCGACCTAAGGGAGGTAATTCCAACTCCACAAGGGAGAAAAAAAAAAAAGAATGTCCTCCGACTTAAGGGAGGCATTCAAGTTATAATCACGGTTTCACGGGGACCTTGCAAACCCTCACGTCCCGATGATTGCGGCGCAAGTGGTACACGAGCACTCAGGCCCATCGAAGAAAGATAAGATAAGATAATAAGACTATGATAAGATATCATAATTAAGGATAATCAGCTCATGCATATTTATTCATGTGAACTTACGGTTATTTTGCGAGAGATAGTTCCTACTTGCGAGCGAAAAGCTCAATCAGATATGTTCATCTTTGTAGGTAAGAAACCTATCGCCAATTCTTGAAGGGCAATGGCGAGCGGCGGACGAATGGTGGAGATGGGAATGGATACCGCTCACGCAGTTATCTTCCGCAGTAAGTTTAAGAAAAATCATGTATATGTCTATATGATTCAAAGGTTTCAAGCATGTATGTTTAAAAAGTATATATGTACATATGTATGTTAAGAAAATCGAGGTTGTAGCTAACAACCCTAGTTTTGAGTATTCAAGTTTTAGAATGTTGTAACAGTGCATGCAACAAATAAACGAGTTTTAAACATGACGATTTAAATGATTGATTTAAAAAGGACTTTAAGATGTACTTGAACTTAAGATTTCTCACGAAATCCGTTTTAAAGTCAAATCAAATGGCTCAATTGAATTAGCTAGTTTTAGAAAGGCTTTTAAAGAGTATTTGAAACAAGAGTTCGAAACACGACTCCATTTGAAAAATATTTCTAAAAGGTTTTATGTTAATTGAAATTAAGAAAAGCTTTAAGAAATTCAGTGATTTATTCTTTTGAAATTATTGTTATGAATTATGAAAGTATTCCTTCTTATGTTTAAAAAAAAAAAATGTTCCGCCAATTTTAAGAAATGTCAGTAAGTACAAGTTGAAAACTAAGTTACGGTGGCGGCCTCATAGGAGGGTCATCACAGTTGGTATCAGAGTCGGTATCCTGCCATCCTACTCCACGTCGTCACGTGTCTGCTTTGCCATAGTCCAAGTAAGTTATAGTGTGTTTATGTCAATTAGATTATAGTAGTTAAAAGACGCGAACACTTATTTAACGAGCAACCAAAGGTTAATATGTTCGCACGATTAAGATCGTCCTATCAAGGACCATTCAAGTCTAAGCGCTGACATTTCTTGTGTTGTATTCCTTGGGGTGACAAGGCGATATCTAGAGAAGTGTGATCGTTTGAGGTGACTCCTTAATGATCGTTTGCGGACTGTGAAGCCTTGCAAAGTATTGAAGCCAAGCAAAGTATCAAAGCCACGTACAGCCGTTGAAAAGAGACTACTATCGAGACTCCCTTCAAGGAAGCCCGTATGACTGCTTCACTAATAGCGATTTTTCAGCCTGGATCCATAAAGAGGATCTGAATATGTAGCATGAAGGTGACGTTAATAAGTAGATGGACGATGTAACACTGTCAAGTTAGATGTGGGCCACGTTCAACGAGTATATATGTATATCAATATACGATATAGGAAATAGAGCTTCAACTTTAAGCAATACCAGCTTATGGTAGATGTTAAGCGACCCATTTATGATATGATACATGATGATTGCTAGCCTTAAAATGTTTAGTAATCTCATAGAAAGTACCTATGTGTATGAATGTGATGATAAATAACGCACAAAGACTATAAGTTAAGACAAATGCAAAAGAGGTTCAAGATGTGGAGAATCTCATTTGGATATAGGTACAAGAACTAATGTAATGAGTTTAAATATAAAGCAGTTTAAGTGATAAGAAAAGAACACCAAGGTCATGGACAAATTGAGGAATGTTGTTCTAGGTTAGTTTTGACCAAACTAATCCCTCTACAACGATCTCAAGGGGAGATATTCTCACCCAATTTATGATTTAAGAATATAGGTACAGAATTGTTTAAAATCTCCTAAAAGAATTAAGATTGCATTAGGTAAAGATGATAAAGGTAAAAGTTGCCTTTGCAGTGAAGTATCGATTAGACGAAAACAAGTGATGACGTAAGATAGTAGGCAATTAAGGTGTGACAATACACTGTCATAAGCTTATCCATTAGAAAATCATGGATTAGATGTGCCAAGTCGATAAGATACTAAGGTGACCGTGAATAGAGATATGTGATCAAAATAAAGTAATAAAGGTGCTCATCTACGTATCCACTCAAGGTGATTAACTTAAGTAGGTGAAATCCCTTGATAAATGGGATTCTGACTTAAGAAATATAAGAAACCTCAGAGTCAAAGTGTGACTCATTATTAGATATTATGAAGCAAGGAAATATAAATAATATGATTTCCGTGCCAAATCTAGATGCGTTGTAAGAAGGAAAATACAACAAGAGTGGAGCAAACCAATTAAGGATAGTGTTTATCTATTAAGAAAAATTTGGTTGTGATGCCAATCTAAAGTACATATATTAAGACTTATGATTGAAACTTTGAGGACTTAAGTCACGAATTTATAAATCAAACTCTTAATGGAGGATATAAAATGTAATCCTTTTAAAGGAGAAGATCTCTTGCATAAGTGAAGGAATAGTAAGGACTAGCGACTTAGTCGGTATGATAAGTAAGTTAAAGGTAAAATATTAGAGTATCAAACATAGTAATAGTTTAAGGATTTTGTTTTATATATACCCCACCTGATAATAAATAGGAAAACACTATTATCAATCTAGGAATATAAAGAAAATGAAATAATTTTATTTTTAGTGTAATCTTTTTTACACTGGGAGGATGACCTTATTGAGTTTAGAGACCGAGGATTAGATTAAGAATGATGGGTGTATAATCATTAGGACTATGAACTATGCTCTAAGAAGTACATGGATCGAAAGACGGATGATCCTACCTAAGGACGAAGATATCGACAGAGGGTAATACTTAAAAAATATACCTATTTCATGGAGAAATTACCGGAATTTGTCCAGAATCATAAGTTTAAGATAATTGTTCTTTGAGGAAAGTAAACACGAGATGAAATGAGCTTAAGAACTTGATTATATAAAGAGTAAATCAGAAGGAAGAATGCTAAAGTATGAAGATTATATCTTCTTGAATGAGTTCATACTTTTGAGAGTAGTTTGAACTCGACACCAAATAAGAATGGAAAGGGTAGACCTCTTAGCAAGACTCAAAGCCTAGGATAGAACAATTAAGGAGTATCACATCGTTAAAGGGTACATTGGTAACCCCAAAGGAAAAGATGATGTAGCTAGTTGTGTAAGCAATAACTATCCAAAAAAAAAAATGAAGGAGAGTTATGAATGGTTTGTCATAGAAACATAAACAGTTAGAGCTCCAACAAGAAGATAAGTATGTCGATGAGGTTGATACATGTATTTCTTAAGAAATTAAGTATTTGAGGAAACTAGTTATTAAGTCGATGATTATAAAGGCGAATATAAGGTCGGTAAACCTCAAGTAGTCATTCACAGACTCAGGAAACAACACAACTTTATCTAGTAGAAGTATGTGTTACAATAATTGCAACGAAATTTAGAATTAGAAGGGTCTCGTTACTCTATGAAATAAGGTCCAGACAGGAAAATGCCCAAACAATCGTGATATGATACGATGTTCGATCACAGATTCTACAATAAGTTAGAATAAGAAAGTATTACAATACAATTGTTGCATGTGATAGGGGATTCAAGGTATCTACGAGTTAGTGCGTCTCGTGAACTGTCGTCATTCAAGAAAGATGAAGCTCCAACTTAAGTATAAATAAATATTCATATATATATGGGGAATAGTTAAATTAAGGCATCACAGTTTTGATGGAAAACTGCTTAATGATTATGACATACAAAGTAGAAGTGAGGATGGTCCATAATTAATGGAAAAAAAAAAAATATTAGAACAAAAGTAGAGAACTTCTACAAGTATTGACAGAAAGATTGATCTTTCCCCACTCATACTCCAAGAGAAAGGCGGAGTACCACGAAGAAAAAATAGAGAAAGTTTAATCGAGGTAAGAAGGATCCCTAAAGTATTAGAACGAGCATATATAAATAAGCTATAGTTACTACTATTGCTAATGATAAAGAGTTGGATAATGGAAATCCATTAAGAAAATGTTAAGATAACATATTCTTGAGTCATTCCATATATCAAATCAAGATCCAAATAAAGAAATTCAGGAATTAAGTATAGAGAGCTAGTTAGTTGAGATCATGGATTAGTAGGAAAGAGACCCCATAGGAAGTAAGTTCAATAATCCTAGTAAGATCCTCGGAGAAGAAACGCCAATGGAGGATGCTCTTCACATGAAGAATAATGAAAAACATTACTTTTTCTTGGCTTCATTCTAATTTTGAAGATCAAATTTATATAAGCCTAGTGAATTGTAATGTCGAGGAAAATTAGTAGATAAATAAGTCTACTTATTTATGGATTTTTTCATAAATAAGCCATGCATTCTACAGGTTTAAAATCTCTCAATACACGTGCTCATATTAGAATGACGTGTAAAATCTCAATATGACAAGATATACTATGAAAAGCCTAATAAGTATATCTGGGAATGTTTAAGAGTACCGTGGGACATGAAAGAAATGATTTAATGGTACACCATGTCAAATAGTGATTGAGAATACTGGCTATGAGAGTGAAAGTTTCAAGTAACCTCTTTGACTTTGGATAAGTCATCACATTTTTTAACGGTTCGGACACATTGACGAACCAATAAGTAAGCATTCAATTAGTAAAACCAATAATATTTTATGATCTAGGTAGTATTATGAGTGTAGAATTATGGAATTATGAAATAATCCCATGATTCAATATGTAGTATTACATTTTGTACTATGTAGTACCCCGAAACCACAAGGATGAACATTTTAATCCAAATTATATGAAAGTAGTACATCACACTCGAATTTGAGAGTTTTCATGATAGTTGTATCAAAAGGCTATTACGATAACCGGGACCAAGATCGGATAAATCTGATAATGGAGTCTCAGCCAAATGAAGGATAAAAATGTATAGTCTACGTCGATGTCAAGTTAAAAATAGTTTCGAGATCAATCATGACTCATACTAGGCAATGGATTGACTAATCCTAAAGATTAATTTGGCTGAAGATTGAAAAGACAATCGAGACTAAGAAGAGTGATCAGCCATTTTGGAGACAAACTATCTCATCCAAACCACTAGTTACCCTAACAGAAGAAGGATGTTGCTAAAATTGCCTTGATGGATAAGAAGTTAAAGTAAAACAACAACATCCAAAGCAGGAGAACTGCAGAAGATCGACATTCTAGAAGAGAAGTGAGATCAAATTACTACGGATTTTGTGGTAAAGTTGCCTAGAACATCCGATAGTAATGATGCGATTTGGATAATCGGAGACCAATTGACAAGATCTGCACATTTTTGCCGATCAAACTCGTTATATTATTAAGAGACAGCCATTTGACGAGTGTACATAACGCAATGGGGTCTAAGTTAAAGTTTAGTACAACTTTCCACCGCAGACATGATATTAATCCGAGAGGACCATCCAGGCCCTAGAAGATATCTTTGAGAGCATGTGTCATGGATTTTAAAGGAACCGGGATAGAAAGTTACCTTTGATAGAGTTTTTCTATAACAATGGCTATCACATGTCAATAGGAATGACACCTTCAAGCTCTATCTGAAGGAAGAAAATACAAGTCCCCAGTTCATTAGTATGAACTTGGGGAAAAACATCTAGAAATGGTATCCTTTATCAAGAGAACCATAGAGGATGTGAGATTTATCACAAGGAGGTTCGATAATACTCACGGTCACCAGAAGAGCTATGCGGATAAACACCGTGGACCTATAGAGTTTCAAGTAGGAGACTTAATTTTTCCGAAGGTGGCACCGATGAAAGGAGTAATAAGATTCGGTAAAAGAGGGAAACTCAAACCAAGATACATCGAGCAGTTGGGATCCTTGAAAGGATTAGTAAAGTCACATATAGACTAGCAGCGTCGTCAAAATTGGCTTATGTACACAATGTCTTTCACGTATTGATATTGAGGAAGTATGTAGCGGATCCATCGCATGTATTGCATCGGGAAACCCGTCAAGTGCACGCAGACCACACTTACAAGGAGAAACCAGTTCGGATCCAAGCTAGCAAGGAGAAAACCTTAAGGAATAAAGTAATTCCTCAGGTTAAAGTCTTGTAGTGAAATCATAATATTGAGGAAGCTACTTGAGAACGCCAAGAGAATACGAGGAAAAGCTACCCCGAGTTCTAATTTTTTCGGAAGAAAATTTCTTAAGGGGGTAGATTGTAATGAGTGATAAAATCCCGGACTTTAAATAATACAATTTATTTATTTAAGCCAAGGATTTTCCTAGAAAATATTATGTGACTGAAGGATTTATGGAATCAATATCTGTATTCCTAAATTCTGTAGCAAATTTCATGTTAAGTTCATGTTTTCGATCAAGTAAATTCAATCGATAAATTCTTGCCGTACTTTAAGGCGGAATAATTTTCAGTAGAAGTATAGTTTGAGAATTTTAATTTCAAGAATCTCCAAACACAGCATGATGTTAGCAACGTAAAAAAAAATGCACTGACATTTTTAAAGAAGAGAAAATCCTTAATTGCCAGACAGCTAGGTTAAAGTCACAAGATAGATACCTATAGTAGAGGGTACAATGTGAGCTCAGGAGTTAACACCGTCAGGAACAATGTCATTCCCAGGATATAATGCATAAAAGTTAAATTTAGAATTTATTCAGTCTAGAATTAATTTCAAGACTTGAAACAGTTTAAGATATTACGCGAGTAAAAAAATTAAAGTGATATCAAAGCAGACGAGGATTTAACAATTGAACTGTAAATAAGTAGTAGATAAAAAAAAAGAACTGTTAGAAATAAGAATTTCCTGTCAGCTAATTGATGAGTGAGTTTTACTCGCTCATTTAGTATCGTTTTATACTTAATATCTAGTTGGTTTCGAGGTTTTTTGTTAGTTTTTATGTGTGTTTTCGTTCTTTGTTTGAAGGATAGGTGAAAGTCTATGATTTGGAAGGTTTTGGACAATTTGTGATGAAAAAGACAGCAAACATAGCGTTTAGGCGCCCATTCGTAGCGTTTTGGCGCTGCAATGTGACGGAACAAGACATTTGGGCAGAATGGGTGGCGTTTTGGCGCCAGTTTGCAGCGCCGCAACGCTGAAATCCGGCAGAAATTGTGCACCGGGCAGAGTGACCAGCGTTTTGGCGCCCATGACAGCGTTTTGGCGCCCACGAATTTTCCCATCCAGCGCAGCGCCACGACACTGAAAAAAAAATACTCGTTTTGAAGGCCAATCGTGAGAAAACTTCCCTAAGGCTCTGAAACATATAAATAGATGAGTCTAGGGCAATTAAAAGGACCTTTAGACTGTGGAATGACGGCTGGCTTTTTAGGAGAGTATTCAAGAGAAGAAAAGGAGAATTGGGACGGAGAAGAAGAACGGCTCAAATCCGGAGACGGCGACGCTTCAATTCAACTCCAAACTAGTTCTTTTCTTTCCTTTCCAATGATTAAGACTTTGTTTAGGAATTTATTTTATTTAGAGATGAACTAATTCCTTTTTCTAGGGCTACGATGTAGCCGGATTATGAATGTTCGAATTCTCAATCTTCTTTTTAAGTAATTGATGTTTAATCCATATATGCTGAGTATTTCAATTTATTCTTAATGCTTGTGATTGTTTGGCCAACTATTACATGATTTTGTATTTGATTTGAGACTGAGAGGTGATAATTGAATATGCTCTTAATTGAAATACCATGAGTTGTTCATAGGATAGAGATATCTATGATGCTTGTGCAGTTCTTTTGAATTTCTTGCACTTAATGATTTTCAACAGGTTTAGAAGTCTGACAGAGATGTAGATTTTGCTTGTTGGATTAATATTATTGTTGCTTGAGAAAGAATAATAATTGCTTTAGAGAAATTCTTTGTCACAAGATAGGATTGAATGTTAATTTGCTTGAATTATGAGAATTTGAACATGATTAATTTGGTGAAATCGGAAACCTTAGAATCTTAATCTATTGAATTTTCATCCATTGCTTACCATTGCTTAATTTATTAAATTGTTTTAGTTTTCCTTTACTTAATTTTATAAACTCTCTTTTCAAGTATCCAAATAAAATTGGGGTTAATACAATTTCGGTAATTAGTAAACGACAATCTTCGTGGGACGATATTCTTATTCACTATTATATTACTTGATTGCGATAGCGTATACTATGCGTTACGATTTTTCACAACACTAATGCGGTGAGATATTGAATGAGTGTATTTCGCATAATGAGATTATGTGGAACAAGGACACAGACACAATATGAATTTCTAATAATTTTCGTTAAGTATAGAAATTCTAATTGAGTCTATCGATGGTCATATATAGAATGATCTTAATCCCGAGTTCTTAACAGACTCCTATTTATGGATTTGTGTCTTTTGATTTACTCGCACGGATTCTCGAGACCCCTGAATCCTATTCCTTGTATTTTGGAGACATGATGAAGTAGGTAGCTGGGAATGTTATTATACAAGATGGAATCCATTCCTTCTTGAGAAAGAAGTAGATAAATAATTCTCTTGAGGGTTGATTCGGTACTTGGACCAGTAGGGAGCTCGATTCATGAATGTGTTTTATGAATCACATCCATTAGAGAATCAATGGTACTAAGGATAAAGATATAATTAGAGAGGTTAACGGATTCTACCTGGCTCTAATTATGAATTATTTATGGAGGATTGATCTATATGCAATGACTATATCAAATGGACACTTCACGGTTTAGAAGTAATTTATATCTATAATTTCGAGAGTGCAATTCCAAGTTTATAGTGGAGTAACTATTGGAATTAATAGAATTAATTAATTAATTAAAGTGTTTAATTGATTATTAATTCTATTGGAGCTCGGGATTATAGGTCCATTAGTCCCAGCGCCGTCCTAGAAATTCTACGGCATACGAGAGGACAAAATGGGAATTTTAGAATTATGGAATTCTAAAATTAAACACTCGGAAATAATTAATTGAGAATTAATTATTATTTAAATAATGTGATTATTTAAATTTGAATTTGAACACATCTAGATTTATCCATTTAAACTTATTTGATAAGTTGTTCAATTTAGAATTCAAATTAATTTAAGTTTGACTTAAATTGAATTTGAATTAGAATTAAAATTGACTATTGGATAAAGGATAAAATATCTTCCTTCCTTATCTATAATAGGTGCCACACATAGGGATAAACCCTACTAGTGTGGCGGCCACCTTAAGGATAAAGGGAAGGATTTTTTGTTCCAAATTCAAATAGGAGATAATTTACAAGCTTTATCTTAGAGATAGAGATTGGATTCCTTTTAGAAGTTTGACTTCTACTCTCTAAATACTATTTTTTGAGACAATTTTCGGAATGCTTTTTGCCCTAATTTTAGAGGTGGCGAAATTTCTCTAGAGTAATTTTGAAGCAATTTTTCAGCCCTAATGGGATTAGTGGCGAAATTCTCAAGTAGAGAGGAAGGAAAAAAATGTTTTCTCCAAAAATTCCACATCATGCATGCGTTGGTGTTTGTGGAAATTCAAGTGTTTATTGTAACCCGTTTTGTCTCATGTGTGCCCACACACACGTCTTCGTGGATTCTAGGAATTGACGTGGAAGACATTGGTTTTCTAAACACAAAGCTTTGGAGCAAGGATTGTTCGAGGTCAAAGAACTCAAGTTATCAACCGAGTTGGCGTCCAGGTATTTTTCCGAATTGAGTTCTTAATAAATGAATTAATGAGATTAATTTATTCGTGCATAAATTAATATAATCTATAGAGTATCTCAAAGGTTTTATGAGAATTTTTGTTATACACGATCCGCCTTTCCGCTGCGCTTCCGCATCCAAATTCGATTCGGGAACCAACAATTGGTATCAGAGCGGTCTATAGACTATATTAATTTATGCTCCGATTATTTGATAATCAATATTAAATATATGATATTTAATAATGTATGTGATGGGTAGGCACTTGCATTTATGGATGTTTATATTTGATTCATGATGATGAATGTATGGATGATGGATTTGGTCGTTAATTATATGGTTCCATGGATCGCATTAAATTCGTTCAATTAAATTATTTGTAATTTTATTCGGGAAATAGAATTATTGTAATTCTAGGATTAGGGGTAGATTAGGGTTTTGATTTGCAATCAAAAGAAGCCTGGAAGACCAGCCATGGAGCCGGCCAAGTTGCTGCCCTGCCGCTGCCTCACAGCAGCCCATGCCCGTAGTCCCCGCTGCCCCTGCACTATGTTTTGTTTTCCTTAGTGTTGCCGCTGTCTACGCGCAACCAGTGGTTTGGAACCACAACTTACGCATGTATTGAATGGCCGCAAGCAAGCATAGAGAAAGAGGACCATGTGATGGCCCCATGATGGTTGTTTGGGCCAGAGGCCCATGATGCCTTCTCTAGGCATTATTGCCCGCGCATGGTTACACGGTTAATAACATACCCGTGTAACTTAATAGTTGTGTATATATATATATATATATATACACATATATATAAATGTTATAAAAGGTTATAACGATTAAATACATTATTATATATATACGATATATATAATATATATATATATATATAAGAGTTATAATTATTAATTATTATTAGATAATAATTATAATTATAATTATATATATATAAATTAAATAATTTTATTTGGCTAAAATAATTTAATAATTTTCTTATGAGAAGGAAATTATGGGTAAATTAATTTTAACCAATGTCAAAATTATTTAGACCTATTGGCCCATTAGGGTTTTGAACCCGAGCAAAGACAAAAATTTTTTCCGGAAGAGTTCCGGACCTCGAAGAAGGTGAAATCCAACCCAAGACAAAGAACGAAGCCAAAGAATGAAGAGTTCAAGAATCGAAGACCCGTTGATGTAACAAAAGAAAATAATTATTGTAATTATTTATTTGTTCGATTTTGGTTGTAATTTATATTTTCCATGGGACCCAGTCAAATCCATCTCAATAGTTGATTGCATATATTTATATTTTATGTTGATAATTATATATTATATATGTCCATACACTTAACATGCCATATAGATATAATGTGCCTACTCATATGTTTTTATAACATGCCATGCATACATGCGCATTCGTTATTGTTTATTTTATTTATTATAAAAGTGTTTTAGAAAAAAAAAAAAAATAAGAACCATGCGCTGAAAATCGATTTAATATGATTGATTTAAGTTGCAAAATTGATTTGCAAAATAATGTTATATGTGAAATTAAATTTAAGAGTTAAATTTTAGAATTTGCACATATCCGAAAAATAAATTGTTTATTTTTCGATTTGAAAATCATGAGATGTTTTTCAAACAAAATACATATTTGCAAAATAATGAGTGGGAGAGGGTTGTATGACAATACGACCCACTAGTCTCCATCATTAGTTCAACACCGTGAGATTCGAAAGGGGCTTCGCGGCGGCACCGATTCCGTACTCCCTACGGAAAGTGTTCTTTCGGATCAATAACAAGGTTGACTTCCTTGCGATAGGATTCAAGGATGTATTTCCGATTTGACCTACCCTAAGGCGGCACTCCGGAGTTAAGTCTGTAGAATCTAAAATGATGGGTTACACTCATAAAAGTATAATCAAATTGTTGATTATATTTTTGACCAAAATAACGGTAGTTAATAAATATAAAAATATGAGATATTTTGATTATATTTATTAATTGAGAAGGTCTCGGTTCAATTTGTGATATTTTGACCTACCCTACGGCGGCACTATATTCGTGGTAAATTGGATTATCGTTGGCACCTAAAATTGAAACATGATTTATGTATTTTTCATGTGCATCATGCATCATATTTAATTGTGCCTAAATTCACATGTTTTGATATTCATGCACATAAATTGATTAGATGAATATTCGCTTATTTCCAAAGAATATGTCAAATCGTATATCTCACCATACAAACCTGAAACACCGACTAGAGATAAACTATGCGAAGTGGTAAAGTAACATAAACAACTTACATTCATGTGATGAATATAAGTTTGTCCCAAATGGAGGATTGTCCTCCTGTCCTTAATGAAAATACAATAGCTAATCTGTTAGCTAAGATTGTGCGTGGTAATTCACAAGAAGTATGAAGGCATGGAGACAAATTTTTATGAGATAATGCGGTCATCGACACGTGATTCGAAAATCCATAAAAAAAAAGGGTTGGCTAAATCTGTAAGGGCCTAAGTAAAAGATAAAAGGAAAGTCGTTTCCAATAAAATAAAGGAAAAGGAATCAACCAAATACGATTTGCTAGTTCTAGAAACATGTTTAGTAAAAAGGGTAATTCCTTATTCTTGGATAGTAGATTCGGGAGTTGCTACACATGTTTGTTTTCTTTATTAAGTCTTAGTTCTTACAAGGAAAGTCGTTTCCACGAAATAAAGAAAGGAACTCAAGCAAATATGATTTGCTAGTTCTTAAAACATGTTTAGTAAAAAGGATGATTCCTTATCCCGAATAGTTGATTCAGGAATAACTAATCATGTTTGTTTTCTTTATTAAGTTTTAGCGCTTAAATGGAAATTGTTTCCACCTAAACAAAGAAAATGAATCAAAGTAAATAAGATTTACTAATTCTAAAAACATCTTTAGTAGAGGGTGATTCCTCGTCCTGGATAGTTGATTCGGGAGCAACTAATCATGTTTTGGTTTTCTTTGCAAAATATTAGTTCTTACGAAGAACTTGCCATCAGGGACTACACGATGAAAGTGGGAATACCGCGAGGATATTGGCAAAAGGCAGTGGGAAAAATTAGACTTCAATTTTGGAAATACCTTGTTGTGAACAATGTTTATTTCCCACCAAGCATAAACAGAAATTTGATTTCTAATTCCAAATTATTTGAACAATTGCTTTTAAATAAAAATCTAGTCCACATCTTTCGGAATGGTTCCGATATATGTTTTGGATATTTGGAAAATGGTTTATACCGTTTAAACCGATGCCTGACTCACTGCAAAATATTGAAAAGTTCAAAAGTTGCCAAACTTAAGAATAAGGAGCAAAGGATCTCTCATGATAAATAACACATATATGTGGCATCTTAGACTTGGTCATATTAGCCTAAACACGATTTAAAGACTGGTAAAGGATGGTCCTTTACGCGAACTAAAAGTTAGTGAGCGTCCAGCCAATGAATCTTGTCTGGGAGGCAAAATGACCACGGGCCTTCCATGACAAAAGGAGAAGGAGCCACATAACCTCTTCAGCTAATACATTCGGATGTATGTGGACCGTTAAACATCCAAGACAAAGGAGGTTACGAATATTTCATCATTTTCATTGATGATTATTCAAGATATGGTTATGTTTACCTAATGCAACGGAAATCTGAAACGTTTAGAAAGTTTAGAGAATTCCGAGCAGAAGTTGAAAAACAATTAGGTAGGTACGCTTACCGGTACATTGGGGGTATGACTCATGTATGCGTAGATTCATTATTCATAGATAGTGGAATTCATAGCTCCTATAAAGAGTCAATGATATCCTCTTATGCATTATCAGTGGATTGGAAAATACGAGCGCTCGGCCATTAGACTACTCTGTGTTATCTAATGGTTTACTGTTTGTAATAGTATGAATAGTGTTTTTCCAATGGTTTGATAATGGAACATAAGATAAATGTAATCGGGAAGGTAAAACGGAACTTGACCTCAAGTCAATTATGGATATCCTATGGGGATGATATACTAATATATTGAGTCATGGACTAGAGCTTATCAGAGCTTTGTAAATATGCTATATAAATCGAGAGTGCAGCTCTAGGCTTTTAGTGGAATAGCGCTAGAGTTTTATAATCATGAGACGGACTTGTTGGTTTACAAGTAGCGTTGTGATCATAGGAGCTTGATTTATATATGTCCATCGGGTCCCTTTGCTAGCTCACATAATTTCCTGTAATGATACGGTGTATTTCCTACATATTGGTAACCTGTGTTATTTCCGTAAAAGATGTTCAAAGTTAATTCATGAGTGATTTATCGGGTGAATTAATTGATAAATTGATTCTAGATAAATTGGTTGAATTATTGTTTTAAGAGTTGTTTAATATGGGAAGACTATTATATGACTGTTTTGATCAGACAATTTCTCTATTGGGTTGCTTGAATCAAAACTGAGGCTCTATGCAAGTTTCCCATGTTGAAGAATTAGGAAAACAACTTTCGTCGGTCTGCAGATGTGTGTCGACGGTGGGTAGACCGGTCACTGTGTCGACGGTGAGTTATAACGTCTCGTCACCCGGTCGACCGGTTGCAACGTAAAATGCATGTTGACATGGCAAAATCGACTACGGATGCGATTAGAACTTTGTGAAACCTAATTATTACAGAAGTATGACTTCCAAAACACTATAAATAGCCTATTAAGTCACTTTGTTCATTAGATCACTTGAGACTTTTTTTTTTTTTGGAGGCTATTGATAAGAGATTCCAAGAGGAAAAATTGTTTAATTATCAAGAATAATTTTTCTTTGGCTCTCTTGTGATTGGAAGGAGATCAAGAATACCAAGAGGAGATTAAAACGAAGTGTGCCCACCCGCACACCGATCGTGGAAACGAGAATAGCAAAGAAGACCAGTTGGTTAAGGCTCTTCTGATTGCTATTTGGAACGCTTTGATCTGTCAGACGTGCAGTTTCCTGAGATCTCAAAAGGTATGATTTAGATCTTTAGTATTTATGTTATATAGCATCATGAACATGTTCTTGTTTGGCTTTGACGTTGATTAAAATTTTTTAAATTCCGCTGCACACTCAATGCCATTATTTTCCAACAGCCACTTCTACTATAAATACAAGGCATTTAGACGTCTTCCATGATACACACAGCATCTTCTTCTACACGCTCACTTACAACACACTTTTCCATTATTTATTGTATTTTCCAGCATATATTTCTCTCTTTCATTTCGTTCTTCTTTTAATAACTCATTATAACGCTTTTCAGCATACATAGTAAAACCATCAGAGCCCTATAGTGGACGTACCCTAAGTTATACCAGGGGAACTACTATAAATTTATGTGTCTTTTTACAGCTTTTCTTTACTTTCATGTTTACTAATGCTCTCCTTTTCGCAGCGGATCAACATCACTAATCGAAGACTCCTAACTCGGTCATTGGCCCTTGATTTCTCTAATTGTAGATTTTATCCTCTGCAATAAGAAATATGTGTTTTAAGAATACATTCGCAAAGAAGGGAATCTTTTTTTTAAACAATGGAATCATGACAACGTCTAGTTCTGCTTCTTGCTCTTTCGCAATAATGCCTTTAGTAGACAACCAACGCCGTTGCAAACACTGACTGAGAACGGAACGGGGCGCACAAACAATGTTGTTGCGCAAGGATGTGATTCACCAAGCTGGGGCTAACAAAGCCATCCAGTCCCCTACCAGATTAGGAATGCAAAGGCCTCTCTTTTTTTGTCATTTTGTTTGAGGCGGGCTGAATTGAGAATGAAATGCAAGAATAAGGGAAGGGTTCCAAAACCCTTTTTTGTTTAAGGGTTGCTTGCCCTACCGAAGTACCAAAGGCCCATATTACCTGCCTAACCCCTCACTCTGAGGGACCATAGATCAGAAAGCGCCTTCTAAACCACCCCAGTCATCCAAAAGAGAAGGGAAGGGGCCTATGTATTTGCATGATCCCCTGCAAAGAAAGAGATAGAAGCTCAATATTGCTTTTTTTTTTTTTTTTGCTTTTGCTTTTCTATTTAGTTTTTATTTTTGCTCAAAATATTCTCTTGTGCTTATATGAAAGTATGAATAGAGATATGATCTTTGGTTAATATTCGGATATTGTTGTTCCAGCCTTACTATTTGGAATGTTTTGATCTGTTATATGTACAGTCGCTGAATTCTCCAAAGACATGATTTAGATTTTTGTTATTTATGTTATTTATGTTACATAGCAAACTGAACATGTCCTACATGGTTTTGGTATTCAATAAAAATTTTAAAATTCCACTCATTGTTGTCTTTCTTACATAATCTGCTTATTAAAAGAAGGTTCATCTATATTTTGTTGGAATCTAAAAGTTTTAACCATTTAGTTAAATTTTTTGTTCCAAAAACAGGAAACTTGCTTTATATCCATAAATAGATTTTAAGAACTTACAAACCTTATCCTCTTGATCTTTAGACTCGAAGCCCTCTAGATGTGCCATATAGATACTCTCTTCAAGATGGCAATTTAAGAATGCAATCTTAACATCTATTTGCACCATCTCGTAATTGAGAGCAGCCGCAATAGATAAGAGAATGTGGATGGATGCAAATATGGCTATAGGTGAAAAGGTTTCTATGTAATAAATTCTCTACTTTTGTGTATATCTCTTAACTACGAGTCTAACCTTATAGGTTTTGACCTTTTATATTTGTGTCTCTCTTCCTCTGATAAACTCACTTACACCCAATAGGTTATATCCCATCAAGAAGATCTAAAAGTTCCCAAACTTGATTAGAATTGATTGGTTCTATCTTAGCTTTCATGGCTCCAGTCCATTGAGTATGTTTTATGTTTCATTTGAATTGGGATGTCATTGAAATAATGAGAAGACGCTTCATTAAAATCCTTCAATGACAAAAACCAAAGAAAAAAATCCATCCAAGGACAAAGAAAGTACTGGATCTCACATAAGCAACTGTTTAAATCTTTGTAGTATAATAGTTTTCTTTTTCTTTTTTTTTTTTAGGTGGATTTTTTCATGTTTCTTTTTAGATTTTTTATGGTGTGGGTTGGCAAGCTTTTTTTTTTTTTTTTTTCTCTCTCAATAAATATCTCACTTTATCGAATTCAAAAGAAACATTTGAAGACAAAAGAGATGAACCATTTCTCCATCTGTGTTGCTAGAAATTCCATAATATACTCTAGCCAATTCGATTTTTTAATTTTGTACATTGCCAAACCACCAATTGCTCAAACGATACTGCTTCATTCCGCTGGCTCTTGTATTAATCATCAAATCGGCAAAATGCATTGAAGATGTCGACAATTTTTCCTTCTTTAGTAATGAAATGAAAACAATTTTTTTTATTTAAAAATAGTAGTTGTTCAAGCCAAATTTCATACCTCATTTTTTATTATATACTGTAAACACACTTATAAGAGAATTGGGCTGAATCACGATATCAGCTACCAAAACTAGTCGTCAACAAGGTCGGCTATCCAAATGATCAGTGCAGTGGTCCGTTACTTGAACGACCAGTCCAGTCTCGAGACTGCCAACTCAGCAATTGAATTTCATCATAAATTCCACCATATTCCGTGGGATATTGCTTCAGAATAACAAAAGAGAAAGTCAATCTCCACCTAAACTTGCTCCCTAAGCAATTTCTCTACAAGGAAAGGATCTTCAATCAAAAGTAAAATGGGAAACTTGCCTTAAATCATTTATTCAGTAACCAAGGCCTATAAATACAGCCCGTGCATGTCCAAGGAAGAAAGAGACACATGATCACGCACCCTAAAGGACGCCTACACCATTTTCAAGCATTCTTAGGAGTTTTTTCACCACTTTTACATACTTCTCAGTATTTTCCACAGCATTCTCTCAATATTTACGGAGATTAGTACTATATTCTTCATCAATAATAATAGTGGAATATCTGTATGCCTTACAGTAGACGTACCCTGAATTATTAAGAAAATTACTATAAATTTATGTGTCTCGCTCTCTTTATTTTTTTTATCTGTTTATTTTTTCTGCAATCAGGATACTAATGCTCTAATCATTTGAATGCAGATATTAACCTCTAACAAGTTTAATTGTAGATTTCACACTCTATAATGGTCACATGACTTGCAACATATTATTGCATTTGAATTGCGTTTTTCTGCATAGAATTACTGTTTTCAGGATTGTTAATTCATAAACTGGTCAGGGGATTTGAAAGTGATTAAGACAGCATTCCATCAAGAAGTCCATATAATCGGGGACATCTACTAAGTATTAAGCAATATATATATATAAATATATATATTTATATTTATATATATATAAACTTCAAGATAGATATTGAAAATGGTAGCCTAGTAAATTCAATTAATACTCATTCACATATATATATATATATATATATTTATTTATTTATTATACAATTTCCTCTCTAATGGATCTCTCTTAGCTGAAATAATAGACATTTTATAACCAATGCGCCTTGGATGATGTACATGATACATATATTGTAATGACCGGGAAAAAATTTAGGTCTAATCTGGACAGTCCAGTATTTGACTAAATTCTTTCCGGAATAGTAAGTAGTAGAATTTTGATGTAATCAAGAAAAAGTTATGTAAAAACAAAATGCTACGGCATTTTACGAATGAGAATAGAATTAGAAAGTAGTAGAGGTTAAGTAATGCTAAGTATGAACGTAGGATGATGATCAAAAGCTAGGGTCGTCACATATATATATATATTATATTGATATATGAGTATGGTTTTAATGATTAGTTTAATATTTATTTATTAATGGAAAGTAAACTCATGAAATAAAAAAAGGAAAATGGAAATTATCAAAAAAATTAAAAGAAAAAGGGAAAATAGTAATACTCCTTTTTAAACAAAAAAAAAAGTTATGGCACTTCGTCCTGAAGTAGTAAGTAGTTGGATAGGACAATAGTTTTACTGGTGTGGAACAGGAATTATGACATTTTTACTTTCAATATTAATCAAGATGCATAACTAAAGTATCTCAAGACGTACATCTATTTTTTATATTCTTAAATTCTCAAGTGGTGAAATGAACCATTTTTAAAATAAAGTTGCTCATCGTATAAAACATGAAGAAAAAACGATAGTTTAAACTATAATTCACTAAGAGATTTTAAACTATGAAATAGAATGTGAAAAAGTATTAAATATGATGAACACAAACTAAAAATAAATCAAAACATGATCGTACGTCTCACTATCTCTGTGTTTGAGTGGCTTATCATTATATTTAACAATATTTAACTTGTTTTTCAATACATAACTACAAACTAGCAGTAGTCTTACTAATGATATAAATACATAGTCCATAACCTTACCAAAATAAAAATATTACAATCCATAAGTCACTGCTTATTTAATAATTTTATTTGGGCGAGTATTACAACTAAACAAAAGTACTTCGGTGCTCTGACTTGAGAAAATCCCATGTGCAATTGACAGAAAAGGCCTAACAATGGAAGATGTCAATAATAAATATAAAATGAATCACTCAAAAGAAGTAATGTAAAATTTAGATAAAATTCGGTAATCAATTAATTAGTAGGAAGTTAATAAGCTTACTCATGCTCCTTACTGTCCATGGACTCCCCTCATTTTGCGATCTTTCTTGGCTCTGCATGGGAAGACAAGTTATAATTATATTCAACTCCATCACATTCCTTTGCGCCAGAATTTTTATTTAAGCAAGGAAACTATGAAAAAACAATTAGAAATATTATTAAACACAGAAATATTTATATATTTTAATTAAAATGAGAACATAACAATATATTTTAATTATTCAACGGGAGAATATTTGTAATTTTTCTTACCAAATAGAGACGTAACTAATTTTTTAAAAATAATAATGCAAAATAAGGGTAAAAATTCAAACACGAAAAGATGAACGGGCACGCATCCTAACAAAATACGTGACACACGTGTTTAGGACTAAAAATATTCATGACAGATCACGAACTATTCAAATGGAAATTGAAAAAACAAAAATTCAGAGGTGATGAACAGAGCAAAATATAATTTAAGATATCTTCTCTTAATATATCAATGAGTCAGATTTTGAGTCAGATTTTCTATCTGAACCTACCGATAAGCGTTCATAGAATCTCTAAATTTAAAATGAAAATATTTTACCTAACAATTGTTGGAAACCAGAATCGTGCAGACGGTAGAATTGGTCATCAGCACAATGGAAAAAGACAAATGGTACTACATGCTGAACGATGTGATAGCTGTGACCATCTTTTGGATTCATGCTTGACACAAATTCATCTGGCATGCGAACGAAGCGTAGGAATTTAAGATTTCTTAAATGTTTTATGCCAGTTGGCACCTCCTTCATTTGTGGCGTAGGCCCCAGGTAAAAGCTTTTCCAGGTCGCGCAATGCTCCTTCCTCTATTATCAATGAACTCAACCATTTCAAGCTCTGAAGTCGGAGTACCTTAAGTTTTGGGAAGACACCTTCTGCAAAATGTAGTTGTTCACCAACAAATGCATCAGTGCTGATATCAAGCTCCAGTAGCTCGTGCAGATTACCAAGGACTTTCAATGGATCATCTCCCAATTTCGACCAACGAATTGAAATCTTAGCAAGATTTTGAAGTTTCATGATCCACCTCGGCAATGTCATTAAAGGACCCGATAAACGGAGATGCCGAAGAAATTCGGGGGGATGTGAAATGGAATCTAAATCAAGTGTTTCATCTTCACCTATCGATCTCACTGTAAGGGATTCGAGGTATTTCATTTTCTCAATGCAACCACAAAGACTTTTTCCATCTCGACTTCTCACTTTAAAAATGCCCAATGTTCTTAACTGCGTCAAAGCTCCAAGCTCTTCTATTATACACGCACCGTCAATATTGGCCTCAATGAAGTATAACTTCTGCAAGTGTTTGAAGCACTCGATTCTCTGTATTTTTATTCCTCTTGCTCGGTCGAAAGAAAAGAGTTCAGTGTTGTTGACAAAACTCCAGCCAAAAAGATGACGTAACTTACTAAGCCGATTAATACTTGCAGGAATTTCATAAAACAATGACTGCGATAGATCCAAAGTCTCCAAGTTTACCAGTTTTCCTATGGAATCTGGGAGCAGCTTCACTTTTGTACGACGCACACTTAAATATCTCAAGTGAAACAAGTCTCCAATATTTTCAGGGAGATGATCTAAACAAGGAGTGTCTTCAAAATCAAGTACTTTTAGGAGCTTGACACTTGAGGCAAGTGCATTAACAGTAGAATTGAGCAACTCATTATCCCCATTGAACATAAAAAGACAACGAACCCGGGAAATTTCAGTTTTTTGCAAATAATTGTCTGAGCTACAGATTATTGATAGACGACGAGCTACTCCTTCAAAAGTTGGTGACTCATCTGATAAAACTTGGCAAAATCTTGATTCTTCCATCTTTTGTGAGATGACAACATGAAGAAGATCATGAACACGGCAACGCTTTGCTTTCCCTTCCTCGTTTTCAACTAAACCTTTATCAAGTAGCTCAGATAAGTATTCTTTTGCAACAACCTCCAAGGTTTTGTTCTTTTGAGGTTTCACAAAACCCTCTGCTATCCACTGGCGAATTAATCTACCACGTCTAACGGAATAGCCCTTTGGAAAAATTCCAAAGTACAATATGCAGCATTTGAGGTAGTAAGGTAAATCATAATAACTGAGCGATAGTATTCTTGTTGTGCTTTTGAGATCAGAATGATTGACCAACTCTGAACTGAGGGTTGCATAAAACTTTTGCCATTCATAAGGAACCTTGTTTTTAGTTGACAGAAGACCAGCAATGGCTACAATTGCAAGGGGTAACCCTTGGCAACTGGCAACAATCTCGCGAGACCAATATTCTAAGTTGGCAGGACAACACCGTCCGGGTTCCGATAGAAAAGCCCTCTTGCAAAATAGTTCCATGGCATTGTCAGGAGGCAAAGGTTCCATCAAATGGACATGGACGGAAGATACTGATCTTTTGCAAAAACTAGCAACCTCATTCTTCCTTGCCGTGATCACTATCCTTCCACCATTTTGTGGAAAAGCAAAATTTACATCTCCCCAAAATTCTTTATTCCAGACATCGTCGAAAACAATAAAATACTTTTTGTTCTGCAAGTAGTTTATCAATTGCTCCGTTAGTGATTGCTCATCCATTGTATCAATAGTTACTGGAGCGGATACTTCAGTTGCTGCGTAAACCTTCCTTATTAGGTTTCTTAGTAGCTCCTTTGCACTGTATCGTTCTGAAACTGCAATCCAAGCATGACAATCAAAGTCTCTTTTTACATAATTGTAAACTTGTTTGGCGAGAGTAGTTTTTCCCGAACCCCCTATCCCAACTATTGAAATCACAATGCGTTCTGGAGAATGTGTTTTCAAAATTTCAATCAATTTATTTCTAGGAGATTCAATACCCACAACTTCAGCTTCTCTAAGGAAATAGGCTGCCCTCCGAGGGTCATTCCATTGTTCAGGCGCATCACTCATGGGTGTTTGTTGTAGAGAATCAAAGCCACAGCTTGTACTTCTTTTCTTAATACCTCGAACGGTTACATTGATCTCTTGTATTTGTGTCGCAATGTGACGCTGCAGTTTTAGTTTCGTGACAAAGCGAGCAATTTTATGGAGGAAAGCAATGACTCCATGAGGATCGGGACGATTTATCGTCATGTGATATATATACACATCAATAACGTCTTCTATTTTGAATGCAACTTCTCTTAGCTCTTCAACCCATGCTTTAACGCCATCGCCAATGTCACCTTCGACTTCCGCCTTCTGATCAGCATCCCTGAGGAAAGCGCGAATGAACACAAGTTGCCTCTTGATTTCTGAAACTTCTCCATGAACACCTCTCAACAAGTTCACTTCTTCAGTCAATAGTGGAATTAGCTTGTCTATAAGAGAGCAAACCGCTGGCTCCGCCATCAATAGTGGAATTTGCCTCACTTCTCTCCGTGTGACTTTATGATAGTCTGCAATGCAAACAAGTATGAGCTGTACAGTGTCTTTTAGATATCCAATGCAATGTAATATACATTTAATTTCTTCCATGTACTCTTCTAATTGTTGATAGGAAAATGGTGAACTTATACGCACTTTCAAGGCACACAACTTAGTTGAGGTTTAATTCTTTTATTTCAAAGCTTTCTTTTTCTTGTGGTTTTTTCCGTTCCCTTCGGGCAGATTTGAAGTTTTTTTTTCTTTTTTTATTTTTTTTTTTTTTTTTTTTTTTTTTTTTTTTTTTTTTTTTTTTTTTTTTTGTTGTGTTTGTTTTTTACAAAACAAAATATACTAATTAATGGACATTAATTGAAAATAATAATATCTCCAATGTGACGTTATAGTTGATGTGTCAATGACAAATTTGGCATTTGAGTGTAGAAAAACTCACTAATGTAATGTTGATGCAAATTTGCCATATGCTATATAGTTTGTGGTGAATTTGCTGCCAAATATAGCATGGCAAATTTGACATTTAAATATTATTGGTTGATATGTTTACTTCTTTATTTAATTATTGCAACATTTGTATTTTTAAATTATTTTAAAAATTAAAAATTTACTTTTAAAAATTTCAAAACTTATTGCCCGTTTGTTCACGGGTTTGTGGTGGTTTTAAACCAATATCTAATTTACTCGTGTTTGGTTGTTATAAACCTTGAACCCGAAATGTGGTTCAGAACCGATCTGAACCCAAATTCTATGGGGATTTGAACCAATCATCCAAATAAAAATAACATGTCAAATATATTATTATCACACTTTTTGGTATCTAATATACAATCAGTATTAGCATTTGCATCAGAAATGGCCTAACATATATTTACCTTCAGCACTCTGGTTTGTTACGTCATATTCCAGTTCTTTCTTCTCTTAATCTTATGCATGCTTAAAACCTGGAAAATCAAAAATAGAATTAGTCAGCTCTACTTTATATGATTAAGGCATTTATGAAAAAGTAAAGGGTAAAAAAAAAGAACAAAAAAGAGAGAGAAAAGAGGGAAAAGCGGGAAAAGACATGCGATGCAGTTATAGAGTGCATACATCTCGTGAACTCATTCCCAGTCCAACGCATATATATAATTGACCAGCATATAAGAAGGTAAAATTTTCATTATAAGAAATTTGACTAAAATTATAGGAGTTGATTCTGATCAGATTTAGCAACACTCAGTCATTCTATTTGACTCGTCAATATTTTGTATATACGCATCTTATCCTAGCAAGATAAGTGATAACAGAAAAATTGGAAAGCTAATAAAAGATGAAATTGTATGATAAATCGAAATTCACAAAGAATATACACATATGCGTATGTATATAGAGTTCCAGCATGAATTATGAACAAATAAAGCTTTACCATTTCTATGATCTTCAAAACTAGAGTTGTACACAAGATGGACCGATACAGGATTAAGGGAAACAGAAAGGAAGGTGAAGTAGAGAAACAAAGAAGAGAAGAGAAGAGAAGAGAAGAGAGAGAGAGAGAGAGAGAGAGAGAGAGAAATTAGGGCTGTTTCTATCTGCAATTCCTATCCTTGCAATTCTTATCCTCATTACCTTGCCATTCTTTTTGAGAATCTTTTAAAGAACATACGTTTTCTTGATATTCTATCTTGAGAATCTTTTAAAGAATACTGGTAAAATGAAGCTCGTCCCTTGCATGTGCTAGCATTGATTATATGAATTCTCAAATAAATATGAATGAAAAAGTTTAAGAAAAACAATAGTCAAACAAATTAAATTAATAAAATAGAAAACAAGGACATCAACAAAGTCATATTAAAAAAAAAGTATATTTAATTAGAATATTTTGATTAAAAATATTTTTCTAGCATGAAAATTAAGGTCACCTTTATTAAAATGATATCTTGAAGAATTATAGAATAAATATTTAAAATGGATAAGTTATAGTTAATTTAGTGAAGGAAAATTTTTGAACTAAGTACACGTAGATCATCTTTAAAGTAAATGTTCACGCCATGTCATTTTTAGTACTAAAAAGTGTGAAAATAATATATTTAGAATGTTATTTTTTATACTCCAATATATAATGTTAATTTAAATGTTAAATCCACTTTCATTCATAACATTAAGCTTTGAAAGTTGTAAACGTCAACTTTAGTTTTATAATTTGAAAATATCAATGTTGTAGTAATCAAATGTCAAAATATACTCCACTGAGCTTGAGTCATTAGTTTTTACACGTATGTCAACTACGTTATTTCTTGTTTTTGTTCGTTTTATTTGAAGGGATGGAAGTAAAATGACTAGAAATAATAAATAAACAGATAGATCAATAGGATTTTAGAAGCAAGCAAGAAGTAGCGATAATAAGAAATATGGAAGCAAGGAGGTGCATAAAAAAAACGTGTTGTAAGAATACATTTGCTAAAAAAAAAACACGTTTTCAGTGATACGATGAACGAGTTAATTTTTTTTTTTTTTAAAGAAAATAGATCAAAATAGGAAAAAAGAGGTTAACCTAAAAAGATTTTAGAAGTAAGAGAGAAGTAGCTCTAATAGGAAATATAAAAGAAAGGTTGTGCATAAGTTGTGATGACCCTTACTTTTAGTCATCATACTACGTTCATATTTAACTCGTTTACTAACTTCTATTATTTTTGAACTATAAACTCCTAAAATTTAGACTATTTTTTTTCCCTCCTATAGTAGAATAAATCCTACATACTTTGCTGAAAACACTTTCAACCTCCTAACGTTAAATAATTGTTCCTTCACATGGTCATACATCCAATCTATTCTTCGCATACCATCATCGCTCATGAGTCATCATCATAATAACCTTTTGAGTACATCAGCATACCTTGTAACTTAAGGTTGCTATGCATATCCTCATAACTTCATAAACTTTACATTCATTACATAACTTGTTTACTTTACGTTCATAAACACTATTTACATCTTTCACATACTGTAGTGTTTCCCAATCTGTTTTGCATCCATCACCCATTTACATCTCACTGCTACAACCTTTTCTGCATACCCAGTAAATAGGTTTCAGGTAGCTGGTGCCTTACCCAAGCTTCCTACAACACGAACAAACTTAATGAGCTTTCGCTCAGCAAGTCACAGTAGGCCATAATATAAGCTAACAAAAATGCATACCCATATATGCATTCACATCATACATCGTAACTCAATTTCTAAACAGTCTTGACATTTATCATATTATGCTTTCTTATTCTTCATTTCATATCTTTACAATTTTCGTTATTTTATTTAGAACGTTCATCATATAATGTTTTCTTTTTCTTCATTCAATACTTCTTTACGACTTTTGTTCTCTCATGTGGAGCGTTGGTCGTATCTTATTTTCTTTTCTTTCATTTCGTACTTCTTTACGACTTCCATTCTCTCATGCAGAACATTGGTCGTATCACATTTTCTTTCTTTTCATTTCGTACTTCTTTACAACTTCTATTCTCTCTTGTGGAGCGTTGGTCATATGTAATTTTCATGTCTTTTACTTAATATGGACCCCGTCCCATTGCACCATTGCATACATCCCAATGAGGAGTGGGGGAGTGATCCAATATAACTAACTCACTCATGGTTTTATAATCACATCTCTCTGTGTAGGCCGGTACAAACAATTTTAGTTTTTTCTTTACTTTTATCATCATTTCTTTGTTCTTCATTTTGTTATCATCTTTTCTCAGTATGACAGGAATTTTGATCTTTGTTATGCATTTTTATGCATTTCTATCTATTTTATATAGAATTTGACTTTTTGTAAATGTTTAACTTTTTTTTGACTTTGACTCAGACTTTTCGCAGATTAAAAATTCTATTACTACCTAAAGTCCGTAAGTACATTCCTAGCATCATATAACATTCAAGAAGCATCATTTACATTCTAATATATATTGATCCTATAATATGCACATTTATGTGTAAAAATACAAAGGAATAAGTTCATTCGTGTCGTAGACAAAAGAGAACTACTGATACTTACAGACGTTCCGCTAACGTTTTGACCTTCAAGTCACCCGAAGCTCTCCGACTTCAATCGTCTACCGAGCCTATTACATGAATTTCTGATCGTTAGATTTAAAATCTGAGGCCAGTAATGGAAATAGAATTTGACTCATAAAGATCTACAATTTAACATGTTCGATTTCCAAACCAAAACATCTCTTATCTCCACATTATGCACTAAACTCATGCATACTCGGCCCAAAATCATCACTTTAGACCTGTTTAAAGAGCAGTTAAAAGTGTACATCTGTTTAAAGATTAGTTTAAAGATTAACAATAATATCAATATTTTTCTTAAATTTTTATGTGGAAAAAAATCGAGGGTGGAGACATTAAACGAAATCTAGGATTTGGCCGAAAGGGCACTCACATTAAGTTCTTTAAGAAGTAGATTTGACTGATACAATAGCTAGTACTTGTTTTCAAGTATCAAATTCAAATGTGACCGCGGCAGCGAGGTTTGACAACTTCTATTGCGACGGTAACCTTCAACATAGATCCACTGTTCATATTTTAAGGCAAAGCAAACAACACTCAAGTCATTTTTAAAGCATCATCCTCCATGTAATATATATTTCATATTTATAAGTTACTAAATTCATATAATTAGTGGGATTTGGAGAAACCTTTAATTTAACCTGTTGGCCAAATCGAGATCATAAAAAATATTAGTTTATCGTGATTATTAATTTATCACAAATTAAGTTATAGGGTTTTTACTGTAACTGAGAATACTATAACATCGGAGAATACTCGGTGCCGATAGTTGTACTCGTAGTGGCCACGGTAAACTGACCTACACCAATCATGGCATCACATAAGACATTATTGTATATAGTCTGCATTATCCACTTAGTCTACCCTTTGTACCTAATTTTCCGACATCTTGGAATTGGCCGTTGCACGCTCTGTGACGATCCTCCTTTGAGGCCGCCACTGTAACTTACTTTTAACTTGTACTTACTGGGGTTTCTTAAAATTTGCAGAACATTTTTTTTTTTTTAAACATAAGAATGAATACTTTCATAATTCGTAACAATAATTTAAAAATAATGAATCACTCAATTACTAAAAACTTTTCTTAATTTTAGTTAAGATAAAACTTCTAAAAATATCTTTCGAATTGAGTGACATTTGAACTCTTGATTCACATACTCTTTAAAAGCATTTCTAAAACTAGCCAATTTAATTGGGTTATCTCATTTGACTTTAAAATGGATTTCGTGAAAAATCTTACATTCAAGTACATCTTAAAGTCCTTTTAAAATCAATCATTTAAATCATCATGTTTAAAATTGTTTATTTGTTGCATACCTTTGTTGCAACGTTCTAAAACTTAAATACTCAAAACTAGGATTGTTAGCTACAATCTCAGTTTTCCTAACATACATATGTACATATACCTTTTTAAACATACATGCTTGAAACTTTGAATCATATAAATATATACATGATTATACTTAAACTTACTGCGGAAAATAACTGCGTAAGCGGTATCCATTCCCATCTCTACCATTCGTCCGCCGCTCACCATTGTCCTTCAAGAATTGCTGATAGGTTTCTTACCTACAGCATGAACATATCTAATTGAGCTTTCGCTCAGCAAGTAGGAACTATATCTCACAAAATAACTGTAAGTACACATGAATAAATATGCATGAGCTGATTATGCTTGATTATGATGTTTTATCATAGTCTTATTATCTTATCTTATCTTTCTTACTGATGGGCCCGAGTGCTCACGTACCACTTGCGCGCAATCATCGGGACGTAAGGGTTTGCAAGGTCCCCAACGACCCGTGATTTAAATTGAACTGAGTGTCTCCCTTGTGAAGGACCCCTTTTTTTTGTTCATTTATCTCCCTTGTGGAGTCTGATTACCTCCCTTGCGGAGGCTGGTACGGCACTCAACTGAGTTTCTTCTTATAAGTTCCTCTTGACTTATTAAGGTGTATGCAATATGACCTAGCATAGCATACTATAACATTAAATTAATTTAAACACATATAATTCTTGTGCACTGCTTATGTGTATGCAGCATAACATAGCATCGCATACAATACTTAAAGCATAAACATGCATATATAACATGTGTAACCTTTTTCTTTAAAATCTATTCATACTGTAGGTGAGATTCCTACTTACCTGATTCACAGAGCTGGAATTCACTTTTCACCAAACAGCCTATTCTCTTACTTGCTTACTTTCGAAAATGAACACCCATTAAGAGTGTCGATTAATTGTCGTTTGTTATTCTATTTAGCAACTTGTGAAGGAAATCTAGCCCTTTACTTAAGGCATGTATTCCTTTCCTTTACTGAAGGATAATTTACTATAAGGATTGATTTATTAAATCCTTAAAATCTTATTTTCCTTAATTGCCCTTAACGTACTTATGTCTAGGTTGGAAATCAATTACCCAATCTAGTAACTTATTCTCCATAATTTTCCTCATTGGACTTATTACGATATTAAGGCCCAATTCGGCCTAGAATGTATTCACGGCATTCTAACTCTTAGGCTATTGAAATTTAAACTCAAATGGAGTCTCTTAGATCAATGCGGGCGTTGGACCCACATCAACCTTCAAAATTCTACGGACCTATCGTATTGGGCTCGTGGGTGCCCGTCGGGATGTTTTGCTCGAAAACTATTAAGCTAAAATCCCGTTGTGAAATCTCTTTTCAAATACCGACTTTTGAAAACTATTCCCCAAGTCGTTTTACGGTTAACTTGTAAACTACCGTGAAACTATGTTGTAGAAATCTTTTTTTTTTTTTTGAAATCCTTCTTCATGGCTATTCCTTGTTAAAGTGAGGTCTAAAACCATATTATTTTACTGAAATCACATCTTGGCTTCTTTGATAACCTTTTGTTAACAACGACACTGTTTTAGTTTTGTTTTGTTAAAACTGTGCAGTTTCTGAAATCTGCGTTTTACTGCATCTTAGAGTCAGATTTTGAAAATCTATTCTTCGCAAAAATTCTTCGTCTCATTGGGATCTAAAATTATTGTTTTTAGTGAAAACTGAAATTCAGCCTCTAAAGGCATCGTTTGGCTGAAAACAGTGGCTGCTGTTTTTTTTTTCTTTTGTTTACCTAGAATGCTGCAGCATTTTAAAAATGCTGTAGGAATGCTGTAGCAATCTTTTAAAAATGTTGTAGTAATCTTTTAAAAATGCTATAAAATTGCTGTAGCAATCTTTTAATAATGCTGTAATAATCTCTTTTAAAACGTTGTAGGATTGCTGTAGCAATCTGCTGTGGTCTGCTGCAGCAAATCCTTTTTTTTTTCTTTCCAAAACTGTGTTTGGACAGCCTGTCCGTTTTTTTACAAAATGGCTTCAAACTCGGTTTTAGAGTTAAAGTTGGGTTTTGTCATAGTCACAGAAAATGTTCAAAACATCAAGGGCTATAAGTTCAAGTTTTGAAACATCGAAAAATCTCACTCTAGGGTCCTTATTTTCACGTTCAAAGTAACCGGAAATTTTTCCTCTAACCGGAAGTAAGCAAGCTTAAATCAAGCATAAGCATACCACATCAAACTAAGCTCAAAACTCACAAAACCAACATAAAACTCACACACCCTTATTACAACTTATTTCCTTAAGAATCACAATTTACATCAATGGATTCTCAAACTTAAACTTTGCTATAAAATAATTGAAAAGAGTTCAAGAAGTTACCCTCGAAGAACTCTTTCTTGAGAACCTTTGAGATCATTCTCTTCTTCTCCAAGGTTTGTTAATGGCTTGGAACTAGAGGAGTATAAGAAAATTTGAGAAGAATATCTCTACATCTCAAACCTTACTAGAGCATAAAAAGATAGGGTTTAGAGTTTATACCATTGGAGAAATGCTTGACTAAACTCCTCCTAGAACCCTTGATCTTCTTCTTCTTCTTCTTCTATGGTTTGCTAGTGGCTTAAGGTTAGGAGAGTGGGAGAAAAATTTGAGAGGAAATGGAGAGTGTGTGGCCGGATTTTTGAGTGGGGAAAAAGCTAGGAGAAAAAAAAATGAGGCCTAGCTTATGATGGCTCCTTTTATAGAAACTTGGAAATCATTTAATTCTACCCCAAGTCCACTCCATTAGTCAACTAAAATTTTGGTTTAAATCCCCCAATTCATGGCCGGTTGTGGAAGGAGAAAAGAAGAACCAACTTTGCCATTAATTCCCCTTCAACCACTCCTATCCCATCACCTTACCAAGTCATCCACTTGCACACTCAACTTGCCAATTTGGCTCTATTTTCCTATGCATGGCCGGCCAAGTGGAGAAGGAGAGAGAGAAAAATCTCACCTACCCCTTGTACTCTTGTCCACTTAAATTTCTCTTGAATCAAATAAAAATTATACTGATTGTAAGGAAGTACCTAGCTGACAGGAAATTCTAGTTTCTGACAATTCCTTTTCTACTGCTCATTTATAGTTTAATATTAATTGCTGACTACTTTGACATCACATTAAATTCTTACTCGCGTAATATCTTGAACTGTTTCAAGTCTTGAAATTAATTCTAGACTGAACAAATTCTACATTTAACTTTTCTGCATTATATCTCGGGAATGACATTGTTTCTGATGGTGTCAAATCCCGAGCTCACATTGTACCCTTCTGTTGTGGGTATTTATCTTGTGACTTTAATCTAGTTGTCTGGCAATTAAGGATTTTCTCTTCTTTAAAAATGTCGGTATTTTTTTTATCTGTTGCTAACATCTTGCTGTGTTTGGAGATTCTTGAAATTAAGGTCCTCAAACTATACTTGTACTGAAAATTATTCCGCCTTAAAGTACGACGAGAATTTATTAATCAAATTTACTTGATCGAAAACATGAACTTAACATGAAATTTGCTACAGAATTTAGGAATACATATATTAATTCCATAAATCCTTCAGTCACATAATATTTTCTAGGAAAATCCTTGGCTTAAATAAATAAATTGTATTATTTAAAGTCTGGGATTTTCTCAGTCATTACACGCTCACTTCTTTTTTGATACATGATTTTGCACATCATTTTTCTCTCTTATGAATAACCCAAAGCAAAGACCATTAGTGGCACGCAAAAAACACACACACACACACACACACACACACACACACACACACACATATATATATATATATATATATGAATTGCACTCCTAGGCTATACTTGGCACTTGTGCCATTAAGTTATGACATAGGGTTTATTGAAGCAAAAGCAAGAAGCTCCTCGTTGGTTTCAAACATGGCCATTTCTTGTTTTTCTAAGGTTACCCAAGCTTCAATTCTCTCCCCTCTTTTTGTACCCATCAACATCAACGTAATTGCGTTCATGGAGTACATTGGACAAGTAATCCATGTTGGCTTCCCCCACCCAGAGTCCACTTCATAGAATGGAAACTTGCACCAACTACTACAAAAATACATATTCATACCCATCTTCAAAGATTCTCCGACTTTAAATGACTCGAAAATGAACGAATAACCATTTCGCCTTTGAATCTATTCGCCTTCTCATTGCAAAACTCTGTCAATCCTTTCCTCATCTTAGCCACAATATCGCAAACTTCCACCTTAATTGCCTCTTCGACTACCACGAGGAAACCCCAAAAGAGATTTCCGATGGCAGCTTCTGGCACTGGCGGCACCATTCTCGTGCGCAAGTTAACAGTTTGGTAAAATAGCAACGGTTTTAAGCAGCCTGTTGTGGATTGACAAGCTGCAATAGCACATCTCAAGAAAATTGCAGAAACAAGTTCAACAGTTGTGGGGACAAGTTGTGGAACTCCACTGCCAATTTTCGCTTTGAGATTGGCCAACTTTGAGGCATCAAACACGAACCTCTTTGTGATGAAACTTTCACCTGGGGCTTCCAACCTGCCCTCGATAGACGGATCTGTCGTGGGCTGCATCATAGACACTCCGATGAATTCTAGATGCACAACTTCATCATGATCACGAGCCATGGCTACCCAGCTCTTGATGAATTCACACATAGATGATGCGCCTGCAATATTGTGGGAGGCGCAAATAGAAACAGCAGTTCCTCCACATTTGAGAACCGTCAGTTGAATGAGCAAAACTACTTTCTCGACTAACTCAGCACCTTTAGGATCACTAGTGGGAAGACGGTGGCTAAGAAAGTTTGGTTCGGGTTCCTTGACGAAGTCAGAGAGCTGGCAATTGATCCGGGCTTCTATGAAATAAGCTCCCTCATCGCTGCACTCGATGCAGGTGTTGTCTTTTAACCTACCCACAAATGGATAGAAGTGTACTAAAGTTTTGGACAGTGAATTTTGTAAGGAGTTTTAGTTCTCCAAATGAGCTGTGGAAGAAGAATCAATGTTCTGGTTAGTATTTGCAGTGTAGAACAAAATAATAGATGTGTACTGGGGCGGAACTATTTGGTCCAGAACAGAGAATTTGAGATTTCTACACTAAGGAGAAGTTGGGGAGAACGTATTAATGGCCTTTCTTGAGACAATTTCTATTTTGGCTTTTGTCTCCATTCTCTCTCTATATTTACCTTAGTTATAACAGAGACATTTCTTGGCTCATCAAACATTAAAAGAACCCAGCCCCTCCATCTATATATAATCTTATCCACCAAGATTGATGGATCACAGTACAACTTTAGCAAGTGTAGTGGTTTGGATTTTGTCTTCTTTTTTTTTTTTCCTTTTTTGGGATGTGGTTGGCTTTTAGGTGTGGATCACAGCAGTTAAAGTATATATAACAGGGGTTAATTAAGAAGGAAAAACTTTAAATAATTATGCAAATAAGTGCTTTAGTTATGAGATGTCACTACAAGAAAATTCTTCTTCAATAACTGACGAAAAACGCTGTTAAACTATTAACATAGCGGTTTACCAAACGTTATTTCAGCCGAAGCCATTAAAAGTACATAGCTCTTATAACGTTTTTTAATTGCTACTAAACGCTGTAGAAAGCTCACCTATAGCTTTTCTGGCTACCTATGTTTTAGTTTCTATTGCAGTTTTTAATAGCTTTTAAGTATCTGTTAATTTTTAAAATCAATATACAAGTCGATGCATCTTCGTTAGCTATTTGAAATTGCGTATAGCAAGAAATCAATTGACAACCATTTAACGTCTTAAAATTAGAACTTCAAATGAATAATGCACTGATATACTATTATGTATGGTGCTGAATTTTAAAAGTACACCAAATAGTCAAATACCACCTTCACTATATAATTCGCTAATCCATACAATAAGGAAACTTATCAATCCATACTACTGCTTTCAACTTGCTAACTATTTGTTCACAATATACGAAGCACATAGGAAGTCTAGAAAACAAAAGAACCAAAAGCTAGCTAGCTATTAGAGGGAATGTGACTAGTCGTCAAATTTTTCGTAAGTTAGAAGTTTCACCAATCTTCATTCATTTTGTGCTTCAACTTTTGCAAAACTCCATCCAACAACTGAACAAAGTATGTATTGACCTGTAGGAAATAACAAAAACTAACAAAATAACAAATGAACACATGCTAAATCAAAAATCCAAAAAAAAAAGTTTCTAGGCAACTAGTGGAAGGTAAAAGCATCAAATCCATAAGCACAAATAGATCAAATAGATGACAATACGTAAAACGAGAGACACACTGATTAAATTATCTCACAACCAAGAGAGACAAACGCATGTTTAGAATGATAAACATTATGCAAATTCTAAGTATCATTTCATTGAACATTATAGATATAGATTTACCAAGACAAACAAGAATTATTTAAAGACAAACCGGAAGTCTTGTCTTGAAGACCAAAGTGGATTTGTAGAAATAGATGTTGCAGCCTCAGCACCAAAAGCAGCTATCATATTAGCACTAACTGAAAGTTGATGCTAGTGTATTCTATAAATCTAACACATCCAAGCACAATAGGAACTCATAAGTTAATGGAACAAGAACCAAATTAAAAGAGAAAAAAAAATAAAAGCTTTAAAGCAAACTGAAAACTTCCTCAGGAATGAAGAGTGCATCACCTGCACAGAGAATAACCTTCCGTGAGTAATCATGGATTTATAACTCACCATCCCACACTTTGAGACTCAAGGGACTCAAGATCAAATTCCACTGCGTTAAATTAATCTACACAAAAGAATATCCGTAGAAGATTGTTGATTTTCGAAGGCATCACTAATCTTTCAGTAAACCACATCTAATTGAATAGTTCACTTCACTCAATGAAAACATGCAAGATTGCAACATGAATGCAAATTCTCCAACATCTTTCCTTATGCTTTAAATGGCTATTTGAATATGGTATGGTTACAGACCAATATGGAAATTTTTAAACTTCAAAGGATTCAAAACTTGTCCACACTCCACTACAATTTACAAGTACAAATGAAGGTCAATTGCTCATTTTTAGTACCTCAATGGCAGTTGCCCTCTTTCCAAATAGAAGCTTCCCATTTTCATCAAATAGACTATAATGTGCATCAACTTTTAACAAGTCTAATGTCTGAATATTCAAAGTAATTAAGCACAATACGATATAAGAAATAACAAAATTTGTTTCTTCAAAAGAAGAAACGAAAGTTAAGATTCAATCTTGGCACAGTTGTACATTGTTTTGTGATGATGAAATGGGAATTACAACCACCTCTCTCTCCAACCTTTAGAAGTGTCTTTTAATCGAGAGAGAAAAGGACAAATCGAACAATATCATGGAAATTAACACACTTTTCAAAACATCAGGCAAAAATATGACGCAAGCAAAGAACGGGACTAAAGCATTAATACTCCGAAATTCAAGTCAAAATACATTATCGAGCTATTGATCTTAATCTCAGAAAATACAAAATTTCAGAAAGCCTAAACACAAAAATGCACAAACAAAAACACATTCAATGTTTAAAATAGAACTTTTAATCCTAAACGCAGAACTTACGAAGATTCAAAAATCCAAACACAGAAAGGCCAGAGAGAAACAAACATTTCAATGCATATTACAACTGTCGAACCACAAACAACGAATCAAAAACTCAACAAACAAACCACAGCCAAATTATTATTCTTAATCTTAAAACTTACGAGTCAAAAGTCCAAAAAAAAGAAATGCAGAGGAAAAAGGAAAGAAAAAAGAAAAACCGCAGTCAAGCAATTAATTGTAATCGCAGAACATACGAAGGTTCAAAAATCCAAAACACATTAGAAAGGCTAGAGAAAGAAACAAATGTTTCAATGCATTTCCACAAAAGAAAACCGCAGTCAGACAATGAAATATGCGCAATTTCCACAATCCAAACACACATAAATGCATCGGAATGAGAGATAGGTTAGAGGTAGAGACCTACACTAGCGCTGCCGGTGCTTACGTCGACAATGAGGAAAACACGTAAACACATAAATCATCAAAATGAAAGCACATAAACACATAAATAAAAAATCCACAATGAAGTGGATTCT
The DNA here is from genome assembly GCA_012066045.3 of Morus alba. Classification (NCBI taxonomy): domain Eukaryota; kingdom Viridiplantae; phylum Streptophyta; class Magnoliopsida; order Rosales; family Moraceae; genus Morus; species Morus alba. The sequence goes on from CP050224.2 coordinate 54,209,077, forward strand.
CTGAACATGAAAAAAAAAAAAAAAAAAAAAAAAAAAAAAAAATTTTGCGGAAGAAATGAGGAATACCTGAAAGGCTGAAACGGAGCTGAGAATCTCACTTCCCGAAGGCCAAAGGCCGAATTTGGCGAGGATGAAGAAGAAGAAGACTTCACAAAAAATAAACAGAAACCATATCCCTAAATCTCCCTCAAGTCCAAACCATATTCGTAAACACAGATTAAACCATCGGTCCAAACATCAAACACAGATCAAATCATCAAAACGAAAACAAAAAAACAAAAAATGGACAGGGAAAATACTTGAAGGCAATGTGTCGAATGTAAGAAATCTGACTTCCCGAAGGCTGAATTTGATGAAGAAATGAGAAGAACAAGCCTTCACGAAGGCCGACCTGACGAAGAAATGAGAAGAACACGACTTCTCCAAGGCAGAATCTTAAGGAGAGATGATGGAGATGAAAGAAGAAGAAGAAGAAGAAAAAGAAGAAGTGAAGAAGAAGCAAGGCCGTAAGGGTGGGTGACTTCTGAGAGAAAGAGAGGGTCACCGGGTAGAGAAGGAGCAGCGGTGGAGAGAAGAGAACCAGTGGCGGTGGAGAGAAGAGAACTAGGGTGGGTGACTTCACTTCAGCACAGAGTGAAAAAATAAAGAAGAAAACTAGAAAAGACAGCGTGGAGTGAAAAAATGAGATAAGAAAAAAAATGAGAGAAAAACAAAAAAAGGGATGAATGAGCAGCAAAACGTGAAATTTGAGCGGCAAAACGTGAAATTTGGGGGAAAAAATTTCCACTACCCGCCCAACTTGTTTCTACTGTGTGTACTTATATATATTTAAATATATAAAAAACAAATCCGTTAAAATTTTAAAAAATTTTATTACATATAAATATATATAATAACTATTTTAAAACGCTATTATATATGTTTTTCAAAAACGTTATAATTAAGAAATGACCCCTCTATTGTAGTGTGTGTGCATCCATATACATATTACTTTACATATATTCTTATTCTAGCCTCTTCAAATATTCTCCGTAGAATTGATATTTTAATGCAGACCTAACTTTTTTAGAACATGTTTGATAAAAGAGTTCAAAGCCCAGTTTAAATAGTATTTTTTCTTATAAAAATTTTAAATTTTTATCCAAACTATCCGATTACTTTTAAGTTGACAATAAAGGGCCTCCAAAAGTCAAAAGACACGTGTGAAACCAGCCTTCTGCAGCCCATTCTACAACTACAACCAAGTTAATAAAAACAACTTTACATTTAGTGCGACAACGTGGTTTCTAGGTCCTTGAAATAGGCCGAAAGCAAAAGGAATGCCAGCCCCTTGCATTCCTAAACCTAAACTTTGTGATAGATGTGGATGGTGAGCTGCACTATTTTAATATGACCCTGATATTAAAACGAAAGAGGCAAGGTTTGTTTTGTTCAACAACTCAAATTGTCGAGATTTGAACATTTTTAGTTAGAATTGTAAAATTTAAACTGCGGTGATTTAAACTGTGATTTGAATTATTATAAATAAATTGTAATTTGAATTTAAAATAAAATCTTAACTGTATTTAAATAAAGTGTTAAAAATTATCATTAGAATTTTATAATAAATCTTATAAAACTTCACTATAAATGACATCAAAAAATATTTCCCAGTGTTGTGCAAAAGATTTGAATTGTTGTTTAAATCTTTTACCAAAGAGGGGCTTAATTGCTTTAGCTGACAGCGGCTAACTTTTTCACTTAAAATAATGAAAAGATTCTTCATTAAAATCCTTCAATGACAAAAACCAAGCATAAAAATCCATCCAAGGACAAAGAAGTACTGGATCTCACATAAGCAACCGTTTAAATCTTAAAGGCCTCTTTAAACAATTTTATTGTTTACAATTTTGTGAGGTTACAATCCTTGTAGTATGATAGTTTTCTTTTTCTTTTTCTTTTTCTCTTTTTTATTTTTTATTTTATTTTTAGGTTGATTTTCTTTTTTTCTTTTTAGATATTTTATGGTGTAGGTTGGCAAACTCTTTTTTTTTTTCTCTCTCAATAAATATTTCACTTTATCGAATTCAAAAGAAACAATTGAGGACAAAAGAGATGAACTATTTCTCCATTTGTGTCGTCAGAAATTCCATACTATGCAATAGCCACTTTGATTTTTTAATTTTGTACATTGCCAAACCACCAATTGCTCAAACGATACTGCTTGATTCCGCCGGTTTGTATTACTCATCAAATCCACAAAATGCATTGAAGATGTCAACAATGTTTCCTTTTGTTTAGTAATGAAATGAAAACAATTTTTATTTTAAAGAAAAAATAATGGTTGTTGAGGCCAAATTTCATACCTCATTTCTCACCATATACGTGTCAACACACTTATCGGAGAATGGGGCCGAATCACGAAATCTGTTGCCAAAAGCGACCCGCCAGTCATCAGTAGGATCAGCTGCCCGAACGATCAATCTAGTGGTCCACTATCCAAATGACCAATCCAGTCCTGGGGCTGCCAACTTAGCATTTGTCAAACTCTGAAACAGAGATTAGTGATATGGACGCTTATCTAGAAATTAAACCATATTAAGAAAGTAATTAAGCACTTGAAATTATTGAAATAAGAAACTATCAGGGAATTTCCAATCAAACCCCTCAATTTGAAGAAAACTAAATTACAAGAAGATTTTCGGGATTTTCTCAAATATCACGATAAAACAAGTTTCAAACTAGTCTCCATCATCCAGCCCACAGGATATACCAATTTGTACATACATGAGCAAACAAAGAAAAGGATATAGACATCAATCCACAGTCTAGAAATATTTAAAGTTTACACTTCATGAATATATAAGCCTTACATTGATTCAAGAATAGAGGTAAGTACAATTCCCTTCACTTGAACCTCTTAGCCAAGGGTTTCCGGTGGTAGCAACCTACTCGTTTACACAGCGCTACTTCTTGCATCACCTGGGAGGGGTTACAACATAGAAACAGAAGAAAAATGAGCAAAAGGCCCACTAGAATAAAATTTTATAAAACTGTAGAAAATTAAAAGAAAACTTTATAAATTAATAGAAATGCATAGTTTGACACATTAGCTGGAACCAAGCATCATTTTTCTCAAAAGAAACATAAACTAAAATTTCAGATTACAGGCATCGTAAGTAATTTATAACTGTTATAAATTACTTACATAACCACAAGCACAAGCCTTACTACTACTGTAGTGGCCTGGTCTTGGTTTCGAGTCCTGCCCACAAGGATACGATTTCCATATCCTGTCTAGGCCATCAGCGGGTTTACCAGTTCACAAAATATCTCTTGTTAAAGAAATATCTACTATTAAATTTCAATTCAAATCGTTCATAATCCAATAGCAACATTCATGCTATTTTCTTCAAAACCATTTTTCTTTATCAAACATGTTTTGTCTTTAAAATCTTTTCATTGGCCAAATCACTTAAAACATGGCTAACAAGAATAGGGACAAGAATATCCTACCTTTTGTATACTAAACCTGTGGCTAACTTCTCATTACTCTAGCCTCCGTTTTCCATAAAGCTTTAATATTCAATCTTCTCCACTAGCTTTATCACCAAAGCAATGTTTTAGGATGTAATTTTCATTCCTAAAATAAATCAAGCTCAATCATGTCTAATTACTTCCTATTAGTGTGCCTTGACTCAATCCAAGTTTAAGAAACAACTGTACAATTCAATTTGGGGTTCTTTAAAATTGGAATTCAATCTATTAGTTTGGTTTTTCCCCTTTGAATTGCGACTTAAAACGAGCTTTTAAAGAAATTTCGATAGCATGCTGACAGAAATAGAGAAAATGTCAAACCTGTAATTTGAGTCAAATTTCAAAATAAAGCCTCCAAAAATCATTAAAACTACTTTCCAATCAATTTAGCAAGCCCAATAACTTAAAGACCCCCAAATTCAACTCAATTCCAACAACAATTATTCAAATCCAAACCCTAACTTAAAATTTTTCAAATTTAACCAAAATCATAAATTCTCGAGTCAATAATTGAAATTAAAGTGTGGGTTTTCAAGAAAATTGTACCTCAAATAAAGTGGAAGCTCGTTCTCCCTCTATTTCTCTTCTTTTTTTCCTGGTTTCTTAAGCCAAGAACAGCCGGAGAGAGAGAGAGAGAGAGAGAACGCCGGGAGGGAGAGGGCCGGAAAAAGGAAGGTGGACGGCGGTGAAAGAAAATGGGAGAGAGGGAGACTGGCGAGGAGCAAAATGGAAGAGAGAGAGAAGAAAAGAAAGAAAGAAAGAGAGAGAGAGTGGTGTGGGGGGCCTGTGGGAAGAAAGAAAAAAGGGAAAAGAAAAGAAAAGTAAAAAAAAGCTGGGGGAGAGAAAAACAAAAGAAAGAAAGGGAACAAAATAAAGAAAAAGAAAAATATGTTAAAGGATATTTAAAAGGAAAGCAAACAAAGTGTATTTTCAGAACTTTTAAGGTGAAATTTTTAAAACCGAAAAGTAGTTAAAACTTCTTGAAAGTAACTTAGAAATGAAAGTTTAATGACAGGATTAATTAATAAAATTAGTATTAGACACATTAATATACCATAATTAACATAATTAAACCGGTTTAATTCTTTGAGGTGTTACATCTGAATTTCAGCCACAATTCCACCATATTCCATCATCACAGCAGCCATATTTCATGGGATATTGCCTCAGAATAGCAAATGGGAAAGTTAGTCTCCACCAAAACTTGCTCCCTAAGCAATTTCTCTACAAGGAAAGGATTTTCAACTAAAAATAAAATGGGAAAATTAACTTAAATCATTTATTCAGCAACCAAGGCTTATAAATACAGTCCATGCACGTCCAAGGAAGAAAGAGACACATGGAGACACATGACCACATACCCTAAAGCACACCTACACCATTTTCAAGTATTATTAGAAGCTCTTTCACCACTTTTAATACCTTTCAATATTTTTCATAGCATTCTTTTAATATTTACGGAGATCATTATTGTATTCTTCATCCATATTCATAGCGGAATATCCGAATGCCTTATAATGGATGTACCTATGGTTATGTGACGACCCTCCTATGAGGCCGCCACTGTAACTAACTTCTTAACTTGTACTTACTGGCATTTCTTAAAATTTGCGGAACATTTTTTTTTTTTTTTTTAAACATAAGAATGAATACTTTCACAATTCGTAACAATAATTTAAAAATAATGAATCACTCAATTACTAAAAACTTTTCTTAATTTTAGTTAAGATAAAACTTCTAAAAATATCTTTCGAATTGAGTGACATTTGAACTCTTGATTCACATACTCTTTAAAAGCATTTCTAAAACTAGCCAATTTAATTAGGTTATCTCATTTGACTTTAAAATGAATTTCGTGAAAAATCTTAAATTCAAGTACATCTTAAAGTCCTTTTAAAATCAATCATTTAAATCATCATGTTTAAAATTCATTTATTTGTTGCATGCACTGTTGCAACGTTCTAAAACTTAAATACTCAAAACTAGGATTGTTAGCTACAATCTCAGTTTTCCTAACATACATATGTACATATACTTTTTTTAAACATACATGCTTGAAACTTTGAATCATATAAATATATACATGATTATACTTAAACTTACTGCGGAAAATAACTGCGTAAGCGGTATCCATTCCCATCTCCACCATTCGTCCGCCGCTCACCATTGCCCTTCAAGAATTGCTGATAGGTTTCTTACCTACAGCATGAACTTATCTGATTGAGCTTTCGCCCAGCAAGTAGGAACTATATCTCACAAAATAACTGTAAGTACACATGAATAAATATGCATGAGCTGATTATGCTTGATTATGATGTTTTATCATAGTCTTATTATCTTATCTTATCTTTCTTACTGATGGGCCCGAGTGCTCACGTACCACTTGCGCGCAATCATCGGGACGTAAGGGTTTGCAAGGTCCCCAACGACCCGTGATTAAATTGAACTGAGTGCCTCCCTTGTGAAGGACCCCTTTTTTTTTTTTGTTCATTTATCTCCCTTGTGGAGTCTGATTACCTCCCTTGTGGAGGCTGGTACGGCACTCAACTGAGTTTCTTCTTATAAGTTCCTCTTGACTTATTAAGGTGTATGCAATATGACCTAGCATAGCATACTATAACATTAAATTAATTTAAACACATATAATTCTTGTGCACTGCTTATGTGTATGCAGCATAACATAGCATCGCATACAATACTTAGAGCATAAACATGCATATATAACATGTGTAACTTTTTTTTCTTTAAAATCTATTCATACTGTAGGTGAGATTCCCACTTACCTGATTTACAGAGCTGGAATTCACTTTTCGCCAAACAGCCTATTCTCTTACTTGCTTACTTCTGAAAATGAACACCCATTAAGAGTGTCAGATTAATTGTCGTTTGCTATTCTATTTAGCAACTTGTGAAGGAAATCTAGCCCTTTACTTAAGGCATGTATTCCTTTCCTTTTCTTGAAGGATAATTTACTATAAGGATCGATTTATTAAATCCTTAAAATCTTATTTTCCTTAATTGCCCTTAACGTACTTATGTCTAGGTTGGAAATCAATTACCCAATCTAGTAACTTATTCTCCATAATTTTCCTCATTGGACTTATTACGATATTAAGGCCCAATTCGGCCTAGAATGTATTCACGGCATTCTAACTCTTAGGCTATTGAAATTTAAACTCAAATGGAGTCTCTTAGATCAATGCGGGCGTTGGACCCACATCAACCTTCAAAATTCTACGGACCTATCGTATTGGGCTCGTGGGTGCCCGTTGGGATGTTTTGCTCGAAAACTATTAAGCTAAAATCCCGTTGTAAAATCTCTTTTCGAATACCGACTTTTGAAAATTATTCCCCAAGTCGTTTTATGGTTAACTTACAAACCACCGTGAAACTATGTTGTAGAAACCCCCTTTTTTTTTTTAGAAATCTTTCTTCATGGTTATTCCTCATCAAAGTGAGGTCTAAAACCATATTGTTCTACTAAAATCACATCTCGGGTTCTTTGATAACCTTTTGTTAAAAACGACACTGTTTTAGTTTCGTTTTGTTAAAACTGTACAGTTTCTGAATTCTACGTTTTACTGCATCTTAGAGTCGGATTTTGAAAATCTATTCTTCGTGACAATTTTTTGTCTCAATGCGATCTAAAATTATTGTTTTTAGTAACAACTGAAATTCAGCCTCTAAAGGCATCGTTTGGCTGAAAACAGTGGCTGCTGTTTTTCTTTTGTTTACCTAGAATGCTGCAGCATTTTAAAAATGCTGCAGCATTTTAAAAATGCTGTAGCAATCATTTAAAAAATGTTGTAGTAATCTCTCTTTTAAAAACGTTGTAAGATTGCTGTAGCATCTTTTTTTTACAATGCTGTAGGTTGCTGCAGCAAAATTTTTTTTTTCTTTCCAAAACTGTGTTTGGACATCCTGTCCGCTTTTTTTACACAATGGCTTCAAACTCGGTTTTAGAGTTAAAGTTGGGTTTTGTCATAGTCACATAAAATGTTCAAAACATCAAGGGCTATAAGTTCAAGTTTTGAAACATCGAAAAATCTCACTCTAGGGTCCTTATTTTCACGTTCAAAGTAACCGGAAATTTTTCCTCTAACGGAGTAAGCAAGCTTAAATCAAGCATAAGCATACCACATCAAACTAAGCTCAAAACTCACAAAACCAACATAAAGCTAACATAAAACTCACACACTCTTATTACAACCCATGGCCTTAAGGAATCACAAATTACATTCATAATCCCAAGCTTAAGATTTGCTAGAAAAATAATGGAGAAGAGTTCAAGAAATTACCCTTGAAGAACTCTCTCTTGAAAACTTTTTGAAATCCTTCTCTTCTCCTCCAACTTAAGCTAAGATTTGTGTGAAATGTATGGAAACTTTTGAGTGTATTTTGGCAAAGGAGAGGCCCGGTTCTTTAGTGAGAGAAAGAGGAAAAGTTAGCAAAAATGAGGCTTAGGTTGAGGTGGTTCTATTTATAGGCAAGTAGGTGATTATTTTAACTCTTTTAATGACCTCATTTAATTAACTAAAGTCATGTTAACCTCCCCTTTAGTCATGGCCGGATTGGAGTCTCAAGAGAGAAGTGAGGTAAGCCACTTCTATAAATAGTTGATTTGACTACATCTCATCATGAAGGCTTCTAGCACACTCAACCAATCACAATTTTTTTTTGGCCTAAACCTCTTCACATGGCCGGTTCTATGGAAGGAGAAAAGAAGAAACAATTTTGCCATTAATTCCCTTCAACCACTATCTATCCCATCACCTTACCATGTCATTCACTTACACACTCCATCAATTAAATTTTGGCTCTACATTTGCTATGCTTGGCCGGCCATGTGGGGAAGGAGAGAGAGGAAAATCTCACCTACCCCTTGTACTCTTGTCCACTTAAATTTTCCTTGAATCAGATAAAAATTATACTGATTGTAAGGAAATACCTAGCCGACAGAAAATTCTAGTTTCTGACAGTTCCTTTTCTCTTTGCTCATTTACAGTTCAATATTAATTCGACTACTTTGACATCACATTAAATTCTTACTCGCGTAATATCTTGAACTTTTTAAGTCTTGAAATTAATTCTAGACCCGAACAAATTCTACATTTAACTTTTTCTCGCATTATATCCGGGTATGACATTGTTTTCGATGGTGTCAAATCCCGAGCTCACATTGTACCTTTCTATTATGGGTATTTATCTTGTGACTTTAATCTATTGTCGGCAATTAAGGATTTTCTCTTCTTTAAAATGACAAGTGCTTTTTTTTATCTGTTGCTAACATCATTTGTGTTTGGAGATTCTTGAAATTAAGATTCTCAAACTATACTTGTACTGAAAATTATTCCGCCTTAAAGTACGGCAATAATTTATCGATCGAATTTACTTGATCGAAACATGAACTTAACATGAAATCTGCTATAGAATTTAGGAATACAGATATTGATTCCATTAATCCTTCAGTCACATAATATTTTCTAGGAAAATCCTTGGCTTAAATAAATAAATTATATTATTTAAAGTCTTGGATTTTCTCAGTCATTACAATCTACCCCCCTTAAGAAATTTTCGTCCCGAAAATTAGAACAACTCGGGGTAGCTTTTCCTCGTATTCTCTTCGCGTTCTTAAGTAGCTTCCTTAATATTATGATTTCACTACAAGACTTTACCCGAGGAATTACTTTATTCCTTAAGGTTTTCTCCTCGCGATCTAGGATCTGGACTGCATGCACTTCGATAGGTTCCTAGTGCAATACATGCAATGGATATGTCGCATACTTCTTCAACATCAATATGTGAAAGATGTTATGTACATAAACTAATTCTGGCGACAATGCTAGTATATATATGCGACCTTATTAATCCTTTTAAGGATCTTAAACGGTTCGATGTATCTTGGGTTGAGTTTCCCTCTTTTACCGAATCTTATTCTTCCTTTCATCGGTACCACCTTCAGGAAAACTAAGTCTCCTACCTGAAACTCTATAGGTCTGCGGCGTTTATCCGCATAGCTCTTCTGGCAACTATGAACTGTATCAAACCTCTTTGTGATACGTCTAACATTCTCTGTGGCTCTCCTGTTAAAGTCTACTATTTCTAGATGCTTCTCCCCAGATTCATACTATTGAATTGGGGACATGCATCTTCTTCTGTATAGAGCTTCGAAAGGTGTCATTCTTATTGACATGCGATAGCTGTTGTTATAGAAAAACTCTATCAAAGGCAACTTTCTATCTCAGTTCCCTTTAAATCCATGACACATGCTCTTAACATATCTTCTAGGGTCTGGATGGTTCTCTCAGATTGACCATCTGTCTGGGGTGAAAAGTTGTACTAAACTTTAACTTAGACCCCATTACATCATGTACACTCGTGAAATGGCTGTCTCTCAATAGAATAACTGAGTTTGATCGGCAAAAGGTGTGCTGATCTAGTCGATCGATCTAACGATTATCCAAATCGCATCGTTACTATCGGATATTCTAGGCAACTCTACCACAAAATCCGTCGTGATTTGATCACACTTCTATTCTAGAATGTAGATCTTACGCAATTCTCTCCCGCTAGATGTTGTTCTTCTACTTTAACTTCCTATCAATCAAGGCAATTTCAACAACATCATTCTTCTATTAGAGTAACGAATGGTTTGGATGAGATAGTTTGTCTCCAAAATGGCTGATCACTCTTCTTAGTCTCGATTGTCATTTCAATCTTCAACCGAATTAATCTTTAGGATTAGTCAATCAATTGCCTAGTATGAGTCGTGATTGATCTCGAAACTATTTTTTTAAAACTTAACATAGTCTTAGACTATGCATTTTTATCCTTGATTCGGCTGAGACTCTATTATCGGAACTATCTGATCTTGGTCCTGGGTTATTGTAATATCCTTTTGATACACCTACTGTGAGAACTCTCTAATTCTGAGTGTGATGTACTACTTTCGTATAACTTGGATTAAAATGTTCATCCTTGTGGTTTTGGGGTACTGCGTAGTACAAACTGTAATACTACACATTGAATCATTGGATTATTCCATGATTCTATAATTCTCCTCTCATCATAATACTGCTTAGATCTTAAAATATTCTTAGTTATTACTAATCGAGTGCTCACTTATTGGTTCATCAATTTGTCTCGAACCGTTAAGAATGTGATGACTTATCCAAGTCAAACAATTTACTTGAACTTTCACTCTCATAGCCAGTATTCTCAATCATTATCGACATGGTGTACCATTAAGTCATTTCTTTCATGTCTCACGGTACTCTTAAACATTCCCATATATACTTATTAGGCTTTTCATAGTATATCTTGTCATATCGAGATTTTTACACGTCATTCTAATATGAACACGTGTACTGAGAGGTTTTAAACCTATAGATTGCATGGCTTATTTATGGAAAAATCCATAAATAAGTAGACTTATTTATCTACTAATTCTCCTCAACATTACAATTCACTAGGCTTATATAAATTTGATCTTCAAAATTAAAATGAAGCCGAGGAATAGTAATGTTTTTCGTTATTCTTCATGTGAAGAGCATCTTCCATGGCATTTTTTTTTTTTTTTCTCCGAGGATCTTACTAAGATTATTGACCTTTCTTTCTATGAGGTCTCTTTTCTACTAATCCATGATTTCAACTTGCTCTCTACTCTTAACTCCTGCATTTCTTTATCAGGATCTTGATTTGATATATGGAATGACTCAAGAATCTATCATCTTAACATTTTCTTAATGGGTTCCCATTATCCAAATCGTTATCATTAGCAATAGTAGTAACTATAGCTTACTTATATACTTGTTCTGATACTTTGGGGAATCTATCTTTCCTCAATTAAACTTTCTCTATTTTTCTTCGGGGTACTCCGCCTTTCTCTTGGAGTATGAGTAAATAAAGATCAGTCTTGCTGTCCATACTTATAGAAGCTCTCTACTTTGTTCTGATAGTTTTCCCCATTGATTATGGACTATCTTCACTTCTACTTTGTTTGTCATAATTACCAAGCAGTTTCTTATCAAAACTATGGGGCCTCAATTTAACTATTCTCCATATATATATATATATATATATATATTTATACTTAAGTTGGAGCTTCACCTATCATCTGACCAATAGTTCATATGACGCACGATCTCAAAGGTGCCTCAAATCCTTTCTCACATGTAAAATTTGTATTGTAATACTCTCTTATTCTAACTTATTGTAGAATTTGTGGCCAAACATCGTATCATATCACGATTGTTTAGGCACTTTTTCCTGTCTAAACCTTATTTCATAGAGTAGCGAGACCCTTCTGAATCTAAATTTCGTACAACTAGTGTAAGACATACTTCTACAAGATAAGGTTGTGTTGATTCCTGAGTCTGTAAATGACTACTTGAGGTTTACCGACCTTATATTTGTCTTATAATCATCAAACTTAATAACTAGTTTCCTCAAATACTTAAGTCCTTACGAAATACATGTATCAACCTCATCTGACATATTTATCTTCTTGCTGGAGCTCTAACTGTTTATGTTTCTATCACAAACCATTCATAACTCTCCTTCAATTTTTTTGAAGGATAGTTATTGCTTACACAACTAGCTACATCATCTTTTCCTTTGAGGTTATTAATGTATCCTTTACCATGTGACAGTCACTCAATTGTTCTGCCTCTTAGGCTTTATGAGTCTTTTTAAGGGGTCTACCCTTTTCCTTTTTATCTAGTGTCGAGTTCAAACTACTCTCGAAAGTATGAACTCATTCAAGGAGATACCATCTACGTACTTTAGCATTCTTCCTTCTAATTTACTCTTTATATAATCGAGTTCTTAAGCTCATTTCATCTCGCGTTTACTTTCCTCAAAGAACAATTATTTTAAACTTATGACTCTGGAAAAATTCTAATAATTTCTCCTTAAAATAGGTATATTTCGAAGTATTACCTTTCGTTGACATTTTTGTTCTTAAGTAGGATCATCCATCTTTCGATCCTTGTACCTTTCAGAGCATAGATCATAGTCTTAATGATTATACATCCATCCTTCATAACCTAATCCTCGACCTTTAAACTCAATAAGGTCATCCTCCCAATGTAAAAATGATTACACTAAAAAAAATTTCTTCCATTTTCTTTATATTCCTAGATTGATAATAGTGTTCCCCTATTTATCATCGGGCATGGTATATATATAACAAAGTCCTCAAACCATTGCTACGTTTGATACCCCATTATCTTACTTTTAACATACTTATCATACTGACTAAACTATTAGTCCTTATTGTTCCTTTACTTATGCAAGAGATCTCCTCCTTTAAAAGGATTACATTTCATATCCTCCATTAAGAGTTTGACTTATAAATTCATAACTTCCGTCCTCAAAGTTTCAATTATAAGTCCTAATAAATCTGCCTTAGATTGGCATCACAACCAAATTTTCTTAATAGATAAACACTATCCTTAATTGGTTTGCTCCACTCTTGTTGTGATTTCCTTTTTACAACACCTCTTGATTGGCATGGAAATCATATTATTTCTATTTCCTTGCTTCATAATATCTAATAATGCTTCTCACTTCGATTCTAAGGTTTTTAGCTTTCTTAAGCTATAATCCCGTTTATCAAGAGATTTCACACACTCAAGTTAATCTCTTCGGGTAGAAACATAGATGAGCACCTTTATTACTTTATTCATATCACATTCTCTATTCGTGGTCATCCTAGTATCGTGCCTACTTAGCACATGTAATCCATGATTTTCTAATGGATAAGGTTATGACAGTGTATTGTCATACCCTAACTGCCTACTATCTTATGTCATCACTTATTTTCTGTCAATCGATACTTTTACCGTAAAGGCAACTTTTACCTTTAACATCTTTACCTAATGCAATCTTAATTCTTTTAGCGGATTTTAAACAAATCCGTAACTGTATTCTTCAATCATAAATAGGGTAAGAATATCTCCCCTTGAGATCGTTGTAGAGGGATTAGTTTGATCAAAACTAACCTAGAACAACCTCCTTCAATTTGTCCATGACCTTCGGTGTTCTTTTCTTATCACTTAAACTGCTGCTTACATTTAAACTCATTGCATTAGTTCTTGTACCTATATCCAAATGAGATTCTCAACATCTCAAACCTCTTTTGCATTTGTCTTAACTTATAGCCTTTGTGCGTTATTTATCATCACATTAATACACATAGGTACTTTCTATGAGATTGCTAAACATTTTAAGGCTAGCACTCATCGTGTATCATATCTTAAGTGGGTCGCTTAACATCTACCATAAGCTAGTATTGCTTAACGTTGAAGCTCTATTTCCTATATCGTATCTTGATATACGTATATAGTCATCGAACGTGGCCCACATCTAGCTTGATGGGGTTACATCGTCCATCTACTTATTAACGTCGTCTTTATGCTACATAGTCATATCCTTTTCATGTATCCATGCTGAAAAGCTGCTGCTAGCAACACAGTCATGCGTGCTTCCTCAAAAGGAGTCTCGGTAGTTGTTTCTTTTCAAACTGCTACACGTGGCTTTGATACTTTGCTTGGCTTCAATACTTTGCTTGGCTTCATAGTCCAACAATGATCATTAAGGGATCACCTCAAATGATCACTCTTCTCGAGATATCCTCTTGTCAGCCCAAGAGAATACAACACAGTAAAATGATAGGGCGCTTAGACTTGAATGGTCCTTGATAGGACGATCTTAATCGTGCGAACGTATTAACTTTTGGTTGCTCGTTAAATAAGCGTTCGCGTCTATTAACTACTATAATCTAATTGACATAAACATACTTTAACTTACTTGGACTATGGCAAAGCAGATGCGTGACGACGTGGAGTAGGATGGCAGGATACCGGCTCTGATACCAACTGTGACGACCCTCCTATGAGGCCGCCACTATAACTAACTTCTTAACTTGTACTTACTGGCATTTCTTAAAATTTGCGGAACATATTTTTTTTTTTTTTTTAAACATAAGAATGAATACTTTCACAATTCGTAACAATAATTTAAAAATAATGAATCACTCAATTACTAAAAACTTTTCTTAATTTTAGTTAAGATAAAACTTCTAAAAATATCTTTCGAATTGAGTGACATTTGAACTCTTGATTCACATACTCTTTAAAAGCATTTCTAAAACTAGCCAATTTAATTAGGTTATCTCATTTGACTTTAAAATGAATTTCGTGAAAAATCTTAAATTCAAGTACATCTTAAAGTCCTTTTAAAATCAATCATTTAAATCATCATGTTTAAAATTCATTTATTTGTTGCATGCACTGTTGCAACATTCTAAAACTTAAATACTCAAAACTAGGATTGTTAGCTACAATCTCAGGTTTTTCCTAACATACATATGTACATATATTTTTTTTAAACATACATGCTTGAAACTTTGAATCATATAAATATATACATGATTATACTTAAACTTATCAAGGAAAATAATCTGCGTAAGCGGTATCCATTCCCATCTCCACCATTCGTCCGCGCACCACCATTGCCCTTCAAGAATTGTTGATAGGTTTCTTACCTACAGCATGAACTTATCGATTGAGCTTTCACCCCAGCAAGTAGGAACTATATCTCACAAAATAACTGTAAGTACACATGAATAAATATGCATGAGTGATTATGCTTGATTATGATGTTTTATCATAGTCTTATTATCTTATCTTATCTTTCTTCTTGATGGGCCCGAGTGCTCACGTACCACTTGCGGCGCAATCATCGGGACGTAAGGGGGTTTGCAAGGTCCCCAACGACCCGTGATTAAATTGAACTGAGTGCCTCCCTTGTGAAGGACCTTTTTTTTTTTTTTTTTTGTTCATTTATCTCCTTGTGGAGTCTCGATTACCTCCCTTGTGGAGGCTGGTACGGCACTCAACTGAGTTTCTTCTTATAAGTTCCTCTTGACTTATTAAGGTGTATGCAATATGACCTAGCATAGCATACTATAACATTAAATTAATTTAAACACATATAATTCTTGTGCACTGCTTATGTGTATGCAGCATAACATAGCATCGCATACAATACTTAGAGCATAAACATGCATATATAACATGTGTAACTTTTTTCTTTAAAATCTATTCATACTGTAGGTGAGATTCCTACTTACCTGATTCACAGAGCTGGAATTCACTTTTCACCAAACAGCCTATTCTCTTACTTGCTTACTTCTGAAAATGAACACCCATTAAGAGTGTCAGATTAATTGTCGTTTGTTATTCTATTTAGCAACTTGTGAAGGAAATCTAGCCCTTTACTTAAGGCATGTATTCCTTTCCTTTACTGAAGGATAATTTACTATAAGGATCGATTTATTAAATCCTTAAAATCTTATTTTCCTTAATTGCCCTTAACGTACTTATGTCTAGGTTGGAAATCAATTACCCAATCTAGTAACTTATTCTCCATAATTTTCCTCATTGGACTTATTACGATATTAAGGCCCAATTCGGCCTAGAATGTATTCACGGCATTCTAACTCTTAGGCTATTGAAATTTAAACTCAAATGGAGTCTCTTAGATCAATGCGGGCGTTGGACCCACATCAACCTTCAAAATTCTACGGACCTATCGTATTGGGCTCGTGGGTGCCCGTTGGGATGTTTTGCTCGAAAACTATTAAGCTAAAATCCCATTGTAAAATCTCTTTTCGAATACCGACTTTTGAAAATTATTCCCAAGTCGTTTTATGGTTAACTTACAAACCACCGTGAAACTATGTTGTAGAAACCCCTTTTTTTTTTTTTAATTTTTAGAAATCTTCCTTCATGGTTATTCCTCATCAAAGTGAGGTCTAAAACCATATTGTTCTACTAAAATCACATCTCGGGTTCTTTGATAACCTTTTGTTAAAAACGACACTGTTTTAGTTTCGTTTTGTTAAAACTGTACAGTTTCTGAATTCTACGTTTTACTGCATCTTAGAGTCGGATTTTGAAAATCTATTCTTCGTGACAATTTTTTGTCTCAATGCGATCTAAAATTATTGTTTTTAGTAACAACTGAAATTCAGCCTCTAAAGGCATCGTTTGGCTGAAAACAGTGGCTGCTGTTTTTCTTTTGTTTACCTAGAATGCTGCAGCATTTTAAAAATGCTGCAGCATTTTAAAAATGCTGTAGCAATCATTTAAAAAATGTTGTAGTAATCTCTTTTAAAACGTTGTAAGATTGCTGTAGCAATCTTTTTTTTTACAATGCTGTAGGTTGCTGCAGCAAATCTTTTTTTTTTCTTTCCAAAACTGTGTTTGGACATCCTGTCCGTTTTTTACACAATGGCTTCAAACTCGGTTTTAGAGTTAAAGTTGGGTTTTGTCATAGTCACATAAAATGTTCAAAACATCAAGGGCTATAAGTTCAAGTTTTGAAACATCGAAAAATCTCACTCTAGGGTCCTTATTTTCACGTTCAAAGTAACCGGAAATTTTTCCTCTAACCGGAGTAAGCAAGCTTAAATCAAGCATAAGCATACCACATCAAACTAAGCTCAAAACTCACAAAACCAACATAAAGCTAACATAAAACTCACACACTCTTATTACAACCCATGGCCTTAAGGAATCACAAATTACATTCATAATCCCAAGCTTAAGATTTGCTAGAAAAATAATGGAGAAGAGTTCAAGAAATTACCCTTGAAGAACTCTCTCTTGAAAACTTTTGAAATCCTTCTCTTCTCCTCCAACTTAAGCTAAGATTTGTGTGAAATGTATGGAAACTTTTGAGTGTATTTTGGCAAAGGAGAGGCCCGGTTCTTTAGTGAGAGAAAGAGGAAAAGTTAGCAAAAAAAAATGAGGCTTAGGTTGAGGTGGTTCTATTTATAGGCAAGTAGGTGATTATTTTAACTCTTTTAATGACCTCATTTAATTAACTAAAGTCATGTTAACCTCCCCTTTAGTCATGGCGGATTGAGTCTCAAGAGAGAAGTGAGGTAAGCCACTTCTATAAATAGTTGATTTGACTACATCTCATCATGAAGGCTTCTAGCACACTCAACCAATCACAATTTTTTTTTTTTTGGCCTAAACCTCTTCACATGGCCGGTTCTATGGAAGGAGAAAAGAAGAAACAATTTTGCCATTAATTCCCTTCAACCACTATCTATCCCATCACCTTACCATGTCATTCACTTACACACTCCATCAATTAAATTTTGGCTCTACATTTGCTATGCTTGGCCGGCCATGTGGGGAAGGAGAGAGAGGAAAATCTCACCTACCCCTTGTACTCTTGTCCACTTAAATTTTCCTTGAATCAGATAAAAATTATACTGATTGTAAGGAAATACCTAGCCGACAGAAAATTCTAGTTTTCGACGGTTCCTTTTCTCTTTTGCTCATTTACAGTTCAATATTAATTCGACTACTTTGACATCACATTAAATTCTTACTCGCGTAATATCTTGAACTGTTTTAAGTCTTGAAATTAATTCTAGACTGAACAAATTCTACATTTAACTTTTTTCTGCATTATATCCCGGGTATGACATTGTTTCGATGGTGTCAAATCCCCGAGCTCACATTGTACCTTTCTATTATGGGTATTTATCTTGTGACTTTAATCTAGCTGTCGGCAATTAAGGATTTTCTCTTCTTTAAAAATGCCGGTCGTTTTTTTTTTTCTCTGTTGCTAACATCATCTTTGTGTTTGGAGATTCTTGAAATTAAGATTCTCAAACTATACTTGTACTGAAAATTATTCCGCCTTAAAGTACGGTAATAATTTATCGATCGAATTTACTTGATCGAAACATGAACTTAACATGAAATCTGCTATAGAATTTAGGAATACAGATATTGATTCCATTAATCCTTCAGTCACATAATATTTTCTAGGAAAATCCTTGGCTTAAATAAATAAATTATATTATTTAAAGTCTTGGATTTTCTCAGTCATTACAGGTTATAAGAGAAATCACTATAAATTTTTGTATTTCGCTCTCTTTATTTTTTTTGTCTGTTTATTTTCTCCACGATCACGATACTAACGTTATAATCATCTGAATTCAACCATTGATCTCTAAAAAATTTAGTTGCAGATTTCACTCTCTACAGTGGTCACATTGCTTACAAGCATATTATTGCATTTGAATTGTGTTTTTCTGCATAGAATTGCTCTTTTCAAGATTGTTATTTCATAAGCTGGTCAGGGCCTGTTTAGCTCACTGGTTCAAGTTGAGATGTGATTTTATGTGAAAGCTTTTTATTGTAGCAAAAAAGTTAGATGTGACTATTTCTGAGAATTTTTTACTATAGCAAAACTCAAATCGGTGAAGTGAACGGAGACAGCATTCCGATGTTGATTTAATTGGGGACACCTATTAAGAATTAAGCCATACATACATACATACATATATATATTTATATATATATATATATATATGAGCTTCAAGATAGATAGTGAAAATAGTAGCCTAGTAAATTAAATTAATACACATTCTTAAATTTATAATAAAATTTCCTCTGTAATGGATCTCACTTAGCTGAAATAATAGATATTTTACAGCCAATGCGCCTTGGATGATGTACATGATATATATATATATATATATATTATATTGATATATGATTATGGTTTTAATGATTAGTTCAATATTTATTTATTAATGGGTGTTGTTGTTTTGTGATAAGATTAGAATCTTATCATAGCAACATTGGGTAGCGGTAGTGTGTATTTTACCAAGGCAATAAGTGGCATTCAAACACTAATTTTGCTTTGTTTCTTTTTTAATATATATATATATTGAAAGGAAAGTATGAGTATAATTATAAATGAGTCCTTCTATATTTCCAACTAGCAAGCATGCAACAAGAAAACCCCCACCACGTAAACATAACATCTTGGATACTGTTAAGCCTGAGCCATTGTTCTACAAGTCTTAACAAGAACATAACATTAGTCATCGAAATAAATAAAGCCTCCCATGGGAAAAACCTGAGGGACAAATAGTGCTTGATTCGGAACTTAACATAGTGAAATAACAATTAAAAGTGGCAAGTACATATATCGCCTTAGAAGCATAAGTAAGGAGCATAAGTAAGGAGCAAAAGTGGCAAGTTCTTCTGGCGTGAAGGAATGTGACGGAGTTGAATATAATTATAACTTGTCTTCTCAAACAGGGCCAAGAAAGATCAGAAAATTAGGGGAGTCCATGGACAGTAAGGAGCATAAGTAAGCTTATTAACTTCCTTCTAATTACTTGATTACCGAGTTTTATCTAAATTTTACAGTACTTCTTTTGAGCGATTCATTTTATGTTTATTATTGATGTTTCGCATCATCCCTTGGTAGGCCTTTTCTGTCAATTCCGCATGGGATTTTCTCAAGTCAGAGCACCGGAGTACTTTTGTTTAGTTGTAATACTCGCCCAAAAAAAATTATTAAATAAGCAGCGACTTATGAACTGCAGTATTTTTATTTTGGTAAGGTTATGGACTATGTATTTATTTCTTTTGTAAGACTACTGCTAGTTTGTAGTTTGTAGTAATGTATTGAAAAGGTGATAAGCCACTCAAACACAGGAACGGCGAGACGTATGATTATATTTTCTTTTAGATTTATTTTTAGTTTGTGCTCAACATATTTAATACTTTTTCACATTATATTTGAGAATTTAAAATCTCTTATCAATAAATTATAGTTTAAACTATCGAATTTTCTTCATGTTCCATTAGTGGGTTTTGTATGTTTTTGGGTACCTCTTTAGTCTCTTAGAAGTCCAAGAAACAACAAACCGTATCCCGTTCGTCTGCAGAAGCCGAATGTAGGTCCATGGCCAACACCACTTGTGAGTTGACTTGGTTGCTTTCTTTGTTGCGAGATCTCAAAGTCAAGCATAATGGACCAGCTCTACTATTTTGCGACAATCAGACAGCCCTTCACATTGCTGCCGATCCTGTGTTTCATGAGTGCACGAAGCACATAGAGATTGATTGCCACGTTGTGCGTGAGAAAATACAAACAGGCCTTTTGAAGACGCTGCACGTTTCTACTCGGAACCAACTTGCTGGCATCTTCACAAAGGCTATTCATCCCACACAATTTCATCTACTGCTATCCAAGATGGGAATTCACAATTTGTTCTCTCCATCTTGAGGGAGAGTATTAGGATAGCTGATTAGAATTTGTTACCTCGAGAGCGTTGATTTCTTTGCGATTCTGTTATTTTGTTATTTCTTTACCTCTCTTTTCCGTTATGCGTATGTACATTGTTATTATGAGGCTATATAATGCCTAGTTGTAATCAACACAAGTAATGAGGATGTGTTCATTCTTCATTCTATTACTCTGCCTTCTCTGCTTTCTTTTGTAATATCTCTTATCAGTGAATTATAGCTTAAACTATCAAATTTTCTTCATGTTTTATGCGATGAGCAACTTTACTTAAAAAATGGTTCATTTCACCACTTGAGAATTTAAGAATATAAAAAATAGATGTACGTCTTGAGATACTTTAGTTATGCATCTTGAATAATATTGAAAGTAAAAATGTCATAATTCTTGTTCCACACCAGTAAAACTATTGTCCTATCCAAGTTTAGTTACCCTTAACTACTACTACTTCACAACGAAGTGCCATAACTTTTTTTCTTTTTTTAAAAAGGACTATTACTATTTTCCCTTTTTTTAATTTTTTTGATAATTTTTTGATAAGTTCTTGCCAATGAATCAGTTAGATCGCGGACACTTTATGCATGTTGGAAATGTATTTCCCTCAATCTTTCTTTGACATCATGGTTCACTTGACAATTCATTTAGGACGGAAGGCTAGACTATGTAGTCCGATGCAGTATCGTTGGATGTATCCATTTGAGAGGTAATCTAACTAAGATTTTTTTTTTTTTTTTTTTTTTTTTGTTGTTGTTGTTAACTTGCATTTTTATCATTTAATAGTCGTGCAATTTAAGTGATGTTTATATATATATATATATATATATATATATTTATATATATTAATTTGAATCTATAGGTTTCAGAAGGTGCTTAAGTATTATGTTAGAACTAACTGATTTATTGGCAAGAACTTTGTGAAAGAAGAAATTTTTAAATTTAAATTCTTTACAAGATAAAAAACATTATATCAGAATTTAAATCATGGTTTAAATATACTTGTCAAATAAGCTCTAAAGAACTCTATTTCTTTGACTTACCAATAGAATTAATGGAATGTAGACACAATTATCAAATCTTTCAGCACGTACCATATTTTTTTCCTTATATATTAATTTTGAAGGCGCTAATGAGGTAATTCCTGAATTTTGAAACATTGTAATTTTGTACTGCCCATGCAATCCTCTGCTCTGTCTTCATTCCTCTGTTTCTTTCATGAATATTTATATTTTATTTTCCAGCTTTGTTTCTATAAATTGTATTTCTGGCCGATGGTAACATAAACACAATAAAAAGCGGATTTATAGAGAATATCATGGGGATTTTAATTTTTATGGCAATTTTTCTCTCAATTTTTATATTTCTCTATACACAATATACAGTTCCAATTGCTGTAAGATGCAAAAAATTGATGGATAGATATATAAATAAAATGTTATATAATGCAGAGTTATCCAAAATCAGGATAAAAGAAGCTGCGAGTGTTAGATATATAGTAATGTTAAATTATATTGAATATATCTGTCGATTTTTTATATTTTCTTTTTGGCAGTGACCTTTTGTTTTTATTCTTATTTTTTATTTTTTGTTTTTTGGTTTGATCCTTTCATTTCACCGATTTGAGTTTAAAATTCAAATTTTGTTACAGTAAAAAGCTCTCAGAAACAGTCACATCTAACTTTTTTGCTACAGTAAAAAGCTCTCACATAAAGTCACATCTTAATTCGAATTAAAAACTCGAATCAGCGAACAAACGCTAATCTTTTGCCTCTTACATTTTGCTTTTAGCATGTTTCACTTTCCGTGATCTATCCGGAAGGGATGAGTGCTCAAGCCAGAATAGAATACTAAAATCATGGTTTCTAATTCTGATTTTTCAATTTAAATTTTTTTGTGAGAGCAAAACTTTATAGTAAAATTAATGATTTAATTTTGAGTATATAAAATAAACATGTCTTAAGATTTCTAGTGGCTTAAAATATGAAATAATTATAACTGGCTTGAGCACTCATCCCTTCCGGATAGATCACGGAAAGTGAAACTTTATAGAGCACTCAACTCCGTCACATTATCATAAAGCCTCATATGCTATATCATATTGCATACACCTTAATAAGTCAAGAAGAACTTATAAGAATAATCTCAATTGAGTGTCGTACCATCCTCTGAGAGGGGGCAACTCAGGCTCCGCAAGGGAGAAGAAAAAAATATGATAATGTCCTCTGAGAGGGAGGCATTCAGTTCAGTTATAATCACGGTCTCGTGGGGGACCTTACAAACCCTCACATCCCGATGATTGTGCACCAGTAGTACGAGCACTCGGGCCTATCATAAAGAAAGATAAGATAAGATAAGATAATAAGACCATGATAACACATCATAATGAAGCATAATCAACTCATGCATATTTATTCATGTGAACTTACAATTATTTTGTGAGAGATAGTTCCTACTTGCTGAGCGAAAGCTCTGTAATACACGAGATTTAATTAAACCTTAAGCCAATAATAAATAAATTTAGTAAATTAAAATCATGCATCACATTTACCATTTACCTAAAAGTTATTTGTTGGCATTATATTTTATTATTATAGCTATCGTATGATTTTATTAAACTTATAGCTTTGCTAATTGAGTTTTCAGTTTTAATGTGCAGTGCAACTAGCTTGATGTGGGAACTCAATGTGCTAAACTTATGAAGAAAAATGATATTTATTATGATTATTTGATATGATATTTTACCTCTATTATGATTGATGTAATGATGAATCATTATTTTATATTTTTATTATATGATTTTATGTAAATGTGTTGAAGATTAGTTGTTATTTTGAGTTTTTGGTGAGAGAAGTCTATGTTAGCAAATTTAGTGAACTTTAGGCACCTAATTGAAGAAGGAAAATAGAGACTTTAGAGCTGATTTTATGAGTTTAGGATAGCTATTAAAGGCTTAGAAAAACCTAGGCACTTGTTCTATTATAAGGCCACTTTACTTTTGTTTAGTTTCTATCAAGTTTAGACTTCCTTTTTGGGTTTAGCAAAAAACCCTAGAACTCCAACCATAGCACTTTCTTCTCTCTTCTTACTCCTTTTCTCACCCAAAACTCAAAAGTAAACCTAGGTTTTTAAGAAAGAATGAGCTAAAGACTCAACCAGCCTATCTCAACTCGTTTTCAACCTAGAACCAAAAATAACCACTAAGTTTTGAGCTTCTATTCACTTGGGAACACGTTTTTCTTTGAGGTAACTTCTTTCTTATGTTAAAAACTAAGAATTCAGAGATTAAGATATTGAAATCCTACTTGAGATTCGGATTTTTGATGGGGCTTATTATGCATGTTGGTTGTAGACTCTTAAAAATGAGTTTCTTGAGGTTTTGGTTCAAATATTGGTTTCTTGGTGAAATTGATGCTTTTAGCTTGATATTATTGATGATTATTTGAAGATAAATCTTATTAAGATGATGATTCATGTATGTGAGAGTGATCTTTGAAGATTAAGATCTGCATGCTAGGTATTTGATGAAATGTTCAAAAGATTGTGTTTTCGTGCCATATATACTTATGATTTTGACTGATCTTATATTTTTTTATTAAAGTATACATCTCAAGCTTTACCTGAGTTTTTGAATCACTCCAAACAGAGTTTTCTACATTTAGTTATGAATTTTATAAGTTCAGTTAAAAAGCTTTCATTTTCCAGACGAGATTGTACTTCAATCTGGATTTCGGGCTGTGTTTGGTTAGTTTGAAAAATCTGAAACCCATTATGTAGTTTCCCTAAAAAGAGGGTTTTGAGTCTACTTTTATTTGTCACTGGTCTCATAATATTTTGAGTTTTGATGAATTTGTTATGAATATTTTCTAACAATGCGTAGTTATTTGTTTCGTTAAATGATGATATGAATGTGATTTTTGAAAGCTGTGGTTTTAAAGGTTAATTAGCACATTGAAGGCACTCCACAACCAACTATTTTGTGCTTGCAAAGTGGTGATCGAAATTCAGGTAAGTAGAGTTAAAAGCATTTCAAAACTGCATCACAAGACCCTATATGATTATGTTCAAGGAGTATTCATGATTAATTATTTTGAAAGAGATTATGATATTTTCTTATTATGTTTTTATGCTTTAAGAGATTTTATGGTATGGTATATAGAGAGGTTTACTTGGAACCGAAGTTCTGTATCATACCTAAACTAAGAATAAGTATGAAAGTGTATGAACAATATTTAACCAAGAGATTTTAGCCACGGAGATTTTAGATATTTACTTTATTTGAAAATCTACTTATTGAGTTTTTGCTCATTAGTTTTACCTTATAATGCAGATGATGTTGTTGTTACCGAAGAGTAAAAAAAAAAAAAAAAGAAAAATGATTTCCAAGGCTAGCTGAGTACTCCAAGTCCTACATCTGGCATCTTGCTTATATGTACTTCCAAACAATAGATGGGCTCAAAATGTTTTTTTGTTATCGCTTTTGAATAACTGTTTAATGTCTAAAATTTGTGATTTAATCATTTTACGCACTGACTCATTTTGTTCAAAAACTTTTAAGAAAATTTTGTGATGAAATCAACCACAAGTTTCCGCATCTTATAAATGACATTGTTTTAAGTATAGATAGTATGTTTTAAGTAGCACCACCTCGCTAAATTCGGCCTTAGACTGGTTTAGCGATGGGGGCATTACAAGCTCATCATAAAATATTTATACTGTAGGTAAGCAGCCTGCATATAATACTTGATGGACTGACAGTGAATGGACGAACAATGTGGAGATCGGGGAATGGATACCGCTCGCAATTATTTCCGCAATAAGTTTTACATTACAAATAGTTTTGCTAAGTATGATTTTGAAACTATATATTAAATGGTTTTGTGGATTATGACTATAAGCAAGCAAGTCTTAAGAATTTAGTATATACATATAGATATATCTATACGTTTTGAAAAAAAATAGATATGTTAAGGTATGAATATTTTAATCAAGAAAGCAATTCGAAACTTATATCTACTATAATACTTTAAAAAAAATATGTTCCGCAGATTTTAAGAAGTTTCAGCAAGTACAAGTTAAATCAGCTAAGGTGACGGCCACCTAAAAGGGTCATCACAAAAGGTCTCTGTCAAAAGGAAAATATAAAAAATTGATAGATATATTCAGTATAATAGAACATTACTATATATCTAACACTCGCTGCTTTTTTTATCCTGATTTTGCATAATTCTGCATTATATAACATTTTATTATATATGTATCGATCAATGTTTTTGCATCTCAGAGCAATTGGAACTGTATATTGTATATAGAGAAATATAAAAACTCAGAGAAAAAGATTACGTTTTAAAATCTCCATGATATTCTCTAGAAATCCGCTTTTTATTGTGTTTATGTTACCATCGGCCAGATATACAATTTATAGAAACAAAGCTGGAAAATAAAATATAAATATTCATGAAAGAAACAGAGGAATGAAGACAGAGCAGGGGATTGTTTGGAGACAAATTTAGAAAGGGAAAAATTGCATTGGCAGTACAAAATTACAATGTTTCAAAATTCAGGAATTACCTCAATGTTTCAAAATACATTTCCAACATGCATAAAGTCTCTGCGATCTCCTTCTCTACCACTTCTAGTCTATTTTTATCGATCACCCTCCGACAAAATGAGCAGTCCAATAATTGTTGCATTAGAATATGATAATCGTGAGACTTGAATCCAATAATCTTACATTCTTCCACAATGATACAATTCCCAATATTGCAGCTATAGCCATATGGTAGTTTCAAATCAAATAACCTTTTACAGAATATTCGGGTGTGTTTAGATTTGATTTTTTTTTTTGTTTTTGAAAACATTTTTACACGCCTTTTGAGATATGAAAATAAAAACGGTCTGTAAATCGTGTTTATTTAACAAATGTTTAAAAAATGAAAATGAAAACAAAAAATAGTGAGAGTAGTTTTTGTAAATGAATTAGAAAACTCTTGAAAGTTATTTTTTTTTTTTTCTGTTTTCATTACCTTGTACTTATCAATAATGTTATAATATATTAATTAATAGTTATAACTAAACACGATTTCACTTTTTTTTATTATACTCAAAATAATCTCTTAAAAATTAACTAAACACAATTTCAGAATTGGTTCTAGAATAATTCTTAAAACAATCTCATTTTATCATTATTAAAAACAAAATCATTTTGAAAATATTACCAAACGGCTTTTTTTTTTTTTTTTTTTTTTTTTTTTTTTCAATTTTTGACATTTTGTGAGGTGCCGATAGAGGGTAAAATTTACTCCCTCTTTGTTGTGGATGTAAGTCCTTTCTAATTCCCATAAGCTCCAAATCTCTACGGGCTTCAAGTCCATCCTTCAATTTTCGTTTGAAGTCTAATAATGTTCCTATAAGACTCACATACATTTTTGAAAACTAAAATGAAAATAAAAAATAGTGAGAATGGTTTTTGTAAAAGAATTAGAAAATTGTTGAAAGATGTTTTTCTTTTTCTGTTTTCATTTCCTTGTATTTATCAATAATGTTATAATATATTAATTAATAGTTATAACCAAACACGATTTCACTTTTTTATTATACTCAAAATAATCTCTTAAAAAACTAACTAAACACAATTTCAGAATTAGTTCTAGAATGATTCTCAAAACAATTTCATTTTTACTTTGTATTAAAATAAAATCATTTTAAAAATATTACCAAACGGGCTTTTTTTTTTTTTTTTTTTTTTTTCAATTTTTGACATTTTGTGAGGTGCTGATGGAGGGTAAAATTTACTCCCTCTTTGTTGTGGATATAAGTCTAATAAGACTCTCACACATTTTTTTCAATGTGCATCACATCTAAATCATGACGACGTAAGGGTAATTCGTAGAATAAACAAATAAAATAAAAGAATAAAAATATAATATATGAACAATAAAAAATAAACATTACACACATACTTGGTTCACAGAACAATTACCTCCCAATATGGTAAATCGAAAAATATCGATTTCATCTTCCACATTTGTAATGGCATGTCAATTTCCCTCTTTCTCTTCTGCCCCTGTTTACTCTTACTTTTTCCTTTTCGCCATTCATTTTGAAAGTCCTTTAAAGAACTGACAATGTCTTTTCTAGTTAATGGTAGAGTTGCCGGACTTACGATTTTGGTTATATATATACACACACACCATACATGCTAAGCAAAAGTATTAAATGGAAGAAAATTCGTGAAGAAAACATGAAGAAAATTCGATAGTTCGAACTATAATTCACTGGTAAGAGATTTTAAACTTTCAAATATAATGTGAAAAAGTATTAAATATGTTGAGCACAAACTAAAAATAAATATGATCATACTTCTCACCATCCCTATATTTGAGTGGCTTATCATCTTTAACAATATTTAACTAGTTTTTCAATACATAACTACAAACTAGCAGTAGTCTTACTAATAAAATAAATACATAGTCCATAACCTTACCAATATAAAAACATTACAGTCCATAAGTCACTGTTTATTTAACAAGGGAAGATGCGAATTGATCACTCAGTAATCAATTAATTGGAAGGAAGTTAATAAGCTTACTCATGCTCCTTACTGTCCAATTGATCACTCAGTAATCAATTAATTGGAAGGAAGTTAATAAGCTTACTCATGCTCCTTACTGTCCATGGACTCCCCTCATTTTCTGATCTTTCTTGGCCCTGTTTGAGAAGACAAGTTATAATTATATTCAACTCCGTCACATTCCTTTGCGCCAGAGTTTGTTTTTTATTAAGCAAGGAAACTATGAAAAAACAATTAGAAATATTATTAAACACAGAAATATTTATATATTTAATTACAATAAGTGGAGGTACAATCATAATTTTTCTTATAATATGAGAACATAACAACATATTCAATTATTCAACGGGGGCATATTTATAATTTTTCTTACGAAATAAAGACCTAACTAATTTTTTAAAAGTAACAACAAAGAATTGTATATATGCTCCTCTTTTTGAAATCACAAACAGAAAGCAAACAAACGTGCACCATATGTATTCACACATGTGTTTAGGACTAAAATATTCATGACAGATCACGATCAAGTGGCTATTCAAATGAAAATGAGAAAAAAAAACACTACAACAAAAATACACATTTGCGACGACATTTTTTACGACGACAAATGTCGTCGCAAATATTTCATTATTTGCAACGACATGTCGTCGCAAATACCTCCCGTTGAAAAAAATTGCGCAGTCGTCGCTAATAATTTTTTTGTCGTCGCAAATAATATTGCCTCGCAAATTTCCATGGCGCGGATTTTTCGCGCGAATTATCAAACGTTTTAGTGACGACAATCCAAGTTATTTACGAAATGGAAAAGTATTTGCGACGACATTTTTTTGTTGTCGTCGCAAATAATCTATTAGACGATGGGGAATGGGCGGGAAAAATATTTATTTGCGACGACATTTTTCATTGTCGTCGCAAATACTCTATTCGACGAGCGAGATTGGGCGGGAAAAAATATTATTTGCGACGACGACAAGGTTTTTTGCGACGACAATGTCGTCGCAAATAGTTCTTATTTGCGACGACATTTTAATTGTATTTGCGACGATAAATAAGTGACCTAATTAAATCCGCCCCCTCCTTCTTCTCCATTTCTCCCGATCTCTCTGCTACAAAAAAAAACCGAAATCTCCCTCTCTCCTATCCCTCACCGCCTCCTCTTCCCGTCGCCGTCGCCGCCACCCCCGCTCCCGGCCATTCTTCTCTTTCTTCCCTCTCTCTTCCCTTGTCCCTCTCTCTTTTTCCTTCTTTCTCTCTCTCTTCTTCACCTTTGCTTCCGCCGCCGCCTCCCCCTTCCGCCGGCCGGCCCTCCCCTTCCCTCTTTCCCCTTGTCACTCTTCCGTGTTCTCTCTCTTCCCTTCCCTCTCTCTCTTCTTTCCCTTTCCCGTCACAACCCGTCGCTGCCGCCGCACTACCGCCGGCTCCCTCCCGCCGCCGTGATTCCGGCGCCCTGCTCCCGTCGCCCCGGTCCCACCTCCCCGGTCCCGCCGCCCCCCCAGCCGTTCCGCCGCCCCAGGTGTGTATATATATACACAGAAGTTTTTTTTTTTTTTAAGCATTAATATAAAATTATTTAAGCATTAATAAACATTAATATATACACATAAATTATTTCTTAAACATTATACTTGAAACTAAATGAGTAGAATTTAGAATTAGATGACTATATTATATTCATGACTTAGATTATACTTAGAACTTAAAATATTTTTTTAGGCATTATACTTATTATTGTGTTTATATGTTTCTCAAAATGTTAATAAAATATTAATATTGATGTTTGAAAATTATGTTTGATGTTTTAATTTGATGTGCTTATGTAGGCGTTTGAGTTTTCGCCCTCGTCCTTGTTTGCACGGTTCCTCCGACGTAATCCTTCTTTTTTCAGCCCCCGTTTAGTGGGTTTGAACTTTGTAAGTTTTTTATATTTATTTAGCTTAAAATTGTGGTAGTTGTATGAATTCATGATTATGTTAAAATTTAATATATGTTTATGATTCTTGTTCTGGGTGGCACATCTTGCAGCTATGGTGTGCTGAAATTTTTTAAAATTGTTTTTCTGCAGGTTTTGATTTTTGGATTATGTGAAAAATAAGTCGTTATGCTGCCGAAATTTAGTTAGGCAAAATTTAGGAAATCAGAATTTTAATAAGTTAATTAACACAATTTAATTAATAAATCTTAATTGTGTTAATTAAGAACAAAACATTAATTAAGAATAAAATTAAAATTAACTGAACACATTAATAAATTGTTATGTCTGTTGTCGTTTATAGTTGAAATGCCGATTGACAAAAGTTGGACTTCTTTGAGGAACCGATTGTCGGACGAATATTGGAATGGGTTATCGCTTTTATTGAGGTCATAAAAAATTATCAAACTTCACTTGGCCATACATTTGTCCTTGTATGAAATGTAGAAACCATTTAATGCATCCAAGAGAGAAACTGTGAGGGCGATATACATCGATATGGTTTCGATCCATTGTATAGAACATGGATTCACCATGGTGAAGTAGAGGCGGTTTCGGGTGTAGACCCAATAGTTAATCAACCAAGAGAGCGAGATGTTTGCAGTTTTAGAAGACGTTGCGGGATTAATGATGACCGTGCAATGTTGGATGAGACGCATGTGGATCTAGAAGATGCACAATACTCTGAATTTAAGGATCGCTTTTCGAACTTGGTGGGATTGTATCCGGCTGTACTAAGTATTCATCTTTAAATTTCTTAGTGAAATTGATGCATTTAAAAGTGTTATACAAGTGGCCTAATGAGTGTATGGATGCCGTTTTAAGTCTATTGAAAGATGCATTTTCGGATGTGAAGTTACCTTCTTCTCATTATGAGTCGAAAAAGCTCCTGAGTAAACTTGGATTGGGTTACGAAGCAATTCATGTCTGCAAGTACGATTGTGTTTTGTTTTGGAAGGAGAACGCTGATCTAGAAACTTGTCCTGTATGTAAAACATCACGTTGGAAGAAAAAAAAGACAAAGGGTACTAAACAAGTCCCGTGGAAAGTACTACGTTATTTCCCGTTAACAGATCGATTGAAGCGTCTGTACGGTTCTCGTCACACGGCTAAAGATATAACGTGGCACCAGCGTGGGCGTTCAAATGATGAGGATTTAATGCGTCATCCAGTCGATGGTATTGAATGGAAGGAAATAGATGAAAAATATCCGGAATTTGCACGTGAGCCGAGAAACGTTCGCTTGGGGTTGGCCGCTGATGGTTTCAATCCTTTCGGTAACATGAGCCTCTCATACAGTATGTGGCCGGTGGTTTTAACGGTCTACAATTTGCCTCCGTGGTTATGCACTAAAGATCCTTATAAGATGTTGACATTGTTGATTCCTGGCCCAAATGCACCCGGAAAGGACATAGATGTTTTTTTAAGGCCTCTTGTGGATGAGTTAAAGGATTTGTGGAATAATGGAGTAATTGTACGTGATGCGTTTTGAATACTTCATTTCGGATCGAGCTATGTTGCTTATATTTGTTAACGATTTTCCCGCTCGTAGTAGTTTATTCGGATGGAGTGGTCAGGGCTATTTAGCATGCCCAACTTGCAACGATGCAACTCCTTCAAAGAGGATAACAAGTAAGACTTGTTTTGTTGGCCATCGGCGATGGCTTCCTATTAAACATGGGATGAGAAAAATAAAAAGTTTGATGGTACGGTTGAGAAACGACCTCCTCCGGCTCGAAAATCTATTCACCAAATCTTAGCTCAACTACAAAATGTGTCCTTCAGATTGCCTGGTAAACATGACAAGTATGGTGGGAAGAAGCGAAAAAGACATGCAAGCGAGCTTAATTGGACAAAGAAGAGTATCTTTTGGGAGTTGCCTTACTGGAAGTCATTGTCGTTACGTCACAACTTAGATGTTATGCATATTGAGAAGAATGAATGCGACAGTTTATTGGGCACAATTCTTGACATTGACGGAAAAAGTAAAGATACGGATAAGGCGAGAATCGATCTGCAAAATATGGGGGTGCGCAAGGAGTTGCATTTGTACAGAGACGGTGATCGTTGGATGAAACCACATGCGTCTTATACACTATCTCCCAACGACAGTAGAAAGTTTTGTGATTTTTTAAAATCAGTAAGGTTTCCTGATGGATTTGCGTCAAACTTAAAGAAAAATGTGATCGATGGGAAAAATAAAATTTCTGGGCTAAAATCGCATGATTGTCACATCATAATGCAACGATTATTGCCAACGGGGATACGACCATTCATGAAGAAAGAGATCGTTGATGCAATAACAGAATTGAGTAATTTTTTTGAGTTAATATGCTCCAGGACATTGCGGAAAAGTGATTTAGAGAAAGGTCAACAAGATATTGTGGTTATTTTATGCAAGTTAGAAACAATTTTTTCTCCTGCATTTTTTGACATAATGGTACATTTAGTTATACACTTGCCTGAAGAAGCCATTCGAGGAGGACCGGTTCACTTAAGATGGATGTATCCGTTCGAACGTTTTCTTAGATTGTTAAAGAAATATGTCAAGAATCGTGCACGTCCTGAGGGTTCGATTGCTGAGGCTTACATTGTCAATGAAGCTCTGACTTTTTGTTCGATGTATTTAACTGGAGTTGAAACACGGTTTAACCGGCTTGTCAGAAATTGGGTAGATGATGAAGAGCGTATTGTTAAAAAGATTTCTATATTTGATACTCGTTGTCGGCCAATTGGGAAGATGACCCCTGTCACATTGGATACTGGTTTGCGAGAGAAAGCCGAGTTGTACGTCCTACAGAATTGTTTAGAAATTCAGCAGTTCATTGAGTACATATTACTTTCACCTTTGTCACTTAATTGTTCATAGATTGCGTCGCATCATATACAATTATGTCATTTATTTTCATTCTCTTTTAAATAGTGACCATAGGAAAGAGATTGATACCGACGGTCGAATCATACCATTGGATGAAATTCAATCGAAAGAGTTTCCAAAATGGTTTAAGAATAAGGTACGTTTATAATTAATTTGCATTAACATTGTTAAGTCATTAAAAAGTGACGTTTTATAAAATATTCATGTCTCATTGCAGATTTTCAATATTCGAAAGCGAGAATGAACCGGAAGCAAATGATCAAATATTTTCGCTTTCAAGTGGTTCAAGCTTCTCATGTCGAAGTTATCCTGGTTGTGTGGTCAACGGTGTAAAGTTTCTGACACGCAATCGGGATATGAATCGAAGCACTCAAAATAGTGGTGTTTGTGTTCGCGGACCTGATAACCAAATGTTTTATGGAGTTTTGGAGGGTACTTGAATGACAATTCTGTTAAGCTTTTCAAATGTCTGTGGTTTGTGATAAGTACACAAATTTGCACTTAAATTGTTCATAATTGTTAGATAAATTAGATTTTAATTAAATATTTTCATGGAATTAATTTTATGTGGAAGTATTTGATTTTAATTTAATTTAATTTATTTTCTCCTTTAAGACATTTGGGCAAAAAAAAAAGAAAAAAAAACTATTCTTTTTCTTTAATTCACTTTTTCCCTTAATGCTTCTTATTCATTTAATCGTTCTTGTTTGGGCCGAGCCACGTGTGGATCAAAAGCGTGCCCGTGTCCTACAATTGACTTTTGTGAACATCACTTTTGGGCGTTAATTGCGACCATTCATGAAGAAAGAGATCATTGATGCAATAACGTAATTGAGTAATTTTTGAGTTAATATGCGTTAATCAAGGACCCGTTGCGAAAAAAGATGACACGTGTCCATGCGGGACAAGATATTGCCACTTATTTCCTGCAAGTTAGAAACAATTTTCCTCCACCTTTTTTGACATAGTGCAACATTTAGTTTACCTCAACAAGAATCATTCGAGGAGGATGTCCCACCCTTAAGATGGATGTATCCGTTCCGTTTTGTTCCGTTGGGTTGATTTCAGCATTCACTTATAGAATTAAGCCTTATAAATCCAATTCAATGGGATAAAACGTTCCTTATGTTTTCTTTACCGAGTATTTTCTTTTACATGCCTAGAAACTCTATAAATAGAGCCCTCGTAGAGTGTGTGAGGGGTTAGAATTTTTAGCTTAAGTTTAGACACATTTTTCTCTTATTGGTGAGGTTAGAGAGGAACCTATATGTAAAGTGATCTTGAGTGGATTTTGATTCTCCATTTGTTCTCCAAAGTTTATATATTTGAGTGATTAATTTTCTTCTATCTTCTTCTAATTTCTCATATTGATATATGTTCTTGTCAACTTTTATATAAATCTAGTCACGCTCTTTTTATGTGATTGTTGCATGATACTATATATTGATAGATATTATTTTATGAGTAGTCTTTTACTGCATTATTGCCAATGGTATATTGTCGCTCTTAGATTTCTCTTAAGATGATTTTTCCTAATACTAAACGTAAGAATTTTATTCACTTGAATACATTTTAATTCACATGTTCTTCAAATATATATTTTCCGATTGTTAGTTTGGGATGTGAAACTTTCAATTGAGTAATCTTGAAGATCAAAATCCATTTGGGTGAACAAAGCATAGAGGGGAATCTCGACGCCTTACCCGTTTTAAATATAATTTTCTCTTATATGTTTCGTAACCTTAAACTTCTCAAGAAAAATTCCATTCTCTTTTATTTTGGTTTTGTTATTCATCTCTTAACGCTTTTTATTTGCTAATCTTTTCTTGTTTAATTTGTCACCTCCTTGTGGATACGACCGCCCTAACTGTGCTACCGTGACCGCTTTATTTTCAACACGTTTGGGCGTAATCAGTTTGACACTCGTCCGGGAAAGAAAAGGATTCAACACTACAAAAATAGAGTTAGTGTTTTCGTTAAAGAGACCTGGTACGAGAACGAACCTTTCATACTTGCATCGCAAGCTGAACAAGTTTTTTACGTACACGATTTATTTAACGGTCCAAACTGGAAGGTTGTAGAACACTTTAGACATCGCCATATTTGGGACATTTCAGAACCTGACAATGATGATGTGATGATAGCTCAGGATACAGAATCTACAAATATTGAGTTAGTAGTGGAACTACCAGAGATTGACTCATTTGTATTGAATCGAGATGATGGAGCGTCTAATGTTGTCACTTCCAATGTTGATGCAATTATGAAAGATAAGTCTCCCGTAGGTGATGACTTTATTAATGATGAAGACGATGAAACTTTAGAGGAGTACGTTGAAGATGAAGTCATCGAATCTGAAGACGATGATGACATAAATGATGATGTCGAGAATCAACAATGTAGCAGTGACAATGAGTAGAACTACAGTAGAGTAATCTTTGTCGTTTTTATTATGATTTCGTTTTAATATTGCTATTTTTATTGAATTTATAAATGTTATTAATATTGTGCTTTTCTTTTAATATTGTCATAGATATTGATGGCTGGAACTTTAGTGACCTGCGCTGGATCTTCAGGGGGAGCGCAGCCACCTCCCGGTCCTCACACAGTCCCCGCCTACTGCGAGTCTGGTATGTTATTCTGACTTTTTTCCTCGTTCTATCATATAGTAAATAAATGTAGTAATACATGTTGATTTGAAATGCTTTCAAATGCTTACAGCACCTGAACCTCAACAACGTAGAGGTCGAGGTGGGGCAAAAGGTTTTGAAATTGCCCAAAAGGTCATGCAAGACGGGAAGATCACAGTGGAATTTGATGAGGCGGGAGGTACGTGGAAGGCGCTTGGTAAATATGGTGCCTGGTTTGAAAGTGCGGTTGGTATTCATACCAGGGACATATGCGAGCCCTTCCATGATGCTTGGAAGGACGTTAGCGACGTGGACAAGAGGACAATTCAGGACCGGATGCTGGTATTTTTTTATGACATATTTTGTATAGTTTATACTATAGTTAACAATGCGTTTTAACGATGTGGAACTGTTTTGCAATGATTGGTTTAACGTGGACTATAACTACAAGAACGGTATTCTGAGGTCCGTTGTTGATAGGGAGGTAGCAAAGTGCTACAAGGACTGGAAAAGTTCCTTGCACCGCTACTACAAACGGTACGGTCGAGAAACTCTCCCGGCTAATATGAGAAATCAAGCTCATTGGGATCGTTGTTGCGATAGGTTCTCCGGCGACAAATTTCAAGTAATTATAGATATGTTAGAACTTTATGATTTTTTATACATAATTTCAAGTAACTATTACTTATTATAGTTAATCATAAACAGAAAATATCAAAGACAAATAAAAGTAATCGCAGCAACCTAAGGTATCCAAGCATACATGGTCGCTTATCATACTCGCAGCATCGCAGTAAGAAGGTTAGTACATTTATTTTTTGATCATTATCGTATTTATATGTTTATGATTCTTGTTCTAGGTGGCACATCTTGCAGTTATGGTGTGCCGAAATCTTTTAAAGTTGTTTTTTTACAGGTTTTAATTTTTGGATTATATGAAAAATAAGTCGTTATGCTGCCGAAATTTAGTTAGAGTTTAAGAATATAAATATGTGTAATTTATTTCACAGGCCAGTACAGAGACCCAAGAGCCAATGTCTGCTATAGACAATTGGGCGGACATGCATCGTCGCGGGGACTCTTGGGTTAATACCGATGCGGGCAGACTTTTTTGTAAGCATTTTTACTTTTCTTGTTAAATTTTTTTATATTAAAATAGTGGTTTTATATCACGTAAAAATACTTATAATGTCTTATTATGTAGAACACTGGAGGAGGAGAGACATAGAACACGATCATCTTCGCAAGCGCGACTAGATCTCCCCTTGATGAGCATAGGATTTTGGAGCAAGTTCTTGGCACGCGTAGAGGACATAAGAAAGGAGTGGGTCCGATGCTCTCCCAAAAAACATTACCTGGGGCTTCTCCTTCATCCATTTGGTTCATTCTCGGACGCAACATCATCACTCAACCTGATGTTTGCGCGTATGGATCGTTATTTAAAGAAATCGATCGAGGAACAGGATGAAGATTTATGACAATCGGTAAAGATGTTAGAGTTATGGTCTAGAATGCAACCTAACATCCAATTACCTACGATTTTCATCCGAACCAGTTAATCTAGACGCTCCTCCGCCTCCTTCGGATGATGATGATCGATGATGATGACGTTGGCGATGTATTTTGCAAACTTAGAGGAATAGTTTTGTATGATTTTTCCTTTGTATTTATGACGATTTTTATATTTTGTTGAACATTATATATGCACTTTATGTAGTATTCATAACATATTTTATAAATTTATATAGATTTATTGTTTTTAATATTAATTTATATTTTACTTTTAATGTATCTTAATCTTAATAAATTATATTTAGTATGTTATATAATAATGTTTAATTAAAATTATTAAAAATTATTTAATTGCCATTTTTAAAAATAATCAGAAAAAAAATTATTTCCGTTTTTGCGACGACATGATGTCGTCGCACAAAAGTTGACTATTTGCGACGTCCTTTTGCGACGACATTTTAACTTGTCGTCGCAAAAAAATTTGAATTTTTTGCGACAATTTTTTCAAAACGTCGTCGCAAATAATTTTAAAACAGGACAAATTATCCAACGAATTATTTACGACGACGGTCGTCGCAAAATATAAATGTCGTCGCAAATGTATTAGCGACGACACTCTGTCGTCGCAAATAAATTATTTGCGACTACTTTTATAGGCGACACATTTGCGACGACGTGTCGTCACAAATGCTATTATTTGCGATGAAAAGTCGTCGCAAAAACCACTTTTTCTTGTAGTGAAAAAAAATTCAGAGGTGATGAACAACGGAAAAATGTAAGAGAAAATTGCAACTAATTAATCTAAAATATTTTTTTCAATACATTAGTATAACGGTAGGTTAAATTTTTTATCTATTAAATTTATATAAAGTTACTTAAAAATTAAAAATATGTAAACCTAATAATTAAAAAATCTAAACTATCAATACGCGGCGGACGCTCTAAAAAATCTCTCATAAAAATTTGAAACGAAAATATTTTACCTCACAATTGTTGGAGACCAGAATCGTGCAGACGGTAGACTTGGTCATCAGCACAATGGAAAAAGACAAATGGTACTACATGCATGCGAACGAAGCGTAGGAATTTAAGATTTCTTAAATGTTTTATGCCAGTTGGCACCTCCTTCATTTGTGGCGTATAACCCAAGGAAAGCTTTTCCAGGTCGCGCAATGCTCCTTCCTCTATTATCATTGAACTCAACCATTTTAAGTTCTCAAGAAAAAGCGCCTTAAGTTTTGGGAAGACACCTTCTTCAAAGTGTAGTTGTTCACCAACAAATGCATCACAGGTGATCACAAGCATAACTAGCTCGTGCAGATTTCCAAGGACCTTCAATGGATCATCTGCCAATTTCGACCAACGAATTTCAATCTTGGCAAGATTTTGAAGTTTCATGATCCACCTCGGCAATGTCATTAAAGGACCAAATAAATAGAGACGGCGAAGAAATTCGGGGGGATGTGAAATGGAATCTAAATCAAGTGTTTCATCTTCACTTATCGATCTCACCATAAGGGATTCCAGGTATTTCATTTTCTCAATGCAACCACAAAGACTTTTTCCATCTGGACCTCTCACTTTTATAATGCCCAATGTTCTTAACTGCATCAAAGTTCCAAGCTCTTCTATTACACAAGCACCGTCGATATTGGCCTCAATGTTGTATAACTTCTGCAAGTGTTTGAAGCACTCGATTCTCTGTATTTTTATTCCTCTTACTCTGTCGAAAGAAAATAGTTCAGTGTTGTAGACATAACTAAAGCCAAAAAGATGACGCAACTTACTAAGCCGATTAATACTTGCTGGAATTTCATAAACCAATGATCGCTTTAGATCCAAAGTCTCCAAGTTTACCAATTTTCCTATGGAATTTGGGAGCAGCTTCACCTTTGTACCACGCACACTTAAATATCTCAAGTGAAACAAGTATCCAATTCCTTCAGGTAGATGATCTAAACAAGGAGCGTCTTCAAAATCCAGTACTTTAAGGAGCTTGACACTTGTGGCAAGTGCATTAACAGTAGAATTGAGCATCTCATTATTCCCATTGAACATAAAAAGACAACGAACCCGGGAAATTTCAGCGTTTTGTAAATTATTGTCTGAGCTACAGATTACTAATAGACGACGAGCTACTCCTTCAAAAGTTGGTGACTCATCTGATAAAACTTGGCAAAATCTTGATTCTTCCGTCTTTTGTGAGATGACAACATGAAGAAGATCATGAACACGACAACTCTTTGCTTTCCCTTGATCGTCATTTGATATTTCAACTAAACCTTTATCTATTCTTTTGCAACAACCTCCAAGGTTTTGTTCTTTTGAGGTTTTGTTCCGTCTTGATTTCTGAAACTTCTCCATGAACACCTCTCAACAAGTTCACTTCTTCAGTCAATAGTGGAATTAGCTTGTCTATAAGAGAGCAAACCGCTGTCTCCGCCATCAATCATTCCATGAATATACTATCTCTGCAAAATTTTCATTATAAGAAATTTGACGAAAATATATATACGAGTTGATTCTGATCAGATAGCAGCTCTCAATCATTTTATTTGACTCGTCATCATATTATATACACATCTTATCCTAGTTAGATAAGTAATAACAGATCTTTGAAATTGGAAAGCTAATAAAAGATGAAAATTGTATGATAAATGGAAATTCACAAAGAATATATACATATCCGTTCCAACATGAACTATGAACTAATAAAGCTTTACCATTTCTATGATCTTCAAAACTAGAGTTGTACACAAGATGGACCGATACAGGATTGAGGGAAACAGAAAGGAAGGTGAAGGAGTCAACAAAGAAGAGAAGAGAAGAGAAGAGAAGAGAAGAGAGAGAATTTAGAACTGTCTCTTGATAATCATTATATTATGCATTATTAAATCCCTTAAATTTAGACTTTTTATAAGTATTAATTTATTTGTACATGTTTTTATTTAAATTTTAAATTATTGTGTTTTATTTTAGTTTTATTCAATTTGGTCTGTTTTTTATTTATTTTAATGTGTTTTTATTTAATTTTATGTGTTTTATTTTTAGCTAAGTAGTGTTTGAAATTTAGAGCCAAACGGTATAAAAAGGGATAAATTTGGACCACATTTGGTATTTCAAACGCTAAAAATTCGGTTATAATATATTATTTTTATTAATTTCAGTTTTAATTTTGGAATTAATTTCAGTCCGTTGGATCAAGCACTATAAACAGTCCTCATGCGCGCGTGCATCCACGCCCGACACAAAATGCGTGGAGCCAGAGAGCGGGCCCCACCTATTCAGCGTGTCAGCTGCTTCAGCCACTCAAAACGGTGCAGAGTTTGACTTTGGGTTTTGATTTTTTTTCAAGAGAAGAAGAAATTAAAAAATTAAAAAATTATAAACAAAGGTTGACGCCAAAAGAGAAGGCTATAATCATCATTACAGTGGGCGGACATTAGCATATAAGAGAAGGCTGACGCCAAAATACTGCAAGGTTGAGAGAAAAAAATACAGTGTGGGATACACAGTACAGGATATGGAAGGTCTTCAACAGGGTCTTCATGTATTTGTAATAATATATATATATATATATATATATATATATATATATTTTACTGAGGTGGATGATGAAGCCATGCTTAATTATTTAATCCACTATTGTGTGTTGATTCCAATCTATTTGCGTTTTAACATTTATGATTTTCGCTTCTTTTTGTGAATGTTATTTCATTATTAATATCATGTATTCTTGATTGTTATAAATTCACTGTTGCTTTGTGGCCATTGATAAAAGTGAAGCTGTTTAATATATGTTTTCCATTAAATTGTATACATTTTTAAACGAACGAAAGCCTACAAAATATGTTTATGCAGTAGATAGTAAGCGTTGTGTGGGAAAATGTGATGGACACCTGGACGAACAATAATACGACACGTGGCTATAACTACTCTCTGCTAAGCACACAACCCTTGACGCCTACGTTTCCCTCCTAATCAGCTGCAAAATCCAAGAATGAAGTCCAGATTAAGGCGACGATCCCTTGTGGCGCCGACGGATAGTGCCGCCTAAATTAAGGTATGGAGATTCCTCGACAGCAGAAAGGGCCGCCAGAGAGGACGAATGGGGTTGAACGATGCTGGCGACGAGGAGAAAGTTCTTTTAAGACGTGGCGGGTTGCGTGCAAAAGTGGAAGACGTCTGTCAGCATTAATTACAAACTCTCAAACCGCCCCACAGGGGACAGGAAAGCATTACGGAGAAGCACATAGCCGTAATAGAAGACTAATTAGTTGAGTGAACAGTGCTGATTAGTGGGCTATATCTGGGCCTACCAAGGGAGAGCACTTGAGTGCTTTCACCGATCAAGGAAACCCACTAGGTGAAGGAAGCAGGAAGCCCAGTATAAAAGGGAAAGACCCCCACCGAGAGAGGGAGCTGAGAACTCAATACAAGAGAAAAAAAGAGAGCCATAACTTGTAAATTGTTGTCCTCTCAAAAGAAATACAAAATTACAGTAGATGTAGCTCTAATTTTACAGAGTGAACCACTATAAAATTCCTTGTGTTTGTTTATATACAGTTCACTTAACACACAAATACACATATCCAACAAGTATCCACACTTTCATTACACACATAGCCCGGTAACCCGAAGGGAAACCCCAAGGTAACCCGATCGGTTTTTGTTGACGAAATTCAACCGTCAACAGTAAGATTGACTTGTACACTATCACTCAAAATACTGGAATCAATATACGGTAGAGATATTAGTTGAATATTAGTGGATTCTGAAACCTTAGTAATTTATGTGAGAGCTTTTTAATGTACACTTTATAACCTAATTTTACTTATAATTATATTTCTTTTATTTATTATAATTCCTAGTCTTACCTTTTTCTCCATCAAATTTATTGGAACTAGGTTAGAGTTTAATTAATTTGTATTAGTTAATATTTTCGTGAGTTTTATCTTCTTTTGAACATTCTCTATGAGATCGGTTTCACTTTGTGTGTCTCTTATAATTCATTAGTGCGCCTGCGAGTAATTAGTAAAATAATAATAACTGGGGAATCATGGAAAGAAGTAACGAGAAAACTATCTACATCTAGGTTGGTTTAATTCTTCTACTAGTTATTTTTTCTTTCTTTCTTTTCGTTTGTATCTTTTGCTTTCTTGTTATATATATATATATATATATATATGTTTGGGATTAGTTGTTGTTAGTCATCAGCAAAATATATATATATATATATATATATATATATATTGCCATTTCTATGAACTTCAAAGCTAGAGTTGTACACAAGATGGACCGACACAGGATTAAGGGAAACAGAAAGGAAGGTGAAGTAGTGAAACAAAGAAGAGAAGAGGAAGGAGAGAGAATTTCAGCGAATCCCATCCTCACCTTGCAATTCTTTTTGAGAATCTTTTAAAGAATATCCGTTTTCTTGATATTCTTTCTCATCTTTTAAAGAATACTGGTAAAATGAAGCTCGTCCCTTGCACCTGCTAGCATTGATTATATGAATTCTCAAATAAATATGAATGAAAAAGTTAAAGAAAAACAATAGTCAAACAAATTAAATTAATAAAATAGAAAATAAGGGCATCAACAAAGTCATATTAAAAAAAAGTATCTTTAATTAGAATATTTTGATAAAAATTATTTTTCTAGCATCAAAATTAAGGTCACCTTTATTAAAACAATATTTTGAAGAATTATGGAATAAATATTTAAAATGGGTAAGTTATAGTTATTTTAGTGAAGACAGATCAAACGAGAAGAAAAATTTTTGAATTAAGTACATGTAGATCATCTTTAATATAAATGTTAATGTCAATGTCATTTTTAATATTAAAAAGTGTGAAAATGATATATTTAGTATGTTATTTTTTATACTTCAATGTATAATGCTAATTTAAATGTTAAATCTACCTTCATTTATAACATTAATTTTGGAGGTTCTAAACGTCAACTTTACTTTTATAATATAAAAATATCAATGTTGTTGTAATCAAATGTCAAAATATGCTCTACTGAACCTTGATTCATTAGTTTTTACACGTATGTCAAATACGTTATTTCTTGTTTTTGTTCGTTTTATTTGAAAACGTTTAAGGGATGAAAGTAAAATGAAAATATCCGGGAAAATTCAATAATTAATAAGTAGAATTAATTATGGATTTTTCATACTTACGTCGATAGATTCATAAGAAAATATAAGTACAGGGCTTATAATGTTAAGCTTTGATATTAGTTACGAGATATGGTTATGAGAGAGAGAAGACAAAATATAAAAAGAGTCAAGTTTTAACTATTGAGTCTAAAAATAGTTTTAAGACTTGAAATAGTCCAATTTAGTATACAATTAAGAATATAAAATAATATTAAATTATTCTTATATTAAGATTGGACTGTAAGTAAATAATAAAAGAGAACTCGTCGGAAAATTAAATTTTTTTATCGGTGAAGTAAATAATCTCCAGTTAGAATAAATTATATATGTTTGGAGAGAACTTTTAAGGATAAGTTCTAAAGTTTCACTTTCTCTCTCCTCTCACGCGTTTGTTTCTCTCTTCTCTCGAACGTTCTCTCTCAAAAATGAAACCGTCTATGGCCAAAATCTCACTTTGAGATTTAGACCTCCGTTTTTGACACAGCTGGTGTCAATGGAAAGCTTTCGACGAGCTGAGCATTTTGACAGGTCGCACGACCCCGAACTCTGCCGGAATAAGCCGTAATCGCTGGCCGAAGTTTTAAAAACAACCAAAACTTTTGATCGCGATATTTCCTTCGTCCGACCTCCGATTGAGGTGATTTCAGTCCCAATGGACTCAGT
This sequence comes from Morus alba, assembly GCA_012066045.3. Lineage (NCBI taxonomy): Eukaryota > Viridiplantae > Streptophyta > Magnoliopsida > Rosales > Moraceae > Morus > Morus alba. The sequence goes on from CP050224.2 coordinate 54,253,114, forward strand.
GCAGCGTGACGAAGAAAACCCTCCCATTTTCATAGCTCAATTATGGCCGGAGCACCGCCGTACGTGGTGGTCGGAATCACCATGCCGCCACCATCATTTTTCTTCCTCCGGGACGTAGTGGGTGTCACGACCCCTACCATTAGATTCAGAGTTAATAGACGAGTCGATCCCGACCAGATTCAGTCATCACCGTCGCCATTTGGCCGGAAAACAGAGCTCGCCACCGCCGTCGTGATGGTGTAGGTTGGTTCCGATGATCGGTCCGTTAGATCATCGTGAGATTGGTGTCAAAACACTCATGAGATCATGGGTAAGAAAACCCATCAACTAATTTTAGGATTTCATGACCGAAAATGTGAGATTTGAGTCGCCAGATTTTAGCGACGTTGCCGGTCCCGATATGTACTGTTACAGGTCGAATGGTATGAAATTGACCACAGCAATGGACTCAGAAAGGGTGATTTATGGGGGGTAGGATCCAAGTCCGCCACGGAAAAACTCTCCGGGAGCATGCGCCGCTGTGCGCCGCCGCCATATTCCGGTGAGGTCTCATTCCTCAGGCTATCGACTTCCATTTGATGATCCAAGACCATATCCCGACTCGTTTCGACGTGCTGAACGCAATGGTGACCTCCGCTCGACCAAATTCAATTTTGATAAAACTGGTATGGTACCGATTGCACGCAGATCGAGGTGAATCGAATGGATTCACTGAAGTTTAGAATTGAATGTCTAACGCTTCAATGACGCTAGTGGATCATGCAAAGCGTTTATGATTTCTCCTAAAATGGATGTCAAGGAGATACGCAGTGGAACACGACAAGCGGGTATTACCGGAACCGTTTAGCTCGGAATTTAGGCAAGTACAATATGATTAATGATAAGTAATTTAGAACATATGATGTCCATGGGATATGTTATTTATGAATTCACGAATTCGTAAAGGCAATTATGGAATATAGAATTATGAGGATTTAACTAGTCCTTATAATAGAAATTATAATTTTTATGATCCTTAATAAAAAGGATAAATACATTCTATAAGAAAGGATTTAATTTCCTTTATGACTGTCCTACATAAAATAGCATACTAAAGGCTAATCCTACCATCTTGATGGGTGTTTATTTACAGAACTTAGCAGTAAAGGATAGAAGATCTGAGCGAGTAGAGAATTATGCTATAACTGGAAAGCAGGTAAGTACAGTAGTTTTTTTTCTATGTCTATATCACGAACAAGCTTACTTTTCTATGTTGCACATAAATTGTGCATATTGTAAGTACCAGTAGTTTGTTTTTGTCTATGACACGAGCGAACTTATTCTTCTGTGTTGCACAAAATTGTGCATATCACATGCTCAATGAATGTTAGAATAAGAATGGTGTTTCTTGAATAATATATGATGCTATGAATAATTCAAGATGTATGATGTTATGAATGTTTTAAGATGTATGGTGCTATAAATGTACTTATGGACCGTAAATAGTAGTAGAATTTTACTCTACGAAAAGTATGGAAATGCGTTAAAACGCAAAATAAGATTGAAATTACTGTCATGCTGAGAAAAGATGACAGTAAAATGACGTATAAAGAAATCATGATAAATTGCTCAAAATGCACAAAATCATAAGATTTAACTAAAGTTACCGTTTCAATGAGAAAATTGAAAAACGGTAAGAGACTAAACGTTCTGTTTGTACCAGCCTTCGAAGGAAAGGTTATTATGAGACTATGAAAGAAATGAAACCGTGACTGAGTTGGATTGGTCAGCTACCCCACTCCTCACTGGTTATGCGTGCTATGGTACAACAGGACAGAGCCCATAAGAAGTTTTAAAAGACAAGAAAACAAAAACAGAAATTGTTCCATATAAGGGTACGGTATCTGTAAAGAAGAAAGAAAAGAGAGAAACACAATATGAAAGTCGTTTAGAACGTGAAAATACAATGTGAATGACTAAAAAGAGACGAAAACTGAACAAAGTACGTAATGAAAGAAGAACATAAGCGATATACGTTCTAGAAGTACATAATGTTTTAGGATATATGACATGAATACATATATGGGTATGCATTATTGTATGCTTTTACTATGGCCTATTGTTACTTGCTGAGCGAAAGCTCATTACATTTGTTCGTGTTGTAGGAAGCTTGGGTAAGGCACCGGTTCTCTGAAACTTATTGCTGGGCATGCAGAGAGGATGCAGCAGTGGAGTGTGGGCAAGTGGGTAATGGGATCTACATGCAATTGGTAAACGCTGCAAAGTGTTTTAAGTAGACCATATTTATAGATATGGTTAGGTTATGTAATGCAACTAAAGATCACAGAACTATGAGGTTATGCATAGCAACTTCTAGTCACAATGTACGATTAATGTAACGAAATGCTAGTAGAATGCTACAACATTTCATGTATAGTTAAAAACAAAATGCTACGACATTTTACGAATGAGAATAGAATTAGAAAGTAGTAGAGGTTAAGTAATGCTAAGTATGAACGTAGGATGATGATCAAAAGTTAGGGACATCACAGTTGGTATCAGAGCAAAGTTTCTGCCACCCACCCACATTCTGCTGAGCATCCGATTCTACATTGCCCAAGTAAGTTGAATTAAGTTTATGTTAAATAGATTAAGGTAGTTAAGAAGTAATGTGTTTTACGTAACGACATAGACATAGTCGGACGATTGACATGCCAATATGGCTTGAACGTCTTCTCACGGTTGAATGATGAGTCTAGTCGCCATTGATGCATCAGATCACGAGAAGCCGAATTAGATGTCAAATTTTTGGATGACCAAAACAACATCAGAAATTTCGTGATCGTGTGAATCGACACTTGAAGATGAATGATGCTTAGAATACAATTCCGAACGAGGATATATAAAGCTTCATTCAATGGTTCGAAAGAGAGCTAACGCAAGGACTTTCCTCCTTTAACCCTTCGTCCTTATTTTTTTCTATCAATTAGAGAGCTACGATCATGGTAATTCCGCTATGGAAAGAAAAGAAGCCGCAAGTCTTTTTTTGCGTGATTGCTAACACTGAATCAAAGAGCGGTATATGAGCAGATCTTCACCAGAAGATGATTATATTGGTGAATGAATTACGCCCCTCACTTTGCCACGAGAATGAAGAAAGTCATAGGTAGGATACACGAAGAACGAAAGAACAAGTCTTCTTTAAATGATTACCACCAAGGGTGATGATATCAAGATGCTTATCCGAAATAGGGTTGAGCACCTCGACATAAAGGCCTGCTAGTTTGAACCAATCACGAGGACAACGATATCAAGTCTAGAGACGACGTAAAAGATGATATAGACGTCGTATCACTATGGGGTTAGAGGTGCGATACACCATACGATTGAACAAGAAAGTGATAGATATAAAAGTATGACTTATATATGAATAGTTCGGAAGAACTTTTTACTATGTGACTAGTTGTAGCCAAGAAAGGTCTCAAATTCAGTAATGTTCTATGATATGCAGGAATTGCTAATTTTAAAAATATTAGCAGCTCTATGATGTGAAAGCTGAATTCTACGATATAAAGTACGATGAATATGTATATGAATGTTATGAATTGTGTTTATTGTATGTATTATAAATACAATATAACTTATAATTATAATATGAAGTAGTTGCTAGCAAAAGAAAAATGTTTTGCAACTGCATGATGTGAGAGTATGAACGATATGAAAATGAATAATATGAGCATAATGATATGTGTATACACAAGCAAGACATATGTAAGAGATGTGTGAAAGGATAAGCTCGAAAAACATGAATTTTTAGAAGTTTCAGAACAAGTAGATATGCATGTTATGGACTACAATAACTGCTAGTCCTGATAACATATTAATAAAGTTTTCATGGATAAAGTGATAAGATGATGAACTGTGTTAGGTTCCTGCCCAGATTACCAAATCATACACAAATAGAGACAAGCCAAATACTATCAACCTCTTTATTAATTCCAATCTCTACCTCTCTTCCGAGAGGGAGTTCCTTACACAAGCAAGGCAAAGCAAGAAAAAGCAAGAAAGCAAGACAGAAAAAAAGGAAATTGACAGAAATGTAAATGACAGAAGAAATCAAGGAGAATTCGAGGTTCTCCGGCCTCCTTGGTCCAGAATCCTTCCAATTCTTCGACACCCTTCCCAAAGCTCTCCACTACCTCATATAGCTCCCCAGCAACCTCTCTTGTAACAAACCCGTAACCAACTTGCCACGTCAGCCCCTCCCTTCACGTACTTTCACTATTTCCAATTCCTTCCCCTTCCTGCCGCATATTCCTTTTTAGGCCTTTTTGCCTCGAGTAGACCAACCTAATAGGTGGCCTAACATTACCCCCCCCTTCGAAACCAACCTTGTCCCCAAGGTTGAACGAGGGAAACTGCAGGCGGATCGCAGCCACGGGCTCCCAAGTAGACTCCCACTCGGGCAGGTCATGCCATTTGATGAGCACCTCCGGCTCCTCACGGCCCCCGACCATCACCACTCGGGAGGCCAACGCCTCTGCTGGTTGCACACATAATTCCAAGTCGTCTGAGAGTTGTCTGGGAAGTGGCTGCACCTGTGAACTTTGTCCCTTGAAAGGCTTTAACTGGGATACGTGGAAAACTGGATGGAGGCGCGCCTCGGCTGGCAGGTTCAAGCGATAAGCCACTGGGCCAACCTTGGCCAAGATCTCAAACGGTCCATAAAAACGCGGGGCCAGCTTCTCGTTGATGCGACGAGCTAATGTCCGAAGCCTATAGGGGCGGAGTTTGAGCAAAACCAACTCGCCCACCTCGAAATTCAACTCCCTTCGGCGCGTATCGGCGAATTTTTTCATGCGTTGTTGTGCTAACAGGAGGTGAGTTTTTAGGAGGTCCAACATTTCATTCCGCAAAGCTAGCTGAACTTCCACAGCCTCCACAGTGCCCGGAGAGTCCACAAAACGAAGTAAAGCTGGGGGATCTCGGCCATAGACGATGCGAAAGGGGGTGAATTTGGTAGACGCATTAAAGGTGGTGTTAAACCAATATTCAGCCCAAGGAATGAATGCTGACCACTGTCGAGGCTTGTCCCCCGCAAAGCATCGCAAGTACGTCTCCAGGCAGCGGTTGACGACCTCCGTTTGGCCATCGGACTGCGGGTGATAAGCCGAACTAGTGCACAACTTAGTGCCCTGCAGTTTGAAGAGCTCACGCCAAAAACCGCTCATGAACACTGCATCTCTGTCACTCACGATGGACCTTGGGACACCATGAAGCTTGACAACGGAGGATATAAATAGGGCAGCCACCTGCTTAGCCGAGAAGGGGTGGGCCAAAGGGCAAAAGTGAGCATATTTTGACAAACGATCCACCACCACAAGGATCGTATCGAACCCGTTAGACTTCGGGAGGCCCCCAATGAAGTCCATCGACAAGTCTTCCCAAACCTGATCCGGAATGGGCAGAGGCTGCAAGAGGCCCGCAGGCGACAAGGCGTCTGTTTTGTTCCGCTGGCAGGTTCCGCAGGCAGCAACATAGTCTTTGATCCGGCGCTTCATGCCTCGCCAGAAAACCAGGGCGGACAGCCGTTTGTAGGTGCGCAAGAAGCCCGAGTGTCCGCCGATTACCGAATCATGGAACTCATGGAATAAGCGGGGAATCCATGGGGATTGCTCCACCAACACCAACCTGTCCCTGTAAAAAAGTAAGTCATTTTTTAACGTATACGCCTCAAGAACCTCACCTGCTTCGAGCTTGGCAATAATGGGAGCCCATTCTGGCTCGGCTCGCTGTTCCCGCCGAATGGCTGCGAAATCCCAGGTGCGTGGGATGGACAGAGCGGAGTAGGACATAGGGCTCCAGTCCCCACGGCGTGACAATGCGTCGGCCACGCGGTTGGCAGCCCCCAACTTGTACTGCACTTCAAAGTCATAACCAAGCAGTTTGTAAATCCACTTTAGTTGTTCCGGGGGAAGTTGGCGTTGGTCCATCAAGAAACGTAAGCTTTGCTGGTCGGTGAAGTGGCTAAGTGGCGATCCCAAAACATAGTGTCGCCATTTTTGAACAATGAGTACCGGACCCATGAGCTCCCTCTCATACACCGATTTCAACTTAGACATGGGCGGCGTGAGCCTTGCTAAAGAAAGCAATAGGCCTGCCTTCACGCATCAAACAGCGCCCAATCCCACCCCCGACGCATCCGATTCAATCACAAATGTTTTTGAGAAATCCGGCATGGCCAACACCGGTAGATTGGTCATGGCTATCTTCAATTCTTCAAAGGCTCGAGCTGCCTCGTCGGTCCAAACAAAACCTTTCTTCTTAAGTAGCTCGGTCAAGGGTCTCGCGAGAATGCCATAGCCCTTCACGAAACGGCGATAGTACCCGGTGAGCCCTAAGAAGCCGCGCACCTCCTTGACATTTGACAGCGGGGGCCACGATGTGATGGCCTGTACCTTAGAAGGGTCGGCCGCCACGCCTTGGTCTGAAATGAGGTGGCCGAGATACTCTAATTGGCGCTGGCCGAAAGTGCACTTCTCCTTGTTAGCGAATAGCCGCTCCTGCTTAAGGATACCTAGAACGGTGGCTAGGTGATGGCGGTGTTCCTCCCACGTTCGGCTGTATACAAGGATGTCGTCGAAGAATACGAGAACGAATTTCCTAAGGTGAGGACGGAAAATCCGGTTCATGAGGGCCTGGAAGGTAGCCGGGGCATTGGTTAGGCCAAAGGGCATGACCAAAAATTCGTAGTGGCCCTCATGCGTGCAAAAAGCTGTTTTCTCTACATCCGCTTCGTGCACCCTGATTTGGTGATAGCCGGCCCGTAAATCGAGCTTCAAAAATACTACTGCCCCATGAAGCTCGTCCAAAAGCTCATCAATTAAGGGTATAGGGAACTTATCGGGGATGGTTACTTGGTTCAAGGCACGGTAGTCTACGCAAAAGCGCCAACTCCCGTCCTTCTTCTTAACGAGGAGCACCGGGCTCGAGTAAGGGCTGCTGCTCGGACGAATGATTCCGGCAGCCATCATATCCGACACCAAACGCTCTATTTCCCCCTTTTGCACCTGCCGATAGCGGTAAGGCCGCACGTTTGGAGGGTCAGCCCCTTCTCGCAATATAATGCGGTGATCCCGGCCCCGACGCGGAGGCAGCCCCGTGGGACTATCGAATACATCCTCAAACTCCCCAAGGACTTCCCGAATTTCCTCTGGAACTGGTCTTGTCATGTCCGTGCCCTGCATCTCCAATTTACAAACTTCCACCAGCATTCCGGCCATGTGCAGGGGAAGAGTTCGAATCAGTGAACTCATTTTTACGGGGGCGTAACACAAACTGGGGTCCCCACACCATTTCACCCACGTCGGACCTGCCCTGAATTTCATTGAAAATTTAGACCAATCCGCTCTTACCTCTCCCAAGGTACTCAACCATGTAACCCCCAGGACTATGTCGGCCCCTCCTAGGTCAAATGAAAAAAAATCCTCCTCTACCCGGTGTCCTTGAATCCAAATTTGCACTCCCCGACATATACCGGTTTGTTTGAAACTTAGACCATTCCCGACTAAGATATTGTGGCTTACCGTGTGGTCGACCGGTAGTTGTAGTTCCTCCACCACGGCGGACGAAATGAAGCTGTGCGTGGCGCCGCTGTCCACGAGCACCACCACCTCACGACTCCCAAGAGAGCCCCGCAGCTTCATTGTGTTGGAGGAAGACACCCCCTGGATGGAGTTGAGAGACAAATCCACCCTCTCGGAATCCTCCTCCACACTCGTTTCCTCGATGGTGGCCTGATTCCGGTCCATTCCGCCGTCCCCGTCCGAAGACGCTTCCTCCTCCGCCAAGATCAACACCTGCAGTTGGCGGTTTTGCAGTGATGACCGGGCCAAACTTCGTCACACTTGAGGCGAGGCCCGGGCTCGCCATCTTGTCTCTTCCTCCGTCAATCGGCGGAACGCCGGCGACCCCCCTGCCACCGGGTTTGGCCCCGGCCCTGTTCCCACACGACCTCCCGCGGGAGTATCCACTTTGGATCGAAGGCCGCTCTCTGAGGAGGGTTGGGAAAAATTTTGGCTCTGCCCCCCCGTGCCTGCTCAAGTCCCGCGCCCTAGGCCCACGGCCCAAACGAAACCTCCTGACCCGCTCCGTGGCTTCATTACGGGCCTCCACCTGCTGGGCCAAGTCCATCATGTCATAAAGGCTGGTGGGCCGGTGCATTTTCAATTCAGCCCGGACATCTTCTCTGAGGCCGTGAAGAAACGCGCCCCTGAAGATTGCGTCGGGCACTCCCCGCATTTGGGCGGCCGTTGCCTCAAACTCATCCCGGAAATCAGCCACAGTCCCCTTCTGTCGGAGGGCCATGAGCTGTTCCACCGGGTCTCCCTCTCCCATCTGCCCAAAACGCATCGAAGATCGGGCGGCTCAGGTCCCCTCCATGACCTGAACGGTTCCTGGGCGTCCGCCCACTGGAACCAGCCTAGAGCCCGCCCCTCCATACAGACCGAGGCGACTACCACTCTCTCCTCCTCCTCGACGTCATTGACGGAAAAATATCTATCGGCCCGGAATACCCACCCCTGTGGATCTGCACCAGTGAACAGGGGCATCTCCAATCTTCTTCCCCGATGCTCCACTCGTCCTCGGTGCAACGGAGGCGACTCCGGCCGCAGATCGCGCCCGAACCGTCGGGGCTCGTCGTCGCGAAACGGTGGGGGAGGAGAACCTGGTCGGTGGTGTGGAATCGGGCGCCTGGGTTCTTGAAACCGCGCCGGTCCCGCCTCGAAGCGCGGGGGTGGTGGCACCGGGTTTCGCGGAAGCAGATCCGCCTGTCGGAGAAGAATATTCTCCAGACGACGTAACGACCCCTGCACCTCTCCTAGCTGCGCTCCGATCTCCGTCACGTTGTCCTGGAGCTGGGGAATCGGTTCCGCCAGTCGCTCCACAAGCTGCAGCGCCTCGAAGCAAGTGTCCAGTCTCTGTTCCAACCGCAGTGCCTCTTCCTCCTGAGCGTGTTCGCCGGCTGCCTCTGCCATCGATCGTTAGTGCTCTGATACCAAATTGTTAGGTTCCTGCCCAGATTACCAAATCATACACAAATAGAGACAAGCCAAATACTATCAACCTCTTTATTAATTCCAATCTCTACCTCTCTTCCGAGAGGGAGTTCCTTACACAAGCAAGGCAAAGCAAGAAAAAGCAAGAAAGCAAGACAGAAAAAAAGGAAATTGACAGAAATGTAAATGACAGAAGAAATCAAGGAGAATTCGAGGTTCTCCGGCCTCCTTGGTCCAGAATCCTTCCAATTCTTCGACACCCTTCCCAAAGCTCTCCACTACCTCATATAGCTCCCCAGCAACCTCTCTTGTAACAAACCCGTAACCAACTTGCCACGTCAGCCCCTCCCTTCACGTACTTTCACTATTTCCAATTCCTTCCCCTTCCTGCCGCATATTCCTTTTTAGGCCTTTTTGCCTCGAGTAGACCAACCTAATAGGTGGCCTAACAAACTGCTAGCTAGTCCCCACGAGCTAGATTATTATCCAACATAGATACAGAAGCTAAGATACGAAAGAAGATGCTGCTGACTTGTATCAAAGTCCTTACTTTCCATAAAGGTAGAGCATCAGTATCTGACACGAGAATTACAGAAGATCGATATTTCAAAATGGAAATGGGATCAAATCATGATGGAATGTGTAGTAGAATTGCTTAAATCATTCGACAAAAACAATGTGATTGGGTGATCATCGATCGACTGATTATGTCCGCCTACTTTTGCTCATCAAGTTCAGTTGTTTTATTGAACGACTAGCCGAATTGAAAATAGTCTAAAATAGTAACGTTGCATGAAGTTCTCGAGTCCATAATTGAAACTGAGACAGTCATTTCATGTCAAGGCTTTGAGAGAAAGCATACAAGATGCAAAAAGCTCTAAGTTAAAGTTCAACATGATATTTTACTCATAGACTTTTTAGAGGTTTAAGTGGGAGACATAGACTTCCTGAAGGTTATACTAAGGAAAGGTGTAATACAATTCAATAGGAGAGGAAACTCAACCTGAGATGTATTAGACCTTTCGAGATCTCAAAGAGAATTGGTGAGGATGCATACATGCTAGCGTCACCATAGAAATTAGCATATGTGCGCAATGAGATTCACGTAATGATGTTCAAAAGGTATGTGCCAGAACACACAGGAGTAAGTTATGAAGCAGAGTAAGATGTCCCTAGTTTATTCGAATTTTCGAGGATGAAAATTTTATAAGGTGGGTAGATTGTAATATCCGGAAAAATTCAATAATTAATAAGTAGAATTAATTATGGATTTTTCATACTTACGTCGATAGATTCGTAAGAAAATATAAGTACAGGGCTTATAATGTTAAGCTTTGATATTAGTTACGAGATATGGTTATGAGAGAGAGAAGACAAAATATAAAAAGAGTTAAGTTTTAACTATTGAGTCTAAAAATAGTTTTAAGACATGAAATAGTCCAATTTAGTATACAATTAAGAATATAAAATAATATTGAATTATTCTTATATTAAGATTGGACTGTAAGTAAATAATAAAAGAGAACTCGTCGGAAAATTAATTTTTTTGTCGGTGAAGTAAATAATCTCCAGTTAGAATAAATTATATATGTTTGGAGAGAACTTTTAAGGATAAGTTCTAAAGTTTCACTTTCTCTCTCCTCTCACGCGTGTGTTTCTCTCTTCTCTCGAACATTCTCTCTCAAAAATGAAACCGTCTATGGCCAAAATCTCACTTTGAGATTTAGACCTCTGTTTTTGACATAGCTGGTGTCAATGGAAAGCTTTCGACGAGCTGAGCATTTTGACAGGTCGCACGACCCCGAACTTGTTGGAAAATAATGGCATCGAGTGCGCAGCGGAATTTAAAAATTTTAATCAACGTCAAAGCCAAACAAGAACATGTTCATGATGCTATATAACATAAATACTAAAGATCTAAATCATACCTTTTGAGATTTCAGGAAACTGCACGTCTGACAAATCTAAGCGTTCCAAACAGCAACTGAAAGAGCCTCAACCAACTGGTCTTCTTTGCTATTCTCGTTTCCATGATCGGTGTGCGGGTGGGCACACATCGTTTAATCTCTTCTTGGTATTATTGATCTCCTTCCAATCACAAGAGAGCCAAAGAAAAATTGTTCTTGATAATTAAACAATTTTTCCTCTTGGAATCTCTTATCAATAGCCTCCAAAAAGTCTCTCAAGTGATATTATGAACAAAGTGACTTAATAGGCTATTTATAGTGTTTAGGAAGTCATACTTCCGTAACAATTAGGTTTCACAAAGTTCTAATCGCATCCAGAGTCGATTTTGCCACGTCAACATTCATTTTACGTTGCAACCGGTCGACCGGTGACAGAGTAGTTATACTCAACCGGTCGACCGGTATGCACTAACGAAAATTGTTTTCTTAGTTTTTAAATACAGGAAACTTGCATAGAGTCTCAATTTTGATTCAAGCAACCCAATAGAGAAATTGTTTGATCAAAACAGTCATATAATAGTCTTCCTATATTAAACAAATCTTAAAACAATAATTCAACCAATTTATCTAAAATCAATTTATCAATTAATTCACCCGATAAATCACTCATGAATTAACTTTGAACCTCTTTTACGGAAATAACACAAGTTACCAATATGTAGGAAATACATCGTATCGTTACAGGAAATTATGTGAGCTAGCAAAGGGACCCGATGGAGATATATAAATCAAGCTCATATAATCACAACGCTACTTGTAAACCAACAAGTCCGTCTCATGATTATAAAACTCTAGCGCTATTCCACTAAAAGCCTAGAGCTGCACTCTCGATTTATATAGCATATTTACAAAGCTCTGATTAGCTCTAGTCCATGACTCAATATATTAGTATATCATCCAAATAGGATATCCATAATCGACTTGAGGTCAAGTTCCGTTTTACCTTCCCGATTACATTTATCTTATGTTCCATTATCAAACCATTGGAAAAACACTATTCATACTATTACAAACAGTAAACCATTAGATAACACAGAGTAGTCCAATGGCCGAGCGCTCATATTTTCCAATCCACTGATAATTCATAAGAGGATATCATTGACTCTTTATAGGAGCTATGGATTCCACTATCTATGAATAATGAATCTACGCATACACGAGTCATACCCCCAATGCACCGGCAAGCGTACCTTTACATAATGTCAGGATGTCTCCCTTTAGTACATCAAAGGATACAAGTCAAGTATAAGGGTTCATCATCCATCTCAGGATTAAGATGACAACATATAATTCGTCAAAAGTGAATTGTTTTATTCAAATAGAATTATTAATTAAAACAATTCATCTTTGGTCCGATCCAATATAGATTTCACCATTAGAAACTATATCAATGTCTCTACCCATGGAGTCCCACCTCTAACATTGCATGAAGTTCTCGAGTCCATAATTGAAACCGAGACAGTCATTTCATGTCAAGGCTTTGAGAGAAAGCATACAAGATGCAAAAAGCTATAAGTTAAAGTTCAACATGATATTTTACTCGTAGACTTTTTAGAGGTTTAAGTGGGAGACTTAGACTTCCTAAAGGTTATACTAATGAAAGGTGTAATACAATTCAATAGGAGAGGAAACTCAACCTGAGATGTATTAGACCTTTCGTGATCTCAAAGAGAATTGGTGAGGATGCATACATGCTAGCGTCACCATAGAAATTAGCATATGTGTGCAATGAGATTCACGTAATGATGTTCAAAAGGTATGTGCCAGAACCCACAGGAGTAAGTTACGAAGCAGAGTAAGATGTCCCTAGTTTATTCGAATTTTCGAGGACAAAAATTTTATAAGGTGGGTAGATTGTAATATTCGGAAAAATTCAATAATTAATAAGTAGAATTAATTATGGATTTTTCATACTTACGTCGATAGATTCATAAGAAAATATAAGTACTGGGCTTATAATGTTAAGCTTTGATATTAGTTACGAGATATGGTTATGAGAGAGAGAAGACAAAATATAAAAAGAGTCAAGTTTTAACTATTGAGTCTAAAAATAGTTTTAAGACTTGAAATAATCCAATTTTGTATACAATTAAGAATATAAAATAATATTGAATTATTCTTATATTAAGATTGGACTGTAAGTAAAAAATAAAAGAGAACTCGTCGGAAAATTAAATTTTTTGTCGGTGAAGTAAATAATCTCTAGTTAGAATAAATTATATATGTTTGGAGAGAACTTTTAAGGATAAGTTAAAGTTTCACTTTCTCTCTCCTCTCACGCGTTTGTTTCTCTCTTCTCTCGAACGTTCTCTCTAAAAAATGAAACCGTCTATGGCCAAAGCTGGTGTCAATGGAAAGCTTTCGACGAGCTGAGCATTTTGACAGGTCGCACGACCTCGAACTCTGCCGGAATAAGCCGTAATCACCGGCCGAAGTTTTAAAAACAACCAAAACTTTTGATCGCGATATTTCCTTCATCCGACCTCCGATTGAGGTGATTTCAGTCCCAATGGACTCAGTGCAGCGTGACGAAGAAAACCTACCCATTTTCATAGCTCAATTATGGCCAGAGCACTGTCGTACGTGGTGCTCAGAATCACCGTGCCGCCACCATCATTTTTCTTCCTCCGAGACGTAGTGGGTGTCACGACCCCTACCAATAGATTCAGAGTTAATAGACGAGCCGATCCCTACCAGATTCAGTCATCACCGTCGCCATTTGGCCGAAAAACAGAGCTCGCCGCCGCTGTCGTGATCGTATAGGTTGGTTTCGATGATCGGACCGTTAGATCATCGTGAGTTTGGTGTCAAAACACTCATGAGATCATGGGTAAGAAAACCCCTCAACTAATTTTAGGATTTCATGACCGGAAATGTGAGATTTGATTCGCCGGATTCTAGCGACATTGCCGGTCCCGATATGTACTGTTACAGGTCGAATGGTATGAAATTGACCACACCAATGGACTCAGAAAAGTCGATTTATGGGGGGTCCACCACGGAAAAACTCTCCGGGAGCATGCGCCGCTATACGCCGCCGTACGCCGCCGCCATATTCCGGTGAGGTGTCATTCCTCAAGCTATCGACTTCCATTTGATGATCCAAGACCATATCCCCACTCATTTCGACGTGCTGAACGCAATGGTGACCTCCGCTGGACGAAATTCAATTTTGATAAAACTGGTATGGTACCGATATCACGCAGATCGAGGTGAATCGAATGGATTCACTGAAGTTTAGAATTGAATGTCTAACGCTTCAATGATGCTAGTGGATCATGCAAAGCGTTTATGATTTCTCGTAAAACGGATGTCAAGGAGATACGCAGTGGAAGACGACAAGCGGGTATTACCGGAACCGTTTAGCTCGGAATTGAGGCAAGTACAGGATGATTAATGATAAGTAATTTAGAACATATGATGTCCATGGGATATGTTATTTATGAATTCACGAATTCGTAAAGGCAATTACGGAATATAGAATTATGAGGATTTAACTAGTCCTTATAATAGAAATTATAATTTTTATGATCCTTAATAAAAAGGATAAATACATTCTATAAGAAAGGATTTAATTTCCTTTATGACTATCCTACATAAAATAGCATACTAAAGGCTAATCCTACCATATGGATGGGTGTTTATTTACAGAACTTAGCAGTAAAGGATAGAAGATCTGAGCGAGTAGAGAATTATGCTATAACTGGAAAGCAGGTAAGTACAGTAGTTTTTTTTCTATGTCTATATCACGAACAAGCTTACTTTTCTATGTTGCACATAAATTGTGCATATGGTAAGTACCAGTAGTTTGTTTTTGTCTATGACACGAACGAACTTATTCTTCTGTGTTGCACAAAATTGTGCATATTACATGCTCAATGAATGTTAGAATAAGAATGGTGTTTCTTGAATAATATATGATGCTATGAATGATTCAAGATGTATGATGTTATGAATGTTTTAAGATGTACGGTGCTATAAATGTACTTATGGACCGTAAATAGTAGTAGAATTTTACTCTATGAAAAGTATGAGGTTAAGTCAAAAATCCATTTCATAGAAAATTGATAGAAATGCGTTAAAACGCAAAATAAGATTGAAATGACTGTCATGCTGACAAAAAAATGACAATAAAATGACGTATAAAGAAATCATGATAAATTGCTCAAAATGCGCAAAATCTTAAGATTTAACTAAAGTTACCATTTCAATGAGAAAATTGATAAACGGTAAGAGGCTAAACGTTCTGTTTGTACCAGCCTTCAAAGGAAAGGTTATTATGAGACTATGAAAGAAATGAAACCGTGACTGAGTTGGATTTGTTAGCTACCCCACTCCTCACTGGTTATGCGCGCTATGGTACAACAGGACAGAGCCCATAAGAAGTTTTAAAAGACAAGAAAACAAAAACAGACATCGTTCCATATAAGGGTACGGTATCTGTAAAGAAGAAAGAAAAGAGAGAAACACAATATGAAAGTCATTTAGAACGTGAAAATACAATGTGAACGACCAAAAAGAGACGAAAACTGAACAAAGTACGTAATGAAAGAAGAAGAACATAAGCGATATACGTTCTAGAAGTACATAATGTTTTAGGATATATGACATGAACGCATATATGGGTATGCATTATTGTATGCTTTTACTATGGCCTACTGTTACTTGCTGAGCGAAAGCTCATTACGTTTGTTCGTGTTGTAGGAAGCTCGGGTAAGGCACCGGTTCTCTGAAACTTATTGCTGGGCATGCAGAGAGGATGCAGCAGTGGAGTGTGGGCAAGTGGGTAATGGGATCTACACGTAATTGGTAAACGCTGCAAAGTGTTTTAAGTAGACCATATTTATAGATATGGTTAGGTTATGTAATGCAAGTAAAGATCACAGAACTATGAGGTTATGCATAGCAACCTCTAGTCACAATGTACGATTAATGTAACAAAATGCTAGTAGAATGCTACAGCATTTCATGTATAGTTAAAAACAAAATGCTACGACATTTTACGAATGAGAATAGAATTAGAAAGTAGTAGAGGTTAAGTAATGCGAAGTATGAACGTAGGATGATGATCAAAAGTTAGGGTCGTCACAAAAATGACTATATATAATAAATAAACATTTAGATAAATAGGTTATGAGGCGAGAAGTAGCGATAATAAGAAATATGCAAGAAAGGAGGTGCATAAGAAATGCATGTTACAAGAAAACATTTTCTGAAGGAACACATTTTCAGAAATACGATGAACGAGTTAAAAAAAAAAAATTAGGAAAAAAGAGGTTAATCTGAAAAGATTTTTGAAGCAAGAGGGAAGTAGCGCTAATAAGAAATGTGAAAGAAAGGAGGTAGTGTTTAGATAAGATTTCACATTTCATCCCTCACCGTACACGTAGCAACTCAAATTCTGAAAGGTCACTAAATGAGTACTGCAACTTTCTGAATAGACTAAAATGATTCATCAATTGGTCACTTCCACCGGTTGACCCTACGAGTCAACGGATGCCCTTGGACATCAAGTCACGAGAGAATATCCTCAAGACATTCTACATACGAAATTCGGCAACAGAAACTTGAAAAGGAAAGAAATCATCTGCTTGAGTTAGAGGAATTAATGAGGAAAAGGTCAATGGTCGACTTAGACTACAAGCAACCCTTTTATTGGACGAGATTGAAGGCTTTCCATATATGGAAACTACATCTCCATCAACCACGAATAAAGAGCCCGAATCAACTCCAGAAGGACAATAAATCATACGTGATGAATCAACTGTCAGGAGAATCAGTTAAGGAAAGTCATACAACGCCTAAGAAGGAAAGGAATATCACGAATTAATGGAAAAATCACTCAAGGAATGAGAAAAAAACTAATGGAGCCTCTTCTACTATAAATACAAGGCATTTAGACGTCTTCCAGGATACACACAGCATCTTCTTCTGCACACTCACTTACAACACACTTTTCCATTATTTATTGTATTTTCCAGCATATATTTCTCTCTTTCATTTCGTTCTTCTTTTAATAACTCATTATAACGCTTTTCAGCATACATAGTGAAACCATCAGAGCCCTATAGTGGACGTACCCTAAGTTATACCAGGGGAACTACTATAAATTTATGTGTCTTTTTACTGCTTTTCTTTACTTTCATGTTTACTAACGCTCTCCTTTTCGCAGCGGATCAACATCACTAATTGACGACTCCTAACTCGGTCATTGGCCCTTGATTTCTCTAATTGTAGATTTTATCCTCTACAATAAGAAATACGTGTTTTAAGAATACATTCTCAAATAAGGGAATCTTTTTTTAAAACAATGGAATCATGACAACGTCTAGTTCTGCTTCTTGCTCTTTTGCAATAATGCTTTTAGTAGACAACCAACGCCGTTGCAATCACTGACCGAGAACGGCACGGGGCGCACAAACAATGTCGTTGCGCAAGGATGTGATTCACCAAGCTGGGGCTAACAAAGCCATCCGGTCCCTTACCGGATTAGGAATGCAAAGGCCTCTCCTTTTTTCTCATTTTGTTTGAGGCGGGCCGAATTGAGAATGAAATGCAAGAATAGGGGAAGGGTTCCAAAACCTTTTTTTGTTTAAGGGCTGCTTGCCCTACCGAAGTACCAAAGGCCCATATTACCTGCCTAACCCCTCGCTCCGAGGGACCATAGATTGGAAAGCACCTTCTAAACCACCCCATTCATCCAAAAGAGAAGGGAAGGGGCCTATGTATTTGCATGATCCCTGCAAAGAAAGAGATAGAAGCTCAAGATTGCTTTTTTTTTTTTCTTTTGCTTTTCTATTTAGTTTTTATTTTTGCTCAGAATATTCTCTTGTGCTTATATGAAAGTATGAATAGAGATATGATACTGGTTAATATTCAGATATTGTTGTTCCAGCCTTACTATTTGGAATGTTTTGATCTGTTAGATGTACAATCTCTGAATTCTTCAAAGACATGATTTATATTTTTGTTATTTATGTTATATAGCATATTGAACATGTCCTACATGGTTTTGGTATTCAATAAAAATTTTAATATTCCACTCATTGTTGTCTTTCTTACATAATCTGCTTATAAAAAGAAGGTTCATCTATATTTTGTTGGAATCTAAAAGTTTTGACCACTTGGTTAAATTTTTTGTTCTAAAAACGGGAAACTTGCTTTAATCCATAAATGGATTTTAATAACTTACAAACCTTATCCTCTTGATTTTTAGACTCGAAGCCCTTTAGATGTACCATATAGATACTTTCTTCAAGATGACAATTTAAGAACGCCGTCTTAACATCTATTTGCAGCATCTCGTAATTGAGAGAAGCCGCAATAGATAACATAATGTGGATGGATGCAAACATGGCTATAGACGAAAAGGTTTCCATGTAATCAATTCTCTCCTTTTGTGTGTATCTCTTAACTACTAATCTAGCCTTATAGGTTTTGACCTTTTATATCTGTGTTTCTCTTCCTCTTATAAACTCACTTACACCCAATAGGTTATATCCCATCAAGAAGATTTACAAGTTTCTAGACTTGATTAGAATTCATTGGTTCTATCTTAGCTTTCATGGCTCCAGTCCATTGAATACGTTTATGTTTCATTTGAATTGGGATGCATTGAAATAATGAGAAGACGCTTCATTAAAATCCTTCAATGACAAAAACCAAGGAAAAAAATCCATCCAAGCACAAAGAAGTACTGGATCTCACATAAGCAACTGTTTAAATCTTAAAGACCACTCTAAATAATTTTGTAGTTTACAATTTTGGGAGGTTACAATCCTTGTAGTATAATAGTTTTCTTTTTCTTTTTCTTTTTTTTTTAGGTGGATTTTCATTTTTTCTTTTTAGATTTTTTATGGTGTGGGTTGGCAAGCTCTTTTTTTTTTCTCTCATATGGAACTATTCCTCCATATGTGTTGCTAGAAATTCCATAATATACTCTAGCCACTTCGATTTTTTAATTTTGTACATTGCCAAACCACCAATTGCTCAAACGATACTGCTTCATTCCGCTGGTTTGTATTAATCATCAAATCCGCAAAATGCATTGAAGATTTCGACAAATTTTCCTTCTTTAGTAATGAAATGAAAACAATTTTTTTATTTATTTAAAAAATAGTAGTTGTTCAAGCCAAATTTCATACCTCATTTTTTATTATATACATGTCAACACACTTATAAGAGAATAGGGTTGAATCACGAAATCGGCTACCAAAACTAGTCGTCAGCAAGGTTGGCTGCCCGAACGATTAGTCCAGTGGTCCGTTACCCAAACGACCAGTCCAGTCCCGAGATTGCCAGCTCAGCAATTGAATTTCATCATAAATTCCACCATCACAGCAGCCATATTCCGTGGCATATTGCTTCAGAATAGCAAAAGGGGAAGTCAATCTCCACCTAAACTTGCTTCCTAAGCAATTTCTCTACAAGGAAAGGATCTTCAATCACAAGTAAAATGGGAAACTTGTCTTAAATCATTTATTCAGCAACCAAGGCCTATAAATACATCCCATGCATGTCCAAGGAAGAAAGAGACACATGACCACGCACCCTAAAGGACACCTACACCATTTTCAAGCATTCCTAGGAGTTTTTTCACCACTTTTACATACTTCTCAGTATTTTTCATAGCATTCTCCCGATATTTACGGACATTAGCACTATATTTTTCATCAATATTAATAGTGAAATATCTATATGCCTTACAGTGGACGTACCCTAGATTATCAAGAAAATCACTATAAATTTATGTGTCTCCCTCTCTTTATTTTTCTTGTCTGTTTATTTTTTCTGCGATCAGGATACTAACGCTCTAACCATTTGAATTTAGCTATTAACCTCAAACAAATTTAATTGTAGATTTCATACTCTACAGTGGTCACATGGCTTACAACATATTATTGCATTTGAATTGTGATTTTTTGCATAGAATTACTCTTTTCAGGATTGTTAATTCATAAACTGATCAGGGGATTTGAAAGTGATTAAGATAGCATTCCATCAATGTTGATATAATCGGGGACATCTGTTAACTACTAAGCAATATATATATATATATATATATTTATAATACAATTTCCTCTGTAATATGGATCTCTCTTAGCTGAAATAATAGACATTTTATAGCCAATGCGCCTTGGATGATGTACATGATATATATATATATATTATATTGATATATGAGTATAATTTTAATGATTAGTTTGGAGGAATGAAGATAGAGCAGGGGATTGTTTGGAGACAAATTTAGAAAGGGCAAAATTGCATGGGCAGTACAAAATTACAATGTTTCAAAATTCAGGAATAAAAATAAAAGAATAAAAATATAATATATGAACATTAAAAAATAAGCATTACACACATACTTGGTTCACAGAACAATTACCTCCAAATATGGTAAATTGAAAAATATCGATTTCTTCTTCCCCATTTGTAATGGCATGTCAATTTCCCTCTTTCTCTTCTGCCCCTGTTTACTCTTACTTTTTCCTTTTCGCCAATCATTTTGAAAGTCCTTTAAAGAACTAACAATGTCTTTTCTAGTTAGTGGTAGAGTTGCCGGACTATTCCAGTAAACTCATGAAATAAAAAAGGAAAATGGAAATTGTCAAAAAGAATTTAAAAAAGGGAAAATAGTAATAGCCCTTTTTTAAAAAAAAGTTATGGCACTTCGTGGAGAAGTTATGGCACTTCGTGGGTAACTAAACTTGGATAGGGCAATAGTTTTACTGGAATTATGACATTTTTACTTTTAATAGTAGTGTGGAACTGTATTAATAGTAGTGTAAATTCTATTTTATGTATCCATAAATTCTCAAGTGGTGAAATGAACAATTTTTCAAATAAGGTTGCTCATCGTATAAAACATGAAGAAAATTTGATAGTTTAAATTATAATTCACTGATAAGAGATTTTAAACTATCAAATATAATATGAAAAAAGTATTAAATATGTTGAGCACAAATTAAAACTAAATCTAAAAGAAAATATGATCATACGTCTCACCACCCCAATACATAACTAGAAACTAACAGTAGTCTTACTAGTGAAATAAATACATAATCCATAACCTTACAACAAACAAACAAAAGTACACCAGTGCCAGAAGGAAGTTAATAAGCTTACTCAAGCTCCTTACTGTCCATGGACTCCCCTCACTGTATGATCTTTCAATTGAGCTTTTTAAGGAAGTTAATATTCGTCTTTGATGTTCCTATTATATGGATAGTAACGTATACATATTTGGATTAGGTACTCCTTTTTATTTTTTATTGATCAATTGAGCTTTATTTGGTCATGAAAAGAGGTCTTAAAAGCTCCAGCCCACCTTCGGAGCTCTGGCCCATGATGGGCCTAGGCCGTGCCTAGCACGAGCCTCTACAGTATGGGGCTAGGCTTGAGGAGAGACTCTCAACTCAGGCTCAACCCTAACTCCAGCCCTTGTTATTTAGAGTTAGAACTAGGCTACAGGTTCCTTTAAAACTATAAGATGAGTCATAAAATGTCTCTCAAACTTCAATTTGTAACATCTATTCTACCTTTTAAAAATCTAGCAATTTTTTCCTTGGATACGAGAATGGCCCAGATCTTTTCTGATGCAGGCTTCTTGGACACAAGATCAGGGGTGGGAGTGATAAACATATGACAATCAAATAAAAAGAACCAAAATAAATTAAAACAGAGGGTCACATGATATTGAAATAACTTAACTTTGAGCCAAGTCATTATCTTCGGCAACCTACTCTTTTTGAAGGTCAGCAGGCCATTTGCCCCTTCTATTGTGAATATTCGTTTGTAATGTCCCTATTATATGGATAGTAACGTATACATATTTGGATTACGTACTGCTTTTTATTTTTTATTGTTCAATTGAGTTTTAATTGGTCATGAAAGGAGGTGTTAAAAGTTCCAGCTCGCCTTCGGAGGTATGGGCCTGAATCGTGCCTGCCGCGAGCCTCTACAATATAAGGCTTGCCTGAGTAGAGACCCTCAGGCTTAGCCCCGATCCCGGCGTTTGTCATTTAGAGTTACTGGGTTACAGTTGCCTTTTAAACTACAAGATAAGTCATAAAATGTCCCTCAAACTTCGATTTATAACATCTATTCTATCTGAACTTTAAAAATCTAACAAAATTTTCCTTGGATACGAGAATGGCCCAGATCTTTTCAGATGCAGCCTTCTTGGACACAAGATCAGGGGCGGGAGTGATTGTTGTAGGCTGTAGAGCTTGCAGTTGCAGTTGCGGTTTCGGTGGTGATTAGAGACTGTAATGGGTTGTTTGAAACCTACATTCAAATCGCTGGAATCCAAATGATTCTGCTTAGTGAACCATTTTTTAAATAAGGTTGCTCATTGTATAAAATATGAAGAAAATTCGATATTTTAAACTATAATTAACTGGTAAGAGATTTTAAACTATCAAATATAATGTGAAAAAAGTATTAAATATGTTGAGCACAAACTAAAAATAAATCTAAAAAAAAAAATGATCATACTTCTCACCATTCTTGTGTTTGAGTGGCTTATCATATTTAACTATATTTAACTAGTTTTTCAATACATAACTACAAACTAGCAGTAGTCTTACTAGTGAAATAAATACATAGTCCATAAGTCATTGCTTATTTAATAATTTTATTTGGGCGAGTATTACAACTAAACAAAAGTACTCCGGTGCTCTGACTTGACAAAATCCCACGTGCAATTGACAGAAAAGGCCTAACAATGGAAGATGTCAATGATAAACATAAAATGAATCACTCAAAATTAAGAAGTAATGTAAAATTTAGATAATACTCGGTAATCAATTAATTAGAAGGAGGTTAATAAGCTTACTCATGCTCCTTACTGTCCATGGACTCCCCTCAGTTTATGATCTTTCTTGGCTCTGTATGGCAAGACAAGTTATAATTATATTCAACTCCATCATATTCCTTTGCGCCAGAATTTTTTTTTTTTTTTTTTTTTTTTTTTTTTTTGGAAACTATGAAAAAACAATTAAAAATATTTATATATTTTAATTACAATAAGTGAAGGTACAATCATAACTTTTCTTATAATATGAGAATATAACAATATATTTTAATTATTCAAAAATTCAAAACGAAATTTAAAACGAAAATTCAGAGGTGATGAACACAGGAAAATGAAAGTATTATTAGTAATTTAAAGTTGAAAAATACGTATGTATCTGTTGAAGTAGGTGGATTGTGGCACATTTGCTGTCACATCTTCTGTTTTTTTTGTAGTTTTTGAAGCGAAGTTATTAATGAGGGTATGGTGTATGGTACGGGAGAGTGCCTTACTTCTGTGGACAAAATCTTTTTTATTTGTTTTTGCTTTGTTGAAGACCACGTCTTCTTGCTCTATCTGTCTCTCTCCATATATGTACCTATAATATATTGAAGTCACTGTAGAAAGCAAAAAACACAAGTTGCTATTCATTTTTTGCTCTTCCGATTGTTCTTAGTTCTTCAAGTTTGCTCTATCTATTAGCCTATTTCCATCTTCCATCCTCTGCTCTTTCAAAAATCCAACAATTGGTATCAGAGCACACTTGTTCTTTGTGGGACTGTGAGAGTTTGAGAGAAAACCAGTAAGATTACCCTCACCAAAAGCCTAAAAAAAATAAAAAAGAAAACTCTTCTTCAATGGCTTCAAGCAGTTTTTCTAGCCTTACACCTCCTCTGTTTGCTGGAGAGAATTATCAAATGTGGGCAGTGAAAATGAAAGCTTATTTGAGAGCCTTTGATTTATGGGAGGTGGTAAAGACGGATAAAGATCCACTACCCTTGAGAGAAAATCCAACAGTTGCCCAATTAAAGCAACATAGCGAAGAAGTTGCAAAGAAGTTCAAAGCCCTGTCTCTTATACACTCTGCTGTGTCAGAAGTGATATTTACAAGAATTATGACTTGTGAAACAGCAAAAGAGGCTTGGGACAAGCTTGAGGAGGAGTTTCAAGGTAGTGACAGAACAAGGCAAATGCAAGTTTTGAACTTGAGGAGAGAGTTTGAGGCTTTGAAAATGAAGGATACAGAAACTGTCAAAGAGTTTTCTGACAAGCTTATGAAGGTTGTGAATCAAATCAGATTGTTTGGTGAAAAGCTTGCTGATGAAAGAGTGGTGGAGAAGGTCTTGGTGAGTCTTCCTGAGAGGTTTGAGTCAAAAATATCCTCTCTTGAAGACTCCAAAGATCTTAGCAAAATATCTCTGTCAGAGCTTGTAAATGTTGTACTAGCAACTGAACAGAGAAGACTATTAAGGATGGAGGAGAATAATGAAGGAGCTTTTCTGGCCAAGCAAAAAGGCAAAGCTCATGCAAGTTCAGGTGGAAAAAAGGCTGTTGAAGATAGAAAAGATGCTGGCTCAAGCAAACCAGGAGAGAAAAAAGGCAAATACCCTCCATGTTCACACTGTAAAAAAACTTCTCACACTGAGAAATATTGTTGGTATAGGCCTGGAGTGCAGTGTAGAGCATGTAAAAAATTTGGTCATGTGGAAAAGGTGTGTAAAAGCAAAAAGGAGCAGCAAAAAGAGCAGGCACAAGTTGCGGAAGATCAGCAACAAGAAGAAACAGTTTTTGTTGCTACTTGTTATGCTACAAATAGCACAACAGAAGCTTGGTTGGTGGATAGTGGATGCACTAATCACATGACATCAGAATTCAGCATGTTCAAGGAGCTGGACAGATCATATTCTTCAAAAGTCAAAGTTGGGGGTGGAAAGTATTTGGAAGTTGAAGGAAAAGGAGTTGTTGCTGTGGAAACTCCATCAGGTACCAAATACATTCCTGATGTTCTATTTGTGCCAAAGTTAGATCAAAATCTATTAAATGTTGGGCAAATGCTTGAAAAAAATTATACTTTGTTGTTCAAGAATTTGAAATGCACTATAATAGATCCTGGTGATAATGAGTTGATGACAATCAAAATGAAAAATAGAAGCTTTCAATTGGAATGGTAGCAGTCCAAGAAGCATGCTTTTACTAGTTTGGTTGATGAATCGTCTCTTTGGCATAAAAGATTTGGGCATTTTAATTTCTCATCATTGAAGTACTTGCATAGCAAAAGTCTAGTTCAGAATATGCCTGCTATTCATGATTGTGCTGGTGTATGTGATGTGTGCCAATTTGGAAAGCAAAGCAAATTGCCTTTTCCAAAAAATTCAGCATGGAGAGCAACTGAAAAATTGCAGCTTATTCACTCAGATATTTGTGGTCCTAGGAGAATACCTTCTTTGGGTGGTAGCAGATATTTTATTCTCTTCATTGATGACTTTACAAGGATGTGTTGGGTGTACATTTTGAAGCAAAAGTCTGAAGCTTCAAGTGTATTTCGTAATTTCAAAGTCCTTGTGGAGAATCAAAGTGACTGCAAAATAAAGGTGATTAGAACTGACAATGGTACTGAGTACACTTGTGAAAAATTTGAAGAATTTCTCAAACAAGCAGGGATTCATCATCAGCTCACTGTTAGTTATACTCCTCAGCAAAATGGAGTAAGTGAAAGAAAGAATAGAACTGTTATGGAGATGGCCAGATGTCTTTTATTTGAGAAGAAGCTTCCTAAGAAGTTTTGGGCAGAAGCAGTTAATACTGCTGTTTATTTGTTAAATAGGCTGCCTACAAAAGCTTTGAAGGATAAGACCCCATATGAAGCCTGGTATGGAGTCAAGCCTAATGTTCACCATCTTAGAATTTTTGGAAGCATTTGCTATGTTCATGTTCCTGATGTCAAAAGAAGCAAGCTAGATCAAAAGGCAGATGTTGGGATTCTTTTGGGATATAGTAGCAATGCCAAAGGTTATAGAATCTTCAACTTGCAATCCGAAAAGATGACAATTAGCAGAGATGTAAAGATTGATGAAGGAGCATATTTGGATTGGGAGAAGGCTGAAACCAAGTCTACAAACAGTAACAATGCAAAAAAAGATGTGGCTGTCATAAGAGATCAACCTATCATGGAAGATCAACTTGATCTTGAGAATGATACTAATGAAGAAATCTCTGTTAGAGGTACAAGACCTCTAGATGAGATCTATGAGAGATGTAATATGGCTTTAGTGGAGCCTACTAATCCTGAAGAGGCTATAAAGTCAGCTAGTTGGAAAGCTGCAATGGAGGAGGAATTGAATATGATCAACAAAAATGATACTTGGCAGCTAGTAGAAAGGCCTACTGATAAAAGGGTGATTGGTGTAAATGGGTTTTCAGAACTAAGTTGAATCCAGATGGTTCTGTTAACAAGTTAAAAGCAAGGTTAGTTGTTAAAGGTTACTCTCAGCAATTTGGAGTAGATTTTTCTGACACCTTTGCTCCAGTGGCAAGGCATGATACTATAAGATTGTTGATCGCTTTAGCAGCTCAAAAAGGTTGGAAGATTTTCCAACTTGATGTCAAATCTGCATTTCTTAATGGCTACTTGAAGGAGGAGATATTTGTGGAGCAACCCCCATGTTTTCTTAAAAAAGGAAATGAAGACAAAGTGTATCAGCTCAAGAAGGCCTTGTATGGGCTAAAGCAAGCACCGAGGGCTTGGTATAGCAGGATAGATGATCATTTGCTGCAATTGGGGTTCAAAAGAAGTCCTAGTGAGGCCACTCTCTATGTGCAACAAGCAGGTGATGATTTATTAATCATTTCTTTGTATGTTGATGATCTTCTCATAACTGGCAGCAACATTGCTTTAGTGCAAAAATTCAAAAAAGAAATGCAAAATGTGTTTGAAATGACTGATTTGGGAGAAATGTCATATTTTCTTGGTATGGAAATTCTTCAAACTGAGCAAGGAATCTTCATAAGCCAAGAAAAATATGCTAAAGATGTGCTGAAAAAGTTTGGCATGGAGAATTGCAAAGATGTTAGCACTCCACTGGGTTTGAATAAGAAATTAAGCAAAGAAGATGGAAGTGATAAAATTGATGCTGGAATTTATAGAAGTTTGATTGGTTGTTTGCTATACTTGACAGCAACACGACCTGATATTATGTTTGCTACAAGTTTGTTGTCAAGATTTATGCAAGCTCCAAGTGAAATACACTTCAAGGCTGCAAAAAGAGT
Organism: Morus alba; assembly: GCA_012066045.3. Classification (NCBI taxonomy): domain Eukaryota; kingdom Viridiplantae; phylum Streptophyta; class Magnoliopsida; order Rosales; family Moraceae; genus Morus; species Morus alba. The sequence goes on from CP050224.2 coordinate 54,280,179, forward strand.
ATTAAGATATGTGAAAGGAACAACAGATTTTGGTGTTTGGTTCAAGAAAGGAGAAGAGGTTCAGCTGATTGGATTTGTGGATAGTGATTGGGGTGGCTCACTTGATGATATGAAGAGTACCTCAGGCTATATTTTTACCATTGGTTCTGGCATGATCAGCTGGAATTCTAGAAAGCAGGATGTGGTGGCTCAGTCAACAGCTGAAGCAGAGTATATTGCTGCTACTGCTGCTGTCAATCAAGCCATTTGGCTAAGAAAAGTTCTCGAAGACTTGCATCACATGCAAGAGAATGCTACTGTAATTTTTTGTGACAATCAATCTACTATAGCTATGACAAAAAATCCTGTGTTTCATGGAAGAACCAAGCACATCAAGATTAAATATCATTTTATTAGAGAAGCAGAAAAAGAAGAAGAAGTCAAGTTAACTCATTGCAGCTCTGAAGATCAATTTGCAGATGTTTTGACTAAAGCATTACCCAAAGCAAGGTTCGAACAACTAAGGAAGAGTTTGGGAGTTTCCAGCAAAAGCGCCAAGGAGGAGTGTTGAAGTAGGTGGATTGTGGCACATTTGCTGTCACATCTTCTGTTTTTTTTTTTTGTAGTTTTTGAAGCAAAGTTATTAATGAGGGTATGGTGTATGGTACGGGAGAGTGCCTTACTTCTGTGGACAAAATCTTTTTTATTTGTTTTTGTTTTGTTGAAGACCACGTCTTCTTGCTCTATCTGTCTCTCTCCATATATGTACCTATAATATATTGAAGTCACTGTAGAAAGCAAAAAACACAAGTTGCTATTCATTTTTTGCTCTTCCGATTGTTCTTGGTTCTTCAAGTTTGCTCTATCTATTAGCCTATTTCCATCTTCCATCCTCTGCTCTTTCAAAAATCCAACAGTATCAATCTTGTATAATATACTTTTGTTGCGAATTACATACACATATTTTCACTTTGTTTTTGGCAACCACCTATTTTTGTTTATATTTTGAAAGAGTACATATATCTAATATTTAACCCTGGACAGTATGTATGAGCTGAGCGGGTGGAGATGATTCGCCTTCTTTGACCTCGGGGGGAGTTATATGGGAAGATTTTGAAGATTTTGGCGAAGTCGAGGAACGAGTTGGTTTTTGAGGCGAAACTTATAAATCAGTGGGAACTCTTCCGAAAAATTCGGGGGCTATATAAGGAGCATTCTGCTTCTAGGCTGATGGAGGATAAGGGGTGTAATGGGACTATGGAAAGTGACTCGAGTTCCATCGCTGGAGGGAGCATGGAAGCATGGTCCGGAACCGTGATCTTTTCTGATGCAGCCTTCTCGGACACGAAATCAGGGGCGGAAGTTATCGTTGTTGGGTCAGGTGGTTCAACTCAGCGAATTCACACAAGGATTTCTCTCGTACTGCAATGGTTTAGAGATAGAGTTTCAGGTTGTAGAGCTTGCAGTTGCAGTTGCGGTTGTGGTCTCTCTAAACAGTTCAGTGATGGTGATTAGAGAATGTAATAGGTTGTTTGGAATCTATACTCATACGGTCAAATCTAAATAATGATTCTGCTCAATAATTTTTAGCTCATAAAGGATAAGAATTCTAAAATTTCTCTTTTCACAAAATTACCTAATCATGATTTGAATTTAGCTTCAAGACGGGCCTTAAATCTACAATGGACGCTTGGTTAGCAAATGCGGCCCCATAGATTGGTAGGTGATTCGATGATTTTCACAGTTATATTGGCTAACTCCAGACGTTGATATGTCTTTTGCTTGGATTCCTAGGACTGAGAATAAATTTGACACACATGAGTCTTAATTTTTACCTTTCACTCATAATTAATACGCTTTTGACTAATATTATTTTTTGTCTAATGGGATATTAATTAAGATTAATGTGTAAAAATTTAAACTTATGCACTCTAAAAGTAAAAGAGGATTTGTCTCCTTTCCTCTTGCGGATCGTATGCCAAAATTGTCCTTTGTTTCTGGCTCTGGTAGTAGTTCAGTTATGAGGAGGTGACTCCCCCTGTAACCACCAAGATGTAGCTGTGTTTTAGTTTCCAATAAAAGATTTATTTTAGAAAAAAAATAGACTTCAAAAATACATAAATAGATTTTCTTTTCTTTTGTGAAAAGTATTAAACGTAAAATTTCTAAAGTATGTTTCCAAAAAAAAGCTAAACTATGAAACATATGACAATCAAATAAAAAGAACCAAAATAAATTAAAACAGAGGGTCACATGATATTGAAATAACTTAACTTTGAGCCAAGTCATTATCTTCGGCAACCTACTCTTTTTGAAGGTCAGCAGGCCATTTGCCCCTTCTATTGTGAATATTCGTTTGTAATGTCCCTATTATATGGATAGTAACGTATACATATTTGGATTACGTACTGCTTTTTATTTTTTATTGTTCAATTGAGTTTTAATTGGTCATGAAAGGAGGTGTTAAAAGTTCCAGCTCGCCTTCGGAGGTATGGGCCTGAATCGTGCCTGCCGCGAGCCTCTACAATATAAGGCTTGCCTGAGTAGAGACCCTCAGGCTTAGCCCCGATCCGGCGTTTGTCATTTAGAGTTACTGGGTTACAGTTGCCTTTTAAACTACAAGATAAGTCATAAAATGTCCCTCAAACTTCGATTTATAACATCTATTCTATCTGAACTTTAAAAATCTAACAAAATTTTCCTTGGATACGAGAATGGCCCAGATCTTTTCAGATGCAGCCTTCTTGGACACAAGATCAGGGGCGGGAGTGATTGTTGTAGGCTGTAGAGCTTGCAGTTGCAGTTGCGGTTTCGGTGGTGATTAGAGACTGTAATGGGTTGTTTGAAAGCTACATTCAAATCGCTGGAATCCAAATGATTCTGCTTAGTGAACCATTTTTTAAATAAAGTTGCTCATCGTATAAAATATGAAGAAAATTCGATATTTTAAACTATAATTAACTGGTAAGAGATTTTAAACTATCAAATATAATGTGAAAAAAGTATTAAATATGTTGAGCACAAACTAAAAATAAATCTAAAAAAAAAAAATGATCATACGTCTCATCATCCCTGTGTTTGAGTGGCTTATCAGCTTTAACAATATTTAACAAGTTTTTCAATACATAACTACAAACTAGCAGTAGTCTTACTAGTGAAATAAATACATAGTCCATAACAAAAATAAAAATATTACAGTCCATAAGTCACTGCTTATTTAATAATTTTATTTGGGCGAGTATTACAACTAAACAAAAGTACTTCGGTGCTCTGACTTGAGAAAATCCCATGCGCAATTGACAGAAAAGGCCTAACAATGGAAGATGTCAATGGTAAACATAAAATGAATCACTCAAAAGAAGTAATTTAAAATTTACATAAAATTCGGTAATCAATTAATAGAAGGAAGTTAATAAGCTTACTCATGCATGCTCCTTACTGTCCATGGACTCCCCTCATTTTATGATCTTTCTTGGCTCTGTATGGAAGACAAGTTATAATTATATTCAACTCCATCACATTCCTTTACGCCAGAATTTTTTTTAAGCAAGGAAACTATGAAAAAACAATTAGAAATACTATTAAACAGAGAAATATTTATATATTTTAATTACAATGAGTGGAGGTACAATCATAACTCTTCTTATAATATGAAAACATAACAATATATTTTAATTATTCAACGGGAGAATATTTGTAATTTTTCTTACCAAATAGAGACGTAACTAATTTTTTAAAAATAATAATGCAAAATAACGGTAAAATACAATGTGGCTCTGCCACTAACATTGGAAACATAAAAAAAAAAAAAAAAAAAGGAAAAGAAACAACAAAGAATTGTATATATAAACGTGCACCATATGTATTTTACCTCACAATTGTTGAAGACCAGAATCGTGAAGACGGTAGAATTGGTCATCAGCAGAATCGTGTATTTTACCTACATGCTGAACGATATGATAACTGTGTCCTCCATTTGGATTCACACTTGCCACGAATTCATCTGGCATTTCATAGAAGTATATGAATTTAAGATTTTTTAAATGTTTTATGCCAGTTGGCACCTCCTTCATTTGTGGCGAAGGCCCCAAGTAAAGCTTTTCCAGGTCGCGCAATGCACCTTCCTCTATTATCAATGAACTCAGCCATTTCAAGTCGTGAAGTCCGAGCACCTTAAGTTTTGGGAAGACACCTTCTTCAAAGTGTAGTTGTTCACCAACAAATGCATCATTGCGGATCTCAAGCACCACTAGCTCCTGCAGATTACCAAGGACTTTCAATGGATCATCACCCAAATTCGAAAAACGAATTGCAATCTTGGCAAGATTTTGAAGTTTCATGATCCACCTCGGCAATGTCATTAAAGGACCATATAAATAGAGACGGCGAAGAAATTCGGGGGGATGTGAAATGGAATCTAAATCAAGTCTTTCATCTTCACTTATCGATCTCACTGAAAGGGATTCGAGGTATTTCATTTTCTCAATGCAACTACATAGACTTTTTCCATCTGGACCTCTCACTTTCACAATGCCCAATGTTCTTAACTGCGTCAAAGCTCCAAGCTCTTCTATTATCCAAGCACCGTCAATATTAGCTTCAATGTTGTATAACTTCTGCAAGTGTTTGAAGGACTCGATTCTCTGTATTTTTATTCCTCTTACTCTGTCGAAAGAAAAGAGTTCAGTTTTGTTGACATAACTCCAGCCAAAAAGATGACGTAACTTACTAAGCCGATTAATACTTGCGGGAATTTCATAAACCAATGATCGCTTTAGATCCAAAGTCTCCAAGTTTACCAGTTTTGCTATGGAATTTGGGAGCAGCTTCACTTTTGTACGACGCACACTTAAATATCTCAAGTGAAACAAGTCTCCAATATCTTCAGGGAGATGATCTAAGCAAGGATTGTCTTCAAAATCAAGTACTTTTAGGAGCATAACACTTGTGGCAAGTGCATTAACAGTAGAATTGAGCAACTCATTATTCCCATTCAACAAAAAAAGACAACGAACCCGGGAAATTTCAGTTTCTTGCAAATAATTGTCTGAGCTACCGATTATTGATAGACGACGAGCTACTCCTTCAAAAGTTGGTGACTCATCTGATAAAACTTGGCAAAATCTTGATGCTTCCATCTTTTGTGAGATGACAACATGAAGAAGATCATGAACACGACAACGCTTTGCTTTCCCTTGGCTGTCTACATCTGATATTTCAACTAAACCTTTATCTATTAGCTCAGATAAGTACTCTTTCGCAACAACCTCCAAGGTTTTGTTCTTTTGAGGTTTCACAAAACCCTCTGCTATCCACTGGCGAATTAATCTACCACATCTAACGGAATAGCCCTTTGGAAAAATTCCAAAGTACAATATGCAACATTTGAGGTAGTAAGGTAAATCAGTATAACTGAGTGATAGTATTCTTGTTGTGCTTTTGAGTTCAGAATGATTGACCAACTCGGACCTGAGGGTTTCATAAAACTTTTGCCATTCATAAGGGACCTTGTTTTTAGTTGACAGAAGACCAGCAATGGCTACAATTGCAAGGGGTAACCCTTGGCAACTGGCAACAATCTCGCGAGACCAATTTTCTAAGTTGGCAGGACAACACCGACCAGGTTCAGATAGAAAAGCCCTCTTGCAAAATAATTCCATGGCTTTGTCAGGAGGCAATGGTTTCATCGAATGGACATAGACTGAAGATACTGATCTTTTGCAAAAATCAGCAACCTCCTTCTTCCTTGTCGTGATAACTATCCTTCCACCATTTTCTGGTAATGCAAAATTTACATCTCCCCAAAATTCTTTATTCCAGACATCGTCGAAAACAATAAAATACTTTTTGTTCTGCAAGTAGTTTATCAATTGCTCCGTTAGTGATTGCTCATCCATTGTATCAATAGTTACTGGAGCGGATACTTCAGTTGCTGCGTAAACCTTCCTTATTAGGTTTCTTAGTAGCTCCTTTGCACTGTATGATTCTGAAACTGTGATCCAAGCATGACAATCAAAGTCTGTTTTACATAATTGTAAACTTGTTTGGCGAGAGTAGTTTTCCCGAACCCCTAACCCAACTATTGAAATCGCAATGCGTTCTTCTGGAGAATGTGTTTTCAAAATTTCAATCAATTTATTTCTAGGAGATTCAATACCCACAACTTCAGCTTCTCTAAGGAAATAGGCTGCCCTCCGAGGGTCATTCCATTGTTCAGGCGCATCATTCATGGGTGTTTGTTGTAGAGAATCAAAGCCATACCTTGTACTTCTTTTCTTAATACCTCGAACGGTTCCATTGATCTCTCGAATTTGTGTTGCAATGTGACGCTGCAGTTTTAGTTTCGTGACAAAGCAAGCCATTTTATGGAGGAAAGCAATGAATCCGTGAGGATCAGGACGATTTATCGTCATGTGATATATATATACATCAATAACGTCTTCTATTTTGAATGCAACTTCTCTTAGCTCTTCAACCCATGCTTTAACGCCATCGCCATTGTCACCCTCGCCTTCTGCCTTCTGATCAGCATCCTTGAGAAAAGCCCGAATAAACACAAGTTCCCTCTTGATTTCTGAAACTTCTCCATGAACACCTCTCAAGAAGTTCACTTCTTCAGCCAATAGTGGAATTAGCTTGTCTATAAGAGAGCAAACCGCTGTCTCTGCCATCAATAGTGGAATTTGCCTCACTTCTCTCTGTGTGACTTTTTGATAGTCTGCAATGCAAGTATGAGCTGTTCAGTGTCTTTTAGATATCCAATGCAATGTAATGGACATTTAATTTCTTCCATGTACTCTTCCAATTGTTGACAGGAAAATGGTGCACTTATACGCACTTTCAAAGCACACAACTTGGTTGAGGTTTAATTCTTTTATTTCAAAGCTTTCTTTCTCTTGTGGTTTTTTCCTTTCCCTTCAGGCAGATGTGATTTTTTTGAGGGCAGACGCCGAGGAGTGTTTTGTTGAGATTTCTCTTGTAATGACTGAGAAAATCCCAGACTTTAAATAATACAATTTATTTATTTAAGCCAAGGATTTTCCTAAAAAATATTAGGTGACTGAAGGATTTATGGAATCAATATCTGTATTCCTAAATTCTGTAACAGATTTCATGTTAAGTTTATGTTTTCGATCAAGTAAATTTGATCGATAAATTATTGCCATACTTTAAGGCGGAATAAATTTTCAGTACAAGTATAATTTGAGAATCTTAATTTCAAGAATCTCCAAACACAGCATGACGTTAGCAGCGTAAAAAAAATACGCACTGGCATTTTTAAAGAAGAGAAAATCCTTAATTGCCAGACAACTAGATTAAAGTCACAAGATAAATACCCATAACAGAAGGGTACGATGTGAGCTCGGGATTTGACACCATCAGAAACAATGTCATTCCCGGGATATAATGCAGAAAAGTTAAATGTAGAATTTGTTCAGTCTAGAATTAATTTCAAGACTTAAAACAGTTCAAGATATTACGCGAGTAAGAATTTAATGTGATGTCAAAGTAGTCAGGAATTAATATTGAACTGTAAATGAGCAGTAGAAAAGGAACTGTCAGAAACTAGAATTTTCTGTCGGCTAGGTATTTCCTTACAATCAGTATAATTTTTATCTGATTCAAGGAAAATTTAAGTGGACAAGAGTACAAGGGGTAGGTGAGATTTTCCTCTCTCTCCTTCCCCACATGGCCGGCCAAGCATAGCAAATGTAGAGCCAAAATTTAATTGATGGAGTGTGTAAGTGAATGACATGGTAAGGTGATGGGATAGATAGTGGTTGAAGGGAATTAATGGCAAAATTGTTTCTTCTTTTCTCCTTCCATAGAACCGGCCATGTGAAGAGGTTTAAGCCAAAAAAAAAAAAAAAAAATTGTGATTGGTTGAGTGTGCTAGAAGCCTTCATGATGAGATGTAGTCAAATCAACTATTTATAGAAGTGGCTTACCTCACTTCTCTCTTGAGACTCCAATCCGGCCATGACTAAAGGGGAGGTTAACATGACTTTAGTTAATTAAATGAGGTCATTAAAAGAGTTAAAATAATCACCTACTTGCCTATAAATAGAACCACCTCAACCTAAGCCTCATTTTTGCTAACTTTTCCTCTTTCTCTCACTAAAGAACCGGGCCTCTCCTTTGCCAAAATACACTCAAAAGTTTCCATACATTTCACACAAATCTTAGCTTAAGTTGGAGGAGAAGAGAAGGATTTCAAAAGTTTTCAAGAGAGAATTCTTCAAGGGTAATTTCTTGAACTCTTCTCCATTATTTTTCTAGCAAATCTTAAGCTTGGGATTATGAATGTAATTTGTGATTCCTTAAGGCCATGGGTTGTAATAAGAGTGTGTGAGTTTTATGTTAGTTTTATGTCGGTTTTGTATGTTTTGAGGTTAGTTTGATGTGGTATGTTTATGCTTGATTTAAGCTTGCTTACTTCCGGTTAGAGGAAAAATTTCCAGTTACTATGAACGTGAAAATAAGGACCCTAGAGTGAGATTTTACGATGTTTCAAAGTTTGACCTTATAGCCCTTGATGTTGTGAACATTTTCTGTGACTATAACAAAATCCAAATTTAACTCTAAAACCGAGTTTGAAGCCATTGTGTAAAAAACGGACAGGATGTCCAAACACAGTTTTGGAAAAAAAAAAGATTTGCTGCAGCAACCTACAGCATTAAAAAAAAAAAGATTGCTACAGCAATCTTACAACGTTTTAAAAGAGATTACTACAACATTTTTTAAATGATTGCTACAGCATTTTTAAAATGCTGCAGCATTCTAGGTAAACAAAAGAAAAACAGCAGCCACTGTTTTCAGCCAAACGATGCCTTTAGAGGCTGAATTTCAGTTGTCACTAAAAACAATAATTTTAGATCGCATTGAGACGAAAAATTGTCACGAAGAATAGATTTTCAAAATCCGACTCTAAGATGCAGTAAAACTTAGATTTCAGAAACTGTACAGTTTTAACAAAACGAAACTAAAACAGTGTCGTTTTTAACAAAAGGTTATCAAAGAACACGAGATGTGATTTTAGTAGAATAATATGGTTTTAGACCTCACGTTAATGAGGAATAACCATGAAGAAAGATTTCTAAAAAAAAAAAAAAAGGGGTTTCTACAACATAGTTTCACGGTGGTTTGTAAGTTAACCATAAAACGACTTGGGGAATAATTTTCAAAAGTCGGTATTCGAAAAGAGATTTTACAACGGGATTTTAGTGCTTGTAACTAAATGAGTGAGTTATCATTTCAAAAAAATCGAGTGATAGTTCTTTTAAAAGCTTAATAGTTTTCAAGCAAAACATCCCGATGGGCACCCACGAGCCCAATACGATAGGTCCATAGAATTTTGAAGGTTGATGTGGGTCCAACGCCCGCATTGATCTAAGAGACTCCATTTGAGTTTAAATTTCAACAGCCTAAGAGTTAGAATGCCATGAATAAGTTCTAGGCCGAGTTGGGCCTTAATATCGTAGTAAGTCCAATGAGGAAAATTATGGAGAATAAGTTACTAGATTGGATAATTGATTTCCAACCTAGACATAAGTACGTTAAGGGCAATTAAGGAAAATAAGATTTTAAGGATTTAATAAATCTATCCTCATAGTAAATTATCCTTTAGTAAAGGAAAGGAATACATGCCTTAAGTAAAAGGCTAGATTTCCTTCACAAGTTGCTAAATAGAATAGCAAACGACAATTAATCTGACACTCTTAATGGGTGTTCATTTTCAGAAGTAAGCAAGTAAGAGAATAGGCTGTTTGGCGAAAAGAGAATTCCAGCTCTGTAAATCAGGTAAGTAGGAATCTCGCCTACAGCATGAATAGATTTTAAAGAAAAATTTACACATGTTATATATATATATGTTTATGCTTTAAGTATGGTATACGATGCTATGTTATGATGCATACACATAAGCAGTGCACATGAATTATATGTGCTTAAATTAATTTAATGTTATAGTATGCTATGCTAGGTCATATTGCATACACCTTAATAAGTCAAGAGGAACTTATAAGAAGAAACTCAGTTGAGTGCCGTACCAGCCTCCACAAGGGAGGTAATCAGACTCCACAAGGGAGATAAATGAACAAAAAAAAGGGTCCTTCACAAGGGAGGCACTCAGTTCAATTTAAATCACGGGTCGTTGGGGACCTTGCAAACCCTTACGTCCCGATGATTGCGCGCAAGTGGTACGTGAGCACTCGGGCCCATCAGTAAGAAAGATAAGATAAGATAAGATAATAAGACTATGATAAAACATCATAATCAAGCATAATCAGCTCATGCATATTTATACATGTGTACTTACAGTTATTTTGTGAGATATAGTTCCTACTTGCTTGAATGAAAAAGCTCAATCAGATATGTTCATCTTTGTAGGTAAGAAACCTATCAGCAATTCTTGAAGGGCAATGGTGAGCGGCGGACGAATGGTGGAGATGGGAATGGATACCGCTTACGCAGATTATTTCCATGATAAGTTTAAGAAAAATCATGTATATGTCTATATGATTCAAAGGTTTTAAGTATGTATGTTTAAAAAGTATACGTACATATGTATGTTAAGAAAACCAAGGTTGCAGCTAACAACCCTAGTTTTGACTATTTAAGTTTTAGAACGTTGCAATAGTTCATGCAACAAATAAACGGATTTTAAACATGACGGGTTAAATGATTGATTTTAAAAGGACTTTAAGAAGTACTTGAATTTAAGATTTCTCACGAAATTGGTTTTAAAGTCAAATGAGATGGCCAATTGAAATGACTAGTTTTAGAAAAGTTTTTAAAGAGTATTGGAAACAAGAGTTCTAATGCTATTCCGTTTGAAGGATATTTCTAAAAGGTTTTATCTTAACTAAAATTAAGAAAAGCTTTAAGAAATTTAGTGATTCACTTATTTGAAATTATTGTTACAAATTATGAAAGCATTCGTTCTTATGTTTAAAAAAAAAAAAATGTTCCGCAAAGTTTAAGAAATTCCAGTAAGTATTAGTTAAGACGTAAGTTACGGTGACGGCCTCATAGGAGGGTCGTCACATCTCTAGCCTGCACTCAGCGGAGAGTAGAAGAGGAGGTTCAGATATCCCGTTAGGTTGGGTTGCTGAACGCTTACCAATGTTTATTGCCTATTCAGCAAGGTGATGGGCGGAGCAGTGATCAGCAGCCTAGTGCCGATCAGGCCACAAACATAGGCTTAGAATTTTTATTTTAAACTCAAAATGTTCAAAACCACACAATTTGAATCAACAAAGCAAATAGAACGTTAGTTATTGTTCAGTTCGCAGGCTCAAACCAGAAAGTTTGAACCGAACTTTAGATTTTTATGAGAGAAATTAGTGTAGTGAAAAGGTTTGAACTGCGTGGTCTGAACCCGTGTACCAAATAAACTTTTAGGGCCCGTTTGGAAGGTAACTAGAATTTAAATTTTGTGAGAGAAAATATTGTAGCAAAACTTTTTAGATTTAAGTTTTTTAAGAGAGAGAGTATTGTTTGAACCTAAAACATGGTGATTTGAACCAATCATCAAAATAAAAATAACATAACAAATATATTATTATCATTTTTTGGTGTCTAACATACAATTAATATTAGGATATGCATCAGAAATGGTCAAATATATATTTACCTTTGACACTCTGGTTTGTTACATGCTTGAAACCTGAAAAATCAAAAATAGAATTAGCCAGTTCTACTTTATATGATAAAGGCGTTTATGAATAAGAAAAGGAGAAAAAAAAAAGAACAAAAAGAGAGAGAAAAACAGGGAAAAGACATGCGATGCAGTTATAGATTGTTTGTCGCAGTGCAAACATCTCCTGAACTCATTCCCCGTTGTTGGCATAAATATATTTGACCAGCACGTAAGAAGGCAAAATTTTCATTATAAGAAATTTAACGAAAATATCTATACGAGTTGATTCTGATCAGATTTAGCAACTCTCAGTCAGTCTATTTGACTCGTCATCATATTATATATACACATCTTATCCTAGTTAGATAAGTGATAACAGATCATAGAAATTGGAAAGCTAATAAAAGATGAAAATTGTATGATAAATGGAAATTCACAAAATATATATGTATATATATATATATATGCGTATGTATATAGAGTTCCGACATGAATTATGAAGCAGTAAAGCTTTACCATTTCTATGATCTTCAAAGCTAGAGTTGTACACAAGATGGACCGATACAGGATTAAGGAAAACAGAAAGGAAGGTGAAGGAGTCAACCAAGAAGAGAAGAGAGAGAATTTAGATCTGTCTCTTGATAATCATTATTTTATGCATAATTAAATCGCTTAAATTTAGACTATTTATAAGTATTAATTTATTTGTACATATTTTTATTTAAAATTGAAATTATTGTGTTTTATTTTAGTTTTGATCAATTTAGTATGTTTTTAATTTATTTTAGGGAGAATGAGGGAAATAGGCTAAGGCTTAAGATGAATTAAAATTAACAGGTCAATAGTTTACATAAGTTAATAAATTGGCCAAATTACTGCTTTTGTCCACAATTTGTCTGGTTATGTCATGAACCATAACTTGATAAGTTATTATCCATAATTCATGATTTTTGTCCATCACTTGTCTGACTATGAACCATAACTTGGCATATTTGTTTATAATTTATCTGGTTATGAATCATAACTTGACAAGTTATGGTCCATTAATTTCTATAACTAAAAATTGGTCTATATACTTTTTAAAGCTTTTCATATTGGCCTATTTTCTACTATTTTCGTTTATTTTTAATGTGTTTTCACTTCATTTTCGGGTTGCCTGAGCCCAAAAATTTTCGGGATTCAGGCATACTCGCTGCCCGGATTCAGGTATTCCTGTCTGCACTGGATTATTTGCGAAAAAATGCATCCCAACCAGCGCGGGAAGGGAAAGAAAAAGAAATAAAAAAATAAAAAAATTAATAAACAAAGGTTGGATTATCATTACAGTGGGTGGACATTAGCAATACTATTGCCTAGAAGAGAAGGCTGACGCCAAAATATTGCAAGGTTGAGAGGAAAAAATACAGTGTGGGATACACAGTACAGGATATGGAAGGTCTTCAACAGGGCGATTTCTTTTATTATAGTTTTTACTTTTTTTTCATGTATTTGTAATTTTTTTTTCTACTGAGGTGGATGATGAAGCCATGTTTAATTATTTAATCCACTATTGTGTGTTGATTCCAATCTATTTGCGTTTTAACGTTTATGATTTTCGCTTCATTTTGTGAATGTTATTTCATTATTAATATCATGTATTCTTGATTGTTATAAATTCACTGTTGCTTTGTGGTCATTGATAAAAGTTAAGCTGTTTACTTATATGTTTTCCATTAAATTGTATACATATAATGCTTAGACATTACACATTTTTAAGAAATGGAAAAACTACAAAATGTGTTTCTGTAGTAGATAGTAAGATTGACTTCTACACTATCACTCAAAATACTGGAATCAATATACGGTAGAGATATTAGTTGAATATTGGTGGATTCTCAACCCTTAGTAATTTATGTGAAAGCTTTTTACTATAGATTTTGGACCCATTTAGTTCGTTAATTTGGGTTTTTAATTCAATTTGAGTTGTGACTTTATGTGAGAGCTTTTTACTGTAGAAAAAAAGTTAAATGTGACTGTTTCTGAGAGCTTTTTATTGTAATAAAACTTGAATTTTAAACTCGAATCGGTGAAATAAACATGGCATTTTATAACCTGATTTTACTTATAATTATATTTCTTTTCTTTACTATAATTCCCAGTCTTACCTTTTTCTCCATCAAATTTATTGGAACTAGGTTAGAGTTTAATTAATTTGGATTAGTTAATATTTTCGTGAGTTTTATCTTCTTTTAAGCATTCTCTGTGAGATTGGTCTCGTTTCGCGTGTCTATTATAATTGATGAGTGCGCTTACGTGTAATTAGTAAAATAATAATAAGTTTTTGGCGTTGTTACCGGAGAATCGTCAAAAGAAGTAACAAGAAAACTATCTACATCTAGGCTGGTTAAATTCTTTTGCTTTCTTGTTATAAATAAATAAATGAATATATATATATCTACGTATGCGTGTATATATATATATATATATATATATATATATATATAGAGTTCCAACATGAATTATGAACTAATAAAGCTTTACCATTTCTAAGATCTTCAAAGCTAGAGTTGTACACAAGATGGACCGATACAGGATTAAGGGAAACAGAAAGGAAGGTGAAGTAGAGAAACAAAGAAGAGAAGATAAGAGAAGAGAGAGAATTTAGAACTGTCTCTTGATAATCATTATTTTATGCATAATTAAATCCCTTAAATTTAGACTTTTTATAAGTATTAATTTATTTGTACATGTTTATATTTAAATTTTAAATTATTGAGTTTTATTTTAGTTTTAATCAATTTGGTCTGTTTTAATGTAATTTAATGCGTTTTTATTTAATTTTATGTGTTTTATTTTTAGCTAAGTAGTGTTTGAAATTTGGAGCCAAACGGTATAAAAACGGATACATTTGGTCCACATTTGGTATTTCAAACGCTAAAATTCGGTTATAATATATTATTTTTATTAATTTTATTTGAATTTTGGAATTAATTTCAGTTATTTGGATCAAATAATCGTAAACGGTCCACACATGCGTGTCGTCCACACCGACACGAAACGCGTGGAGCGGATCACGGGCCCCACCTGTTCGGTAGCGTCATTTGCTTGACCGCACAAAGCGGTGCAGGTCCGTGAGGGTCGTTACAAAAACAATAGTCAAACAAATTAAATTAATAAAATAGAAAATAAGGGCATCAACAAAGTCATATTAAAAAAGAGTATATTTAATTAGAATATTTTGATAAAAAATATTTTTCTAGCATGAAAATTAAGGTCACTTTTATTAAAACGATATTTTGAAGAATTATGGAATAAATATTTAAAATGGGTAAGTTATAGTTATTTTAGTGAAGACAGATCAAACGAGAAGGAAATTTTTTGAATTAAGTACATGTAGATTATCTTTACATTAACGTCAATGTCATTTTTAATATTAAAAAGTGTGAAAATGACATATTTAGTATTTTATACATCAATGTATAATGCTAATTTAAATATTAAATCTACCTTCATTTATAACATTAAGTTTTGGAAGTTGTAAACGTCAACTTTACTTTTATAATTTTAAAATATCAATGTTGTTGTAATCGAATGTCAAAATATGCTCTACTGAATCTTGATTCATTAGCTTTTACACGTATGTCAACTACGTTATTTCTTGTTTTTGTTCGTTTTATTTGAAAACATTTAAGGGATAAAAGTAAAATGACTAGAAATAATAAATAAACAAATAGATAAATAGGATTTCAGAAGCTTGCAAGAAACAGCATAATAAGAAATATAGAAGAAAGGAGGTACATTAGAAATACGTGTTGCAAGAAAACATTTTCTAAAGGAACACATTTTGAGAAATACGATGAACGCGTTAAAAAAAAAGAAGCAAATTAGGATAAAAGAGGTTAATCTGAAAATATTTTAGAAGTAAAGAGAAAGTAAGCGCTAATAAGAAATATGAAAGAAAGGAGGTAGTGTTAAGATAAGATTTCACATTTCATCCCTCACCGTACATGTAGTAACTCAAACTACGAAAGGTCACTAAATGAGTAATCGCGACTCTCCGGATAGACTAAAACGATTCATCAACTAGTCACTCCCACCGGTTAACCCCACGAGTCAATGAATACCCTTGGCCATTAAGCCACGAGAGAATATCCTTAAGCCATTCCAAATACGAAATTCAACAATAGAAACTGGAAAAGGAAAGAAATCAACTACTCGAGTTAGAGGAATTAATGAGAAAAAAGGTCACTGGTTGACTTAGGCTACAAGCAACCCTTTTATTGGACGAGATTGATTGCTTTCGATATATGGAAACTACATCTCCAACAACCACGAATAAAGAGCCCAAATCAACTCCAGAAGGACAATAAATCATAGGTGATCAATCAACTGTAAAGAGAATCAGTTAAGAAAAGTCATACAATGCCTAAGAAGGAAAGGAATATAAAAAATTAATGGAAAAATCACTCAAGGAATCAGAAAATACAAGGCATTTAGACGTCTTCCAGGGCACACACATCATCTTCTTCTGCATGCTCACTTACAACACACATTTCCATTATTTATTGTAGTTTCCAGCATATATTTCTCTCTTTCATTTCGTTCTTCTTTTAATAACTCATTATAACGCTTTTCAGCATACGTAGTGAAACCATCGGAGCCCTATAGTGGACATACCCTAAGTTATTAGGGGAACAACTATAAATTTATGTCTTTTTACTGCTTTTCTTTACTTTCAGGTTTACTAATGCTCTCATTTTTGCAGCGGATCAACATCACTAATTGACGACTCCTAACTCGGTCATTGGCCCTTAATTTCTCTAATTGTTGATTTTATCCTCTACAATAAGAAATATGTGTTTTAAGAATACATTCTCAAAGAAGGGAATCCTTTTTTTTAACAATGGAATCATGACAACGTCTAGTTCTGATTCTTGCTCTTTTGCAATAATGCCTTTAGTAGACAACCAACGCCGTTGCAAACACTGAGCAAGAACAGTACGGGGCACACAAACAATGTCATTGCACGAGGATGCGATTCGCAAAGCTGGGGCTAACAAAGTCGTCCGGTTCCCTACATGATTAGGAATGTGAAGGCCTCTCCTTTTTTTTTCTCATTTTGTTTGAGGCGGGCCGAATAAAGAATGAAATGCAGATATATGGGAAGGGTTCCAAAACCTTTTTTTGTTTAAGAGTTGCTCGCCCTACCGAAGTACCAAAGCCCCATATTACCCGCCTAACCCCTCACTCGGAGGGACCATAGATTGGAAAGTGCCTTATAAGCCACCCCATTCATCCAAAAGAGAAGGGAAGGGGCCTATGTATTTGCATGACCCCTGCAGATTTTACCCTATCTACACCCGGAGCCAATCCCCGATCGATTCTGCCGAGACGCCGGGGGTGGGAGGGGAAGAGATAGAAGCTCAATATTGCTTTTCTTTTTTCCTTTGGCTTTTCTGTTTAGTTTTTATTTTTGCTCAAAATATTCTCTTGTGCTTATATGAAAGTATGAATAGAAATATGATGCTGGTTAATATTCAGATATTGTTGTTTCAGCCTTACTATTTGGAATGTTTTGATCTGTTAGATATACAATCTCTGAATTCTCCAAAGATATGATTTAGATTTTTATTATTTATGTTATATAGCATAATGAACATGTCCTACATGGTTTTGGTATTCAATAAAAATTTTAAAATTCCACTCATTGCTATTTTTCTTACATAATATGCTTATAAAAAGAAGGTTCATCTATATTTTGTTGGAATCTAAAAGTTTTGACCTCTTGGTTAAATTTTTTGTTCCAAAAACGGGAAGCTTGCTTTAATCCATAAATGAATTTTATCAACTTACAAACCTTATCCTCTTGATCTTTAGACTTGAAGCCCTCTGAATGTACCATATAAATACTATCTTCAAGATGACAATTTAATAACATTTGTCTTAACATCTATTTGTCGCATCTCATAATTGAGAGTACCCACAATATATAAGAAAATGTCGATGGGCCCAAGCATGGCTATAGATGAAAAATGTTTCCTTGTAATCGATTCTCTCCTTTTGCGTGTATCCCTTAACTACCATTCTAGTCTTATAGGTTTTGACCTTTTATATATGCGTTTCTCTTCCTCTTATAAACTTGATTGGTTCTATCTTAGTTTTCATAGATCCAGTCGATCGAATAGGTTTTATGTTTCATTTGAATTACGATGTCATTGAAATAATGAGAAGATGCTTCATTAAGATCCTCCAATCCTCCAATTATGCTTCATTGAAATAATGCTGTCTTAACATCTATTTGCCACATCTCGTAATTGAGAGCAACTGCAATAGGTAAGAGAATGTGGATGGATGCAAACATTGCTATAGACGAAAAAGTTTCCTTGTAATCGATTCTCTCTTTTTGTGTGTATCTCTTAACTACCAGTCTAGCTTTATAGCTTTTGACCTTTTATATCTGCGTTTCTCTCTTCCTCTTATAAACTCACTTACACCCAATAGGTTATATCCCACAAGAAAATCTACAAGTTCCAAGACTTGACTAGAATCCATTGGTTTTATCCCAACTTTCATGACTCCAGTCCATTGAATAGGTTTTATATTTCATTTGAATTGGGATGTCATTGAAATAATGAGAAGATGCTTCATTAAAATCCTTCAATGACAAAAACCAAGGAAAAAAATCCATCCAAGGACAAAGAAGTACTGGCCTTGTTTGGTACCATTTTTATTTTCGTTTCTCACATTTTTCAATGCAAAAAATTGAAAACAGGGGTAAAAAACGTGTTTGGCAAAGTTTATTGCAGAAAATAAAAATGAAAACGGCTTTGTCGTTTTCCGGTATTTTGAAAACGGAAAAAAGCCGTTTTCGTTTTCTTGTTTTCATTTTCGGTTTCTTCTTCTTCTTTCTTCATTCTTCGTTTCAGTTTTTTTTTTCTTTTCTTCTCTCTCTTCTCCGGCCGAAGAAGAGGCGGGAGATCCGGCGAACACCACCGTCACTCCTCTCCGACTGGCCCGCCGCCATCTTCTCCGACTGCCCGCCGCCATCTTATCTGACTGCCCACCCGCCCCCCCCGCCCCCGCGACCGCCTCCCCGGACGCCTGCGATTCGACCCCCCTCCCCACGCTGCGGTGCGCCACCCCACCGCCACCCACCACCGGCGTCTGCGGCTGCCCGACCCACCTCGGCGTCGTGCGCCGCTGCGGCCCCCCTCGCCGTCTGCAGCTGTGCCCCGGCTCTGCGGCTAGCCCCCCCCCCCGTCTCTGTGACCGCCACTTACCCCCCCTCTCCCACGTCTGCAAGCCGCCACCCCACCGCCACCCACCTCCGCCGCCCCCGTCTGCTGTGAGCCGCCACCCATTTTCTTGACTGTCGTTTTCTTCTCGTAACATATATATATATATATATCGAAAATGGTTTCATGTCGTTTTCTTTCTAATAATGTTATATTAATATACTTATTTAATATATTTAATATTTTTATTTATTTAATATATTTAATAATAATATTTATTTAATATATTTAATATTATTATTTATTTAATATTTATTATTTTAAATATTATTACATGTTTTCAGAAATTAAACCACCAAACACGATTTCAGTTTTTTTAAAACTGAAAACAATTTCAAAATAAAACTATCAAACGTATTTTCAGAAATGATTCCAAAATGAAAATAAAAATGTTTTCATTTTCATTTTCATACAGAAAATAAAAACGTTTTGAAACCAATTCCAAACGCACCCACTAGATCTCACATAAGCAACCGTTTAAATCTTAAAGACCTCTGTAAAAAATTGTGAGCTTACAATCCTTGTAGTATAATAGTTTTCTTTTTCTTGTTTTTTTTATGTTGATTTTTTTTTGTTTTTTTCTTTTTAGACTTTTCATGGTGTGGGTTGGCAAGCTCTTTTTTTTTTTTTTTTTTTTTCTCTCAATAAATATCTCATTTTATCGAATTCAAAAGAAACATTTGAAGACAAAAGAGATGAACCATCTGTGTTGCTAGAAATTCCATAATATACTCTAGCCACTTCGATTTTTTAATTTTGTACATTGCCAAACCACCAATTGCTCAAACGATACTGCTTGATTCCGCCACTTTAATGTATTAATCATCAAATCCGCAAAATGCATTGAAGATGTCGACAATTTTTCCTTCTTTAGTTATGAAATGAAAACAATTTTTTTTTATTTATTTATAAAAATAGTAGTTGTTCAAGCCAAATTTCATACCTCATTTCTTATCATATACAAGTCAACACACTTATCAGAGAATGAGGCTGAATTACGAAATTGGCTACCAAAAACGAATCGCTAGTCGTCAGCAAGGTCGGCTGCCCGAACGATCAGTCCAGTGGTCAGTTACCCGAACGACCAGTCTAGTGGTCAGTTACCCGGGACTGCCAGCTCAGCAACTGAATTTCATCATAAATTCCACGATCACAACAGCCATATTCCGTGAGATATTGCTTCAGAATAGCAAAAGGGAAAGTCAATCTCCACCTAAACTTGCTCCCTAACCAATTTCTCTACAAAGAAAGGATCTTCAATCAAAAGTAAAATGGGAAACTTGCCTTAAATCATTTATTCAGTAACCGAGACCTATAAATACAACTCATGCATGTCTAAGGAAGAAAGAGACACACAAGAGACACGATCAGGCACCCTAAAGCACGCCTACACTATTTTCAAGCATTCTTAGGAGTTTTTTCACACTTTCACAAACTTCTCAGCATTTTCCATAGCATTCTCCCGACATTTACAGAGATTAGCACTATATTCTTCATCAATATTAATAGTGGAATATTTATATGCCTTACAGTGGACATACTCTGAATTATCAAGGAAATCACTAGAAATTTCTGTGTCTCGCTTTTTTTATTTTTCTTGTCTATTTATTTTTTTTTGTGATTAGGATACTAACGCTCTAGTCATTTGAATTCAGCTATTAACCTCTAACAAATTTAATTGTAGATTTCACACTCTACAGTGGTCACATGGCTTACAACATTATTGCATTTGAATTGTGTTTTTCTACATAGAATTACTCTTTTCAGGATTGTTAATTCAAAAACAGGTCAGGTTCCATCAATGTTGATATAATCGGGGACATCTATTAAGTACTAAGCAATATATTTATATATATATATATATAAATTGAAAATGGTAGCCTAGTAAATTCAATTAATACTCATTCATATATATATATATATATATATATATTTATAATACAATTTCCTCTGTAATATGGATCTTAGCTGAAATAATAGACATTTTATAGCCAATGCGCCTTGGATGGTGTACATGATATATATATATATATATATATATATATATATATATATTATATTGATATATGAGTATAATTTTAATGATTAGTTCAATATTTATTTATTAATGGGTATTGTTGTTTTATTCTTATCATAGCACCATTGCTATATATATAAGTGGAAAGTATCGAGTGTAATTATAAATGATACCTTCTATATTTCCAACTAGCAAGCATGCAACAAGAAAACCCCACCATGTAAACATAACATCTAGGATACTGTTAAGCCGGAGCCATTGTTCTACAAGTCTTAACATGGTAAATCGAAAAATATCGATTTCTTCTTCCACATTTGTAATGGCATATCAATTTCCCTCTTTCTCTTCTGCCCCTGTTTACTCTTACTTTTTCCTTTTCGCCATTCATTTTGAAACTCCTTTAAAGAACTAACAATGTCTTTTCTAGTTAATGGTAGAGTTGCCGGACTTACGATTTTGGTTATATGTATACATGCTAAGCATGTTTATTCAAGATGCATAACTAAAGTATCTCAAAGCGTACATCTATTTTATATACTCTGAAATTCTCAAGTGGTGAAATGAACATGAAGAAAAACATGAAGGTTGCTCATCGTATAAAACATGAAGAAAACTCGATAGTTTGAACTATAATTCTCGGGTAAGAGATTTTGAACAATGTGAAAAAGTATTAAATATGTTGAGCACAAACTAAAAATAAATCTAAAAGCAAATATGATCATACGTCTCACCATCCCTGTGTTTGAGTGGCTTATCATCTTTAACAATATTTAACAAGTTTTTCAATACATAACTACAAACTAGCAGTAGTCTTACTAGTGAAATAAATACATAGTCCATAAGTCATTGCTTATTTAATAATTTTATTTGGGCAAGTATTACAACTAAATAAAAGTACTCCGGTGCTCTGGCTTGAGAAAATCCCATGCGCAATTGACAGAAAAGGCCTAACAATGGAAGATGTCAATGATAAACATAAAATGAATCACTCAAAAGAAGTAATATAAAATTTAGATAAAACTCTGTAATCAATTAATTAGAAGGAAGTTAATAAGCTTACTCATGCTCAATTTTCTGATTATTCTTGGCTCAATTTTCTGATTAAAAATACGTCAATTCATCAATGAGTCGGATTTTCTATCTGAACGATACGCGCGTTTAAGAAAATCTCTCGTAATCTAAATTTGAAATGAAAATATTTTACCTCACAATTGTTGGAGACCAAAATTGTGCAGACGGCGCCACGTGGTGTCAGCATAATAGAAAAAGACAAATGGTACCACATGCTGAACGATATGAGAACTGTGTCCTCCATTTGGATTCACACTTGCCACGAATTCATCTGCCATGTGCCAAAAGAATAGGAATTTAAGATTTTTTAAATGTTTTATGCCAGTTGGCACCTCCTTCATGTGTGGCGTACCCCCCAAGTAAAGGTTTTGCAGGTCGCGCATAGCTCCTTCCTCTATTATCAATGAACTCAACCATTTCAAGCCGTGAAGTCGGAGCACCTTAAGTTTTGGGAAGACACCTTCTGCAAAGTGTAGTTGTTCACCGACAAATGCATCAACGTCGATGTGAAGCTCCACTAGCTCGTGTAGATTACCAAGGACTTTCAATGGATCATCTCCCAATTTCGACCAACAAATTACAATCTTGGCAAGATTTTGAAGTTTCATGATCCACATCGGCAATGTCATTAAAGGACAAAATAAATAGAGACGCCGAAGAAATTCGGGGGGATGTGAAATGCAATCTAAATCAAGTTTTTCATCTTCACTTATCGATCTCACTGCAAGGGATTCGAGGTATTTCATTTTCTCAATGCAACCACAAAGACTTTTTCCATCTGGACCTCTCACTCCTATAATGCCCAATGTTCTTAACTGCGTCAAAGCTCCAAGCTCTTCTATTATCCTCTTAGTGGCCTCAATGTTGTATAACTTCTGCAAGTGTTTGAAGCACTCGATTCTCTGTATTTTTATTCCTCTTATTATGCCGAAAGAAAAGAGTTTAGTGTTGTTGACATAACTCCAGCCAAAAAGATGACGTAACTTACTAAGCCGATTAATACTTGCGGGAATTTCATAAACCATTGATTGCTGTAGATCCAAAGTCTCCAAGTTTACCAGTTTTCCTATGGAATTTGGGAGCAGCTTCACTTTTGTACCACGCACACTTAAATATCTCAAGTGAAACAAGTCTCCAATATCTTCAGGGAGATGATCTAAGCAAGGATTGTCTTCAAAATCAAGTACTTTTAGGAGCTTGACACTTGAGGCAAGTGCATTAACAGTAGAATTGAGCATCTCATTATTCCCATTGAACATAAAAAGACAACGAACCCGGGAAATTTCAGTTTTTGCAAAATATTGTCTGAGCTACAGATTATTGATAGACGACGAGCAACTCCTTCCAAAATTGGTGAGTCACCTGATAAAACTTGGCAAAATCTTGATTCTTCCATCTTTTGTGAGATGACAACATGAAGAAGATCATGTACACGACAACGCTTTGCTTTCCCTTCATCGTCTACCTCTGATATTTCAACTAAACTTTTATCTATTAGCTCAGATAAGTATTCTTTCGCAACAACCTCCAAGGTTTTGCTCTTTTGAGGTTTCACAAAACCCTCTGCTATCCACTGGCGAATTAATCTACCACATCTAACGGAATAGCCCTTTGGAAAAATTCCAAAGTACAATATGCAACATTTGAGGTAGTAAGGTAAATCATTATAACTGAGTGATAGTATTCTTGTTGTGCTTTTGAGATCAGAATTGTTGACGGTAGAATTTCGTCAACAATAAACCAGCCAGGATACCTCTGGTCACCCTTTGGTTTACCGGCCGGTTATTGAGTTTCTATGTGTAATTAGTGTTTTCTTTTACCGAGTATAAAAACACAAGAGAAATTTTATAGTGGTTCACTCTATAAAATCAGAGCTACATCCACTGTGATTCGTATTTCTTTTGAGAGGGTTTACAATTTACAGAAGTTGTTCAAGTAAATCCTCTTTTTCTCTCATTCACCGATCCCCTCTCCATTGGGGGTTGTTCTCCTTATATAGCCCAATATTGCCTTCACAAGGGGTTTTCCTCTGTAGGCCTCAGGCACTCGAGTGCTTCTCCTTTTTAGGCCCAGTAGCCCACTAATCAGTACTGTTCACTCTTCTGATTTAGTCTTCGATTACGGCTCTGTGAATCTCCGTAATGCTTTTGTGTCCCCTGTGGCGGTTTGTAACCTTGTCATTAATGCTGTCTGTAGTCTTCTTCTTTTGTACGCAACCAACCATGCCTCGACGGGATGATCCTCACGTCGTCAGCACCGCCTGAGCCTCTTTTGTCCTCTTTGAGCGCCCTTTCTGCAGTCGAGGAACCTTAGCGCCTTAATTTGGACCTTTTGGTTCCGTCGACGCCACATGGGGTCATCGCTTCGGTTTGGACATTGGCTTTGGGCTCGTCGGCTGGTTTCGAGATATCGAGCGTCGGGGTTATGCATTTGGCGGGGGGCGTATGTCGCCACGTGTCGTAATTTTGGTAGTCCGTGTTTTCGTCACATTTTCCCCACAACAGCTACCCCTAGGTCGAGGGTTCCTCTTTTGGTGGCCTCGACCTCTAGGCTCGGTTCTCTCCTTCTGTGCTTCGGGTGTGGGAAACCGTCCCCGAACCTCTTTTCGCAATGAGTGCTTGGCAGGTTCGGGAATGCAACCGTCGCGTCGATTATTCTGACTCTAATGATGGCATCCGTTCTTCGAGAGGTCGACCCTTGACCGTTGGATCTGTGTCCTTTCGATTTCCCGCCCAATTTTTGACCGTTGGATCTATGCGGAAATCCCTGACCGTTGGATTTTGAAATCTCCATCCAACGGCTGGGGGCCGAGGGTAGATTTTGCCTATAAATATCCCCTCGAAAATCCGGGAACCATTTTTTGAACTTTCAAAACCTCGAACTCGAAGCATCTCGTTGTTTTTCCGTTTGAAATCCCTGCCTTTGCCTCGGGCGTATCTCGCCGGACTTCCGACGTTGCTCTTTCCGTCCTTCTCGGCGTACTTCGTTGCGAATCGATTTTCACTCCATTCTCCGGTGAGTTTTTTGAGACCTTCGTTCGTTCGGCTTTTACTCGGTCTTTCTTTGCATACCCGGAACGTGGAAATATGTGTACACTGAAAACGAGAATATTGCTTAGTTTAGGAAAACTTACATTTCTGTTGCACTGGATAACCTGGTTTTTACGCACGCGTAGTCGTCTGTTTGTTGGATTTTGCCTTTACTTTCTGGGTTCTGGGAACCCGTGGTTCCCTTGAACACTCGTCGTCTCCATTTATTCCATAAATGATCGACGTTTAGAGCAGTCGTCGTTTATTCCTCTCGACGTTAGGGTTTTAACTCAGCTTTTTGTCCTTTATTTGTCAGAACAATGGCTCAAAACCCTAGCAGTCGAGAGGATTCTTCTTCCGTTGTCCGCTCGACCCTCCTTGGGTGGTGGAGATTTCGGAAGCTCTTCGCGTCTAGTGTCGGCTCTTACCCTAGTTATATCGAAGACGTCGAGGGAAGATTCGAGCCGATTGACGACTTTAGGGACGAGTTCGCCGATTTGAAGAGTGGTGGACCGGAGGATCGAGCAGATCCCTTTCACGGGGCTAGTGTTAGCGGGGTGGAGGCTGCGGTGGCGTCCTCTGGCGCTATGAGTGGTGACCGGAAAGACCTTCCTTCACGGCCCGGCGACGTACCGTCGAGGGTCCGAACTGGACATTATCCGGCTGTGAAGGAAGGAGGTATCGATGGGAGGTGGTTCGAGTACCTTCTCCTGATAAAACGCAGGACCAGCATGCCGCCGTGGTTACCTTCCAGTTTACACACGGGCGATAACGGCGGGGATGACTCTTCGATTCATCCCGCCGTTATGAGTTTGCCATTTTTATGGCATCTCTCTGCTTTCATTGGCGCCGAACTTCTGGTCTTTGCTTTGCGGGGACCTGGGTCTGTGGCACCAGAAGTTGATATGGAACTCCCATTGGAGGAGTTACATTTTATGTACAAGTTATGCCACGTCGCCAAGTGCGACGGATGGTATTCTTGGCGGTCATGGAGGCCCAGCCGCGACTTGGGAAGCTTATTTTGGGCGCCCCTCGTGCGTCTCACGGGTGGAAGCCCATGTTCTTCATGATTCGGGGCCATTCAACTTCCACCCTAATGCCGCCGTCCTCACGAAAGGTGATTCGATCGTCGTTTGGGGAGATGAGTAAGTTTGTAGATTGTGTTTTAAAGTGACTTATCCTTCTTTTTCCTTTCCTACTGACGACGCGCTTTTCATTGTGTAGTTAACCACGACCGGCCGAAGTTCTCGGCAAATAGCTTAGAGAGGGTCGAGGCAGCTTTCTCCCTTCCTTCGGAGGCTCGCCATATCGGAAACCTCCTTACCGAGGAGAACCTCCGAGCATCCGGCCTGATCCTTGATCTCCCTGACCCTTCAGACTTAGACGCCGTCCGCGAATACTTCCATCTTAACGACGAAGGTAACTTCTTCTCTCGACGTCTCCCTTTTTTTTTTTTTTTTTTTATAACTCATTTTCGTCGTCAGAGATGGCGTCTCTTAGGATCCAACTCCCCGGGGCCCCGCGGCCGACGCCAAGCCCTCGGCAGGCGCCGAGGGAACAGGCGTCGGGGGAACAGGCGCCGAGAGAGCAGGCGCCACCCGCCGCGCAGCCCTCGCCGAGCCATCAAACTTCGGCCAAGGGGAAGGAGGTGGCCAGCTCGTCCCGCCCTGCCTCAAAAGGGAAGAAGGGCAAGAGCAGGAAGAGGCAACGCACCGAAGCCCCGGTGGACGTTGCTGCGTCGACTGGGAAGGGATGGACGCCGGCGGTACCTATCCCAGATGTTCCCATCACCCCGGGCCCAAGGGAACGTATAATGATTCCCGGGGGGAGGGTCCTGGATGGGAACTTTCAGGTCTCGGACCTTTCTGACGCCGAGGTTGAGGCGATGCTCAAACTTCCTCCCCGTTTCTCCCTCGTCTTCCAGGCGCTATACGAGTCCTGCCTGGAGCCACACTGGGTCGCTGCCTCCCGGTCCACCATGGTTGACCGGCAGAGGAAGCAGATTTCCTTTCAGATCCATGTAAGTATGCACGCACTTTTCTTTAAAGTAGATTGTTTGGCGCTCTGTCCTAACTTTCGGTGATTTTTTTTTTTTTTTTTTTTTTAGAGCCTGGTCCTCTCTCTCCTCAACCTTCTTGACCTTGTCAAGGTCGAGGAGCGCCAGGAGACAATGAACGGGCTGGAGGCCGAGCTGAAGTCCCTCATCGACGAGGCCAACAAAAAGAGGGACGAGGCCTGTGATGAGAGGAATTTAGCAGCGGCCCAGCTGCTAAGTCTGGAAGGCGAGTTTGCCAAGCTGAAGGCCAAGACAGAGGACCTCACCCGGCAACTGGACTCGTCTGAAAAGAAACTGGCTGTGGCTCTTGTTGATGTCGAGAATCGCTATCGCGAGGGTAAGGCCGAGGGGAAGCTCGAAGCTGAGGCTGCAGCTGAAGCGGCTTTTAATGCTCGACGGGCGGAGATGCTCGAGGAGTTCAAGGTCTCTCAGGAGTTCTTCGACATCCGCAACAAGGACTTTTTGTCGGCGGGTGATCAAATCGTTGATTTGATTAAGAAAGAGCGTCCTGAGTGGGATTTGAGCTTTCTATACAACTCTTCTACTCCGGCCGTCGATGAAGAGATGCTTCCTCCCTCGGCAGGCGATGATGAGCCAGCAGCCGGCGGCGACGAGGGTGGCGACGAGGCTTGAGGGCCTATTTTTTCGCCTTTTGATCCTTCTTTTGTTTTTTGTAATTAATCTTCTTTTCAGACAATTTTTTATCTGTATTTCAATATTTATATTTTTATAATAGCAAGGGTTTTTCATATCACACCTCAATTGTTGATTGTCCGCTATTTGCCTCCCGTTTCCTTAGAGAAATTCCTTTGAATTTGTTTCTTTCCTCTTTGGAGGATCTGACGTCGGGCTCATTCAGTTGGATCGTCGTCTTAGGAAATTCCTTGGAATTTTGCTAAGCGTCGAATCTTTCCTTCTCGGAGGATTCTGACGTCGATGTAACCCCTTTGGGTCGTCGTCTTAGGAAATTCCTTGGAATTTCACTAAGTGTTGCGTCAATCCTCCTTGGAGGATTCTGACGTCGATGTAACCCCTTAGGGTCGTCGTCTTAGGAAATTCCTTGGAATTTCACTAAGTGTTTCGTCTTCACTTGCCCCTGTGTTGGTTAAATACACCCTTGGGTTTTCTTTTAAACAAACACCTTTTTAGGGGATCAATCTATCTCATGCTGCAAAACACATTATGCTGCAAAACAGACCAATTTATTTCATCTGTAAAGAATATACAAACATAAAATGTGTAAACAACTTCATACGCTATTGGTAGTATATTTTTAGCTGCTCGGCGTTCCACGGGTGTTGGACCTTCCTGCCGTCGAGGTTTTCCAAGATGTATGTGCCGGGTCGCAGCGCTTCTCTTATGCGGTAGGGCCCTTCCCAAGTTGGGCCTAGGGGACCAGTATTTTTAGGTTTTGTGCTTTGCGTCACCCTTTTTAATACTAGGTCTCCCGGGGTGAACCTTCTTTGCCGAACCTTCTTGTTATAGTATCGCGCCGTTCGTTGTTGATAAGCGGCGAGACGTAATTGGGAGTTGAGTCGTTTTTCTTCCAGCAAGTCGAGTTCTCCGCTTAAACCCTCTGCGTTATCCTCGTCGTTGTGAACAACGGTTCTTAGGGTCGGCGTCTCGATCTCTATAGGAAGTACCGCCTCAACGCCATACGCCATGGAGAAAGGGGTTTCCCCTGTGGTGGTTCGGCTCGTAGTTCTGTATGCCCATAAAACTTTGGGAAGCTCCTCGGCCCATCTTCCTTTCAGGTCATCGAGTCTTTTCTTGAGAGTATATTTAAGTATTTTGTTGACTGCTTCGACCTGTCCATTTGACTGTGGATGAATTGGCGCCGAGAAGTCCTTCCGGATGCCCAAACCTTCACAGAATTTACGCATGGCAGCGTTGTCAAACTGCTTCCCGTTGTCGGAAACTATCGAGTGGGGAACCCCGAACCTGCACACAATGTGGTCCCATAGGAATTTAGTGCAGGCCGCTTCGGTTGTTGTAGTTAAGGCCTTGGCCTCCGCCCACTTCGTGTAATAGTCTACCGCTACAATTGCAAACCTCAACCCCCCAGGTGCGAGGTGCAATGGTCCGATTAGGTCGATCCCCCACTTGGCGAAGGGCCACGGACTAAGAATGGAGGTCGGTTTCTCCGGGGTGCTCGTGGAATTGTGGCGTACCTCGGCATTTATCACATCACTGGCATATTGAAATCGTCCTTTTTAGCGTGGGCCAGTAGTATCCTTGCCTCAAGACCTTTAGTGCCAAAGATTGTCCCCCGGTATGATTGCCGCAGACCCCTTCGTGTATTTCCTGGAGGACTTTCTGGGCTTCGTCGTCGTCCAAGCATCGTTGTAAGGGTGTTGAATAGCCTCGTCGGTAGAGCAGGCCATCATATAATAAATACCTGGTGGCTCTATACCTGATTCGTCGGGCCTCAACTTTATCATTCGGCAGCCGTGCGTCCATTAGGTATTGAATGAGGGGAGTCATCCAATTTTCTCCTTCTTGGATATTGAGTGTCTGCACAAGTTCCTCAATAGTTGGTCGCTCCAGCTCTTCAATGGGGACGACGCCTAGGGTGTCTGCATCCCTCGACGTCGCTAGTTTCGCCAGCGCGTCTGCGTTTGCATTCTCACTGCGAGGGATCTGGAATATCTCGTATTTCTTGAATTTGACGAGCTCTTCCTTTGTTTTCCTAAGATATGCCCCCATCTTCTCGCCGCGTGCTTGGTATTCTTCTTTGACCTGGGCGACGACTAACTGGGAGTCACTGTAGATGTCGATCCTCTCGACTTTCAAGTGTTTTGCCAAGCGCAGTCCGGCAATCAGGGCTTCATATTCTGCTTCATTGTTTGAAGCCTTAAATTTAAATCGTACCGCCGAGGTAATTTTGTGGCCTTCAGGACTGATCAACAGAATGCCAGCCCCTGATCCGTTTTCGCTCGACGCCCCATCTACGTAGAGCTTCCACGTGGTATTATCGGCTTCTTCAGATGAGGTGGAGGCTGGTCTGTGAGAAAACTCGGCCAGGAAGTCGGCGAGAGCTTGACCTTTGATGGCGGTTCTTGGCATGTACTTTATGTCGAACTGGCTTAGCTCTACCGACCACTTGAGAAGTCGTCCGGAGGTCTCGGGTTTTTGCAAGGCTTGTCTCAGCGGGTGGTTTGTGAGGACTCGTATTATGTGGGATTGGAAGTAGTGCCGGAGTTTCCTCGAGGCGATCATCAAGGCGAGAGCTAGACGCTCCATTTATTTGTATCTTGACTCGGTCGAGGAGTCTTTTGCTCACATAGTAGATTGGTAATTGCACTTTCCCCTCTTCCCTTATAAGTACAGAGCTCACGGTGTGCTGAGATACTGAGAGGTAGAGGCTAAGCTCCTCGTCTGCGTTTAGTTTGGACAAGATTGGGGGCTTGCCCAAATGTTCTTTTAGCCTTTGAAAAGCTTCCTCGCACTGTGGCGTCCATTCAAAGTGTTTATTTCCCTTCAGCGCGTCGAAGAAAGGGACGCATTTGTCCGTAGCCTTTGATATAAATCTATTCAGGGCGGCGACGCAACCTGTCAACCTCTGTACTTCCTTTGGTTTGGTTGGTGACCGCATATCCTGTAAGGCTTTAATCTTCTCTGGGTTGGCCTCGATTCCTCGGCTGCTAACCATGAAACCGAGGAATTTACCCGATCCGACTCCGAAGGCACATTTCTGGGGATTGAGCTTCATGTGGTATTTTCTCAATATACCAAACATTTCTCCCAGATGTTCGACGTGATGGCTTGCGTTGGCGCTTTTCACGAGCATGTCGTCGACATAGACCTCCATTGTTTTGCCGATCTGTTGAGCAAACATCTTATTTACTAACCTTTGGTAGGTTGCCCCTGCATTTTTCAGACCAAAGGGCATGACTTTTGTGATAAAGGCCCCTATCGGTTATGAAAGATGTGTGCTCCTCGTCAATTTGGATTCATGGGGATCGATTGTACGGAATAAGCGTTATTTACTAACCTTTGGTAGGTTGCCCCTGCATTTTTCAGACCAAAGGGCATGACTTTGTAGTGATAAAGGCCCCTATCGGTTATGAAAGATGTGTGCTCCTAAAAAAATTTGGATTCATGGGGATCTGATTGTACCGGAATAAGCGTCCATGAAGCTCAACATCTCATGTCCGCCGTGGCGTCGACCATTTGGTCTACCCGAGGAAGTGGAAAGCCGTCCTTGGGGCATGCTTTGTTGAGGTCATTTGAAATCGATGCAAGTTCTCCAGCTCCGTTGGGCTTGACTACCGGCTGGATTTGATATCCATCGTGGGTAGTGTGCCTCTCTGATGAAGCCATTGTTAATCAGCTTGTCGACCTCTTCCCTCAGCGCTTCATATCTCTCCGGGTTTATTGGTCGGCGTCTTTGGCGTTTGGGAGGATAGGTGGGGTCGACGTTTAAGGAGTGGCACATTACCTCGGCGTCGATCCCTTCCATGTCGGAATGGTTCCAGGCGAAGACATCCATGTTCTTCTTAAGGAACCTTTCAACCTCACTTTTGAGGGTTGGAGTCAAGTCCGAGCCTATCTTCAGTACCTTGATGCCCCCATTGTGGTCAATCTGGATTTCTTCTAACTGCTCGATGGGCTGGGACCAAGTAACCTCCTCTTGAACTCAGGGGTCTATGTCTTCGATGAGGCCTTGTTGAACCATCCTCATCTCTTGTCTTCCCGGCTGGTCATATCCTCGCAAAGCATCGGAGTATGCAACCCTGGCCTCATATTGATTGCTCTTAATTTCCCCTACGCCATTCGGGTGGGGAATTTAATCTTTGGTGGTAAACGGAGGTTACCGCCCTCAAGGCCTGGAGGGTTGGCCTCCCGATGACCGCGTTGTATTGGGGCCTCCTTTGATTACCACGGTTGGCCATTGTTGTTGCTTGTCGGGGTTTTTCTCCGGCGGTTATCGGTAGCCGGATAGTTCCTTGAGGATGACGGAGTCCCCGGTGAACCCGTATAGTGGCCTGGTAGTCCGTTCCAACTGCTCCTTAGGAATCCCCATTTTGTCTAAGCAGTCGGAATATAAAAGGTCCACCGAGCTCCCGTTGTCCACCAGAATCCGGCACACGGTGTGGTTCCCGATCATGGCTTCCACTACCAGTGCGTCGTTGTGGGGGAAGTGAACTCCGCTGGCGTCATCCTCGTTGAAGGCCACATCAGTGTGGCTGTGTCTCGGGGCTTTGGTGGCGGAGACACTCCAAAATCGCTCCTGGTAGACCCCTCTGGCCTCGTGGGCGTAGTCCTTCTGCGACCTCCGAGTGTCTCCTCCTATGTAAGGGCCGCCGAGGACTGTTCGAATGGCCCGACAGGCTCCGATCTTCTGGTCGGCGGTTTTCCTCTCGGCGTCTACCGTCGTTGTGCCCCGCCATGGCCGTCGTTCTGGGGCCTTGGTCGCCCTGAATTCCTGCAGCCTTCCCTCGCGGATTATTCTTTTCGATTTCATCCTTGAGGTCGGCGCAGTCATTGGTGTGGTGGCCAACCTCGCCGTGGAACCTGCAGAAATTTCCTTTGGCTCCTTTGGGTAGGGTGCGACTTCGCCGGCTCGAGGGCGGCGTAGCATGTTCGTGGCCTATCTGGTTGAATATCTCTTGACGCCTACCGTTAGTTCATGGTAGGTGTCGTATTTTTGGAATAAGCCGAGGGCTGCGTGGCTCCTCCTGTCTCGGCTTCTTGGCCTCCGGTGTTCTTTGTGTCGAAATTTTGGTGGCTTGTCGCCGCTTCCTTCCCCTCGGCGTTTCCTCCCGTCTTGCTTTGGTGGCGCCGACCCTTGCTCGATCCCTTACCCTTGTTGGATCGTGATCGGGGTCATTTGCGTCTGCTTCTTCAGCGTTGATGTATCCTTGCGCCCGTGCAAGGAACTCTTTATTCTTTGGACGGGGGTTTCGGTTCGACTCTCTTTTGAAGGGCTGTCTTCTTTTACTCGACAAGGCCCCATCGAGGGGCTTCCACATCGGTAATATCCATCGTTCTTGACTCTGGCCTCTCCATACACAGCAAGCCAATCCTCGGCGTCTCGTTCGGCTTTTGGTATATTGTTGTCAGGTTTTGTTTTGGGGGTACATACTTCTTGACCCCGATGAATTGGAGGGAAAATGCCTCTTTTAACTCATCCCAGCTGGAGATAGAGTTTGGTTTCAGCGTCCGGAACCAACGTCGGGCGGAGTCGGTCAGGTGGTTCCGGAAAGCTCGGCACATGATTTCCTCGGCGTACCCGTGTAAGAGCATGTGTCCCGTATACATCTCTAAATGGTCGTCGGGATCCCCTCGTCCGTCATAGGGTGGAATCGACGGCGATTTGTACTTGTCGGGGAGGGGGAGCGCCATTATCTCCGTAGTGAACGGGTGGTCGTGAATGCGGCTGGGTGTAATATCGACGTTCACCACTTCGGCCACTCGTCCAATATTCTTTTTCAGCCCCGCCACATCCCCCGGGGTCTCCTTTCCAGGTTGGCCATGCGTTCCATGATGGTCCGCGCTTCTTCCGTCGAGACGGCCGACCAGCGATTCGGTGCTTCCGGCCTTTGAGCAATGGGTCCACCCCTGGCCTGGCCGCCCGCTTTATCGATCCCGAGTCTCCGGCGGGTTTCCTCCGGGATTTTGGGGTAGCTCCTCGATGGCTCGGATCCCGGCGGCTCTCAACCGGCTGCCCGAAGAGTGGGTGGGCCGAGGCCTGGGAAGGCCCTGGCGGTGCTCGCTCTCCCCGGTTCCTTCTTGGACGTGTGGATGTTCACCGTGATTTGGATTTTCCATTA
This sequence comes from Morus alba, assembly GCA_012066045.3. Taxonomy (NCBI): domain Eukaryota; kingdom Viridiplantae; phylum Streptophyta; class Magnoliopsida; order Rosales; family Moraceae; genus Morus; species Morus alba. Next base: position 54,314,022 of record CP050224.2, read on the forward strand.
CGGCGGGTCCTTGTGGTCTCGGGGCATCTTCTAACGGCGGCATGGAGTTCCTTCCTTCCAGTCGCTCCACCACGGTTACTAGCCCACGCACCAGGTCGGTTAGGGCAGTAATCTGAGCTTGCATCTGTCTCGGGTCCGGCTGTGGTGCGTCGGGGGAACTCCATTTCCTTCTGGACGTAAATCTCCTTCCATCCTGATATCCCCCAGGTGGATGGTTGTTTGCAGCTTATATTCTTGGGGGCCTAACGCTTCCGGTCCCCAGTGGAGTCGCCAATTGTTGACGGTAGAATTTCGTCAACAATAAACCAGCCAGGATACCTCTGGTCACCCTTTGGTTTACCGGCCGGTTATTGAGTTTCTATGTGTAATTAGTGTTTTCTTTTACCGAGTATAAAAACACAAGAGAAATTTTATAGTGGTTCACTCTATAAAATCAGAGCTACATCCACTGTGATTCGTATTTCTTTTGCGAGGGTTTACAATTTACAGAAGTTGTTCAAGTAAGTCCTCTTTTTCTCTCATTCACCGATCCCCTCTCCATTGGGGGTTGTTCTCCTTATATAGCCCAATATTGCCTTCACAAGGGGTTTTCCTCTGTAGGCCTCAGGCACTCGAGTGCTTCTCCTTTTTAGGCCCGGTAGCCCACTAATCAAGATCTTGTTCACTCTTCTGATTTAGTCTTCGATTACGGCTCTGTGAATCTCCGTAATGCTTTTGTGTCCCCTGTGGCGGTTTGTAACCTTGTCATTAATGCTGTCTGTAGTCTTCTTCTTTTGTACGCAACCAACCATGCCTCGACGGGATGATCCTCGCGTCGTCAGCACCGCCTGAGCCTCTTTTGTCCTCTTTGAGCGCCATTTCTGCAGTCGAGGAACCTTAGCGCCTTAATTTGGACCTTTTGGTTCCGTCGACGCCACATGGGGTCATCGCTTCGGTTTGGACATTGGCTTTGGGCTCGTCGGCTGGTTTCGAGATATCGAAGCGTCGAGGGTTATGCATTTGGCAGGGAGCGTATGTCGCCACGTGTCGTAATTTTGGTAGTCCACGTGTTTCGTCACATTTTCCCACACAACAAGAATGATTGACCAACTCTGAACTGAGGGTTTCATAAAACTTTTGCCATTCATAAGGAACCTTGTTTTAGTTGACAGAAGACCCGCAATGGCTACAATTGCAAGGGGTAACCCTTGGCAACTGGCAACAATCTCGCGAGACCAATTTTCTAAGTTGGCAGGACAACACCGACCAGGTTCAGATAGAAAAGCCCTCTTGCAAAATAGTTCCATGGCATTGTCAGGAGGCAAAGGTTCCATCTTATGGTCATGGAATGAAGAGATTGATCTATTGCAAAAATCAGCAACCTCAGTCTTCCTTGTTGTGATCACTATCCTTCCACCATTTTCTGGTAAAGCAAAATTTACATCTGCCCAAAATTCTTTATTCCAGACATCGTCGAAAACAACAAAATATTTTTTGTTCTGCAAGTAGTTTATCAATTGCTCTGTTAGTGATTGCTCATCCATTGTATCAATAGTTGCTGGAGCGGATGCTTCAGTTGCTTCGTAAACTTTCGTTATTAGGTTTCTTAGTAGCTCCTTTGCACTGTAACGTTCTGAAACTGCAATCCAAGCATGACAATCAAAGTCTCTTTTTACATAATTGTAAACTTGTTTGGCGAGAGTAGTTTTTCCCGAACCCCCTAGCCCAACTATTGAAATCACAATCCGTTCTTCTGGAGAATGTGTTTTCAAAATTTCAATCAATTTATTTCTGGGAGATAAAATACCCACAACGTCAGCTTCTCTAAGGAAAAAGGCTGCCCTGCGAGGGTCATTCCATCGTTGAGGCGCATCACTCATGGGTGTTTGTTGTAGAGAATCAAAGCCATACCTTGTACTTCTGTCCTTAATACCTCGAACGGTTCCTTTGATCTCTCGTATTTGTGTCGCAATGTGATGCTGCGGCTTTAGTTTTATGACAAAGCAAGCAATTTTACTGAGGAAAGCAATGAATCGATGCGGATCAGGACGATTTATTGTCATGTGATATATGTACATATCAATAACATCTTCTATTTTGAATGCAACTTCTCTTAGCTCTTCAACCCATGCTTTAACGCCATCGCCAATGTCACCTTCGACTTCTGCCTTCTGATCAGCATCCTTGAGGAAAGCCCGAATGAACACAAGTTCCGTCTTAATTTCTGAAACTTCTCCATCAACACCTCTCAACAAGTTCACTTCTTCAGTCAGTAGTGGAATTAGCTTGTCTATAAGAGAGCAAACCGCTGTCTCTGCCATCAATAGTGGAATTTGCCTCACTTCTCTCTCTGTGACTTTATGATAGTCTGCAATATGCAAGCAAGTGTGAGCTGTATAGTGTCTTTTAGATATAAATGCAATGTAATATACATTTGATTTCTTCCATGTACTCTTCTAATTGTTAATAGGAAAATGGTGAACTTATACGCACTTTCAAGGCACACAACTTGGTTGAGGTGTAATTCTTTTATTTCAAAGCTTTCTTTTTCTTGTGGTTTTTTCCTTTCCCTTCAGACAGATATGAAGTTTTTTTATTTTTTATTTTTTACAAAACAAAAGATAATAATTAATGGACATTAATTAAAAATAAGATTATCTCCAACGTGACGCTATAGTTGATGTGTTAATGGCACATTTTCTAACCATTTGCACAGTAATAAGCCCACCCCAAGATTCTCAAAACCAAAATTAAAACTAGTTCAAATTTGTCTCTTTATAATAAACCACAATTGTAGATAATGTAACCAAACACTAATTCAAAATTTTATTTCGTTTTTAGATCTTTACTAAATGCCCATTCGAATAACATAAAACTATATAGGTTGTTGATCTCAAAATCTGACACAACAGCACGTGTGGCAACGCTCAGTGATCGGACTCTCCACCTCTACCTGAGTTGGTTGGATTCTTTGGTATGGTGCTCTTATCTAGGAATAAAGGAGACACGGCCCTACATGACCCTCCGATGCTCAAATCAGCGTTCTATTCGGGAGCTATTAATGGAGAGGCCGAGTTTGAGGGAGAAATTGTCCATACCTTAGTAAATGATCATGGAGGTATTTATAATTTTCTATTGGACTCGGGGCAAACCCATAATCCACGTATAGCCGTATGGTTCTGTTAGGACCAGGTTCAGGTGTCATTGATTCTCACCGGTTGTACAATTATCCATATGGACGGTGGAGATGATCCCCATTATGGAATCATTCTCATCGCGTGTTTTGGAGGGCAAAGGCCGAGGAGTGTTTTGCTGAGATTTCTCTAGCATGCACTCAGCGGAGAGTAGAAGAGGAGGTTCGGACATCCTATTAATTAGGCTGGGTTGCTGGACGCTTACCAATGTTTATTGCCTATTCGGCAAGGTGATGGGCGGAGCAGTGATCGCCAACCTAGTGCCGATCAGGCCACCAACATAGGATTATAATTTTTATTTTAAACTCAAAAGGTTCAAAACCACACAATTTGAATCAGCAAAGTAAATAGAACATTAATTATTGTTTAGTTCATAGGTTCAAATCAAAAAGTTTGAACCGAACTTTAGATTTTTATGAGAGAAATTAGTGCAGTGAAAAGGTTTGAACTGCGTGATCCAAACTAGTGTACCAAATAACCTTTTAGGGCCCGTTTTTAAATTTAATTTTTTAGAGAGAGAGAGAGAGAGTATTATTTGAACCTAAAACATGGTGATTTGAACCAATCATCCAAATAAAACTAACATAACAAATATATTATTATTGCATTTTTTAGTGTCTTACATACAATTAATATTAACATATGCATCAGAAATTGTCTAATATATATTTACCTGACTCTCTTGGTTTGTTACTCAGATTCCAGTTCTTTTTTCTCTTGATTTTTTACATGCTTGAAACCTGAAAAATCAAAAATAGAATTAGTGAGTTCTACTTTAGATGATTAAGGCATTTATGAAAAGAAAATGACAAAAAAAAAAAACAAAAAGATAGATAAAAAGCGGAAAAAGCGGGAAAGACATGCGATGCAGTTAAGAGTGTTTGTCGCAGTGCAACTCATTCCGAGTTGTTGGCATATAAATATATATTTGGCCAGCACATAAGAAGGGAACATTTTCATTATAAGAAATTTGACGAAAATATATGTACGAGTTGATTCTGATCAGATTTAGCAACTCTCATTCATTCTAGATAAGTGATAACAGATCATAGAAATTGGAAAGCTAATAAAAGATGAAAATTGTATGATAAATGGAAATTCACAAAGAATATATACATATGATGGACCGATAAAGCTCTACCATAAAGGACGAATAAAGCTCTACCATTTCTATGATCTTCAAAGCTAGAGTTGTACACAAGATGGACCGATAAAGGATTAAGGGAAACAGAAAGGAAGGTGAAGTAGAGAAACAAAGAACAGAAGAGAAAGAGACACAGAGAGAATTTAGAACTGTCTCTTGATAATCATCATTTTATGCATAATTAAATCCCTTTAAATTTAGACTTTTTATAAGTATTAATTTATTTGTACATGTTTATATTTCAATTTTAAATTATTGAGTTTTATTTTTAGTTTTAATCAATTTGGTCTGTTTTAATTTAATTTAATGCGTTTTTATTTAATTTTATGTGTTTTATTTTTAGCTAAGTAGTGTTTAAAATTTGGAGCGAAACCGTATAAAAATGGATACATTTGGACCACATTTGGTATTTCAAACGCTAAAAATTCGGGTTATAATATATTATTTTTATTAATTTTAGTTTGAATTTCGGAATTAATTTCAGTCCGCTGGATCAAGCACGGTAAACGGTCCCATGCGCGCGTGCATCCACACTTGACACAAAACGCGTGGAGCCAGATCACGGGCCCCACCTGTTCAGCGCGTCAGCTGCTTCAGCCGCACAAAATGGCGCAGATTCGTTTGACTTTAGGTTTTGATTTTTTTTTCACCAATAAAGCCCAGTTTCAGGTATTACAGTGGGCGGACATTTGGGATGCATGGTTTTGACTTTAGGTTTTGATTCGTTATACAACAGGGTGATTTCTTTTATTTTACTTTTTACTTTTTTTTTCATGTATTTGTAATATTTTTTTTTTACTGAGGTGGATGATGAAGCCATGTTTAATTATTTAATCCACTATTGTGTGTTGATTCCAATCTATTTGTGTTTTAACCTTTATGATTTTCGCTTCATTTTGTGAATGTTATTTCATTATTAATATCATGTATTCATGATAAAAGTTAAGCTGTTTAATATATGTTTTCCATTAAATTGTATACATTTTTTAAGCGAAGGAAAAACTACAAAAGATGTTTCTGGAGTAGCTAGATAGTAAGATCGACTTCTACACTATCACCCAAAATACTGGAATCAATATACGGTAGAGATATTAGTTGAATATTGGTGGATTCTGAAACCTTAGTAATTTTTATAACCTGATTTTACTTATAATTTTATTTCTTTTCTTTATTATAATTCCCAGTCTTACCTTTTTTTCCATCAAATTTATTGGAACTAGGTTAGAGTTTAATTAATTTTGATTAGTTAATATTTTCGTGAGTTTTATCTTCTTTTAAACATTCTCTATGAGATCGGTCTCGCTTTGCATGTCTATTGTAATTGATTAGTGCACCTGCGAGTAACAATAAGTTTTTGGCGCTGTTACCGGAGAATTGTCAAAAGAAGTAACGAGAAAACTATCTACTTCTAGGTTGGTTAAATTCTTCTACTAGTTATTTTTTCTTCCTGTCTTTTCGTTTGTATCTTTTGCTTTCTTGTTATATATATATATATATATATATATATATATATATATGTTTTGGATTAGTTGTTGTTAGTCATCAGCAAATATATATATATATAAATATATATATATATATATATTGCCATTTCTATGAACTTCAAAGCTAGAGTTGTACACAAGATGGACCGATACAGGATTAAGGGAAACAGAAAGGAAGGTGAAGTAGAGAAACAAAGAAGAGAAGAGAAGAGAAGAGAGAGAATTTAGAATGAATTTAGAATGAGAGAGAGAATTTCAACGAATCCCATCCTCACCTTGCAATTCTTTTGAGAATCTTTTAAAGAATCTCCTTTTTTCTTGATATTCTTTCTTATCTTTTTAAAGAATACTGGTAAAATGAAGCTCGTTCCTTGCAGCTGCTAGCATTGATTATATGAATTCTCAAATAAATATGAATGAAAAAGTTTAAGAAAAACAATAGTCAAACAAATTAAATTAATAAAATAGAAAATAAGGGCATCAACAAAGTCATATTAAAAAAAGAGTAAATTTAATTAGAATATTTTGATAAAAAAATATTTTTCTAGCATGAAAATTAAGGTCACTTTTATTAAAACGATATTTTGAAGAATTATGAAATAAATATTTAAAATGGGTAAGTTATAGTTATTTTAGTGAAGACAGATGAAACGAGAAGGAAAATTTTTTAATTAAGTACATGTAGATTATCTTTACATTAACGTCAATGTCATTTTAATATTAAAAAGTGTGAAAATGACATATTTAGTATTTTATAAATCAATGTATAATGCTAATTTAAATGTTAAATCTACCTTCATTTATAACATTAAGTTTTGGAAGTTGTAAACGTCAACTTTACTTTTATAATTTAAAAATATCAATGCTATTGTAATCAAATGTCAAAATATGCTCTACTGAATCTTGATTCATTAGTTTTACACGTATGTCAAATACGTTATTTCTTGTTTTTGTTCGTTTTATTTGAAAACATTTAAGGGATAAAAGTAAAATGACTAGAAATAATAAATAAACAAATAGATAAATAGGATTTTAGAAGCAGGCGAGAAGTAGCGATAATAAGAAATATAGAAGAAAGGAGGTGCATTAGAAATATGTGTTGCAAGAAAACATTTTCTAAAGGAACACGTTTTCAGAAATACGATGAATGAGTTAAAAAAAAAAAAAAAGCAAATTCGGATAAAAAAGGTTAATCTAAAAAGGTTTTAGAAGCAAGAGAGAAGTAGCGCTAATAAGAAATATGAAAGAAAGGAGGTAGTGTTGAGATAAGATTTCATATTTCATCCTCACCGCACATGTAGCAACTCAAACTCTGAAAGGTCACTAAATGAGTACCGCGACTCTCCGGATAGACTAAAACGATTCATCAATGGTCACTCCCACCGGTTGACCCCACGAGTCAACGAATACCCTTGGGCATCAAGTCACGAGAGAATATTCTTAAGACATTCCAAAATACGAAGTTCAACAATAGAAACTGGAAAAGGAAAGAAATCAACTACCGAAAGTTAGAGGAATTAATGAGGAAAAAAGGTCAATGGTTGACTTAGGCTACAAGCAACCCTTTTATTGGACAAGATTGATTGCCTTCGATATATGGAAACTACATCTCCAACAACCATGAATAAAGAGCCTGAATCAACTCCGAAGGACAATAAATCATAGGTGATCAATCAACAAAAGAGAATCGATTAAGAAAATTCATACAACGCCTAAGAAGGAAAGGAATATCGTAATTAATGGAAAAATCACTCAAAGAATCAAAAAATATAAGGCATTTAGACGTCTTCCAGGACACACACATCATCTTCTTCTGCACTCACTTACAACAACACACTTTTCCATTTTTATTGTATTTTCCAGCATATATTTTTCTCTCTTTCATTTCGTTCTTCTTTTTTAATAACTCATTATAACGCCAAAGCACATATAGTGAAACCATTAGAGCCCTATAGTGGATGCACCCTAAGTTATTAGGGGAACTACTATAAATTTATGTGTCCTTTTACGCTTTTCTTTACTTTCAGGTTTACTAATGCTCTCATTTTTGCAGCGGATCAACATCACTAATCGATGACTCCTAACTTTCGGTCATTGGCCCTTAATTTCTCTAATTGTAGATTTTATCCTCTACAATAAGAAATACGTGTTTTAAGAATATATTCTCAAAGAAGGAATCTTTTTGTTAACAATGGAATCATGACAACGTCTAGTTCCAGTTCTTGCTCTTTTGCAATAATGCCTTTAGTAGACAACCAACGCCATTGCAAACACTCGAGCGAGAACGGTATGGGGGGCACACAAACAATGTCATTGTGCGGGGGATACGATTCGCGTAAGGGTTTAAAAAAACCGTCGGTCCCCACCGGATTAGGAATGCGAAGGCCCTCCTTTTTTCTCTCATTTGTTTGAGGCGGGCTTTAATAGAGAATGAAATGCTTATATATGGAAGGGTTCCAAAACCTTTTTTGTTTAAGGGCTGCTTGCCCCACCGAAGTACCAAAGGCCCATAGTACCTGCCTAACCCCTCACTCCGAGGGACCGTAGATTGGAAAGTACCTTCTAAACCACCCCATTCATCCAAAAGAGAAGGGAAGGGGCCTATGTATTTGCATGACCCCTGCAGATTTTACCTTATCTACACCCGGGGCAAATCCCCTATCGATCCTGTCAGGACGCTGCAGAACGCGCGAGAGGGAGAAAGAGATAGAAGCACAATATTGCTTTTCGTTTTTCCTTTTGCTTTTCTGTTTAGTTTGTATTTTTGCTCAAAATATTCTCTCATGCTTATATGAAAGTATGAATAGAAATATGATGCTGCTTAATATTCAGATATTGCTGCTCAAGCCTTACTATTTAGAATGTTTTGATCTGTTAGATGTACAATCTCTGAATTCTCCAAAGATATGATTTAGATTTTTGTTATTTATGTTATATAGCATAATGAACATGTCCTAGATGGTTATGATATTCAATAAAAATTTTAAAATTCCACTCATTGTTGTTTTTCCAACATAATATGCTTATAAAAAGAATGTTCATCTATATTCTGTTGGAATCTACAAGTTTTGACCACTTGGTTAAATTTTTGTTCCAAAAAATGGGAAACTTGCTTTAATCCATAAATGGTTTTTAACAACTTACAAACCTTATCCTCTTGATCTTTAGACTTGAAGCCCTCGGATGTACCATATAGATACTTTCTTTAAAATGACAATTTAATAACGCCTGTCTTAACATCTATTTGCCAGATCTCACAATTGAGAGCAGCCGTAATAGATAAGAAAATGTCGATGGACCCAAGCATGGCTATAGACGAAAAGGTTTCCTTATAATCGATTCTCTCCTTTTGCGTGTATCCCTTAACTCATTCGATTAGTGCATGAAAATGCACCCTAAATACTGCTTTTGATTTATATAATATTAAAATATTTAAGCTTTAATTAAGCAATTCCATTATTTTTATTCATAATATTTCTAATTGAAATTTGTCCGCTTTTTGCTTAATTATTTACAGATAAAAGCAAAGTGTAAAAGCCACACAAAAATAAGCCATGAAAGCCATAATTTCAACCATCCGGAGCCAAGCCATCGGAGAGAGAGAGAGCCGAGTTTAAGCCGCTACGAGCCGGCCAAGTGCATCATCCTCGTGGGCCCCACCGTCCAGCTCTCCCACATTTCCTCACTCTTCCGCGCGTCACCTGCAGACGCATGGCCTTTAACGCGCGTTTTCGACGCAGAAAATGAGCAGCGTTTCAGCTCCTCCGGGTGTGTTCGCAGAAATTCGCGCCCTTCCCCTCGCTCCGTCTCACGTCCCGCGCGTCACCTGCACGCGGCTCCTCAGAGCGCGCGTTCCTTCCACGAATCCGTCAGCGCGCGTCCAAGGCCATCCTCATGTGGGTCCCGCGCGACAGCATGCCAGCCCAAGTCTTTCTCCGCGCGCGACAGCTGTCTTCTGCTCTGACCATCGCCAGCTCCGTCCGCCCAATCCGACCGCGACACGTGGCAGACTTCTCCTTTCCTCCAATCAAGCTTCGACACGTGTCCAGACGATGAGCTGAATCCGAATTTCTTCCTAAAAATCAGAGCGATTTCTTCCCCAAATTAAATATGTGATTTCTCCTAATTTATGTGTAATTTTATTTTGTTTTTTTCTTTTGTAATTTTCTAGTTTTATAATTTATTTCCTTATTTGATAGGCAACCTCTCGAACATTATAAATAGAGGGGTTGGTCTAAGGTTTTGGAGGCTTTTTATTCGGCTTTTTCGTTGCCTTGTGTCGGGTCTCATATTTTTCTCTAGAACTTGTGAGAATGTTTTGCAAGATTGGCTAGAGTTCTTTTGGTGAGGTTAGAGATGAACTTGCTGAGAGATCCAATTCGGGTTTTGATTCCTTGTGTCAGAAAGTTCAACATCCGAATGAATTAAATCTCATCTATTTTTCTATTACTTTTCAAAATATTGTGTGCCAATTTTTATATAAGTTCACCACGCTTTTCTTATGTAATTCTGTCATGCAATGTTTTGTTATTCAAATTATTTTACAAATTGTCTTTTACCGCAATATTGTCGATTGATATATTGTCGATTTTAGATAACTTGTAAACGATAATATTTCCGGAGTCAACATAGAGATTTAATCTATTAGGTTCTTTTATTTTGTGAATTAAACTGGAATTGGTGAACGAAATATTAAGGATTCTCGACACCTCACCGCTTTTATTATTGAATTTTCTTCATCTGATTTTCTCATTTTTATTATATTTGCAAACAAAATCTCAAAAACTATTCTTTTTCTTTAATTCACTTTTTCTAACGCTCTTATTCGTTAGTTATTCTTGTTATTTTGTTATCTCTCCGTGGATACGACCGCCCTTCCGCTACAATTGACCGCCAGAACATCACTTTTGGGCGTTAATCAAATTTTGGCGCCGTTGCGGGAAGGTGCTATTAGCAAGACCGATCTGAGATTTTTTGAGCCAAAGAGATAAGTATATTTTTATTATTATTATTATTATTATTATTATTATTATTATTCTTTCTTATCGTTTATTTCAAAAAAAAAAAAAATTCTCCGTTGATTTACGTAAGTTTTGTTGACTTTATTACTATTATATATATATATATATATATATATATATATATATATAGTCTCTTGTTTAGTGTACGTATCTTTAGTTTCTCGAAAAAAAAAAAAATCCTTTGGTTTCCGTGATTTGATTGTTAGCCCATATATATATATAAAAAAAAAAAAAAAAAAAAAAACTTGCGTTTGTATTCCTTGTTTACTTTACGTTCTTTCATTTTTTTTTTTTTTTGCAAAGTTCTTTCGTTTTTCATTTTTTTTTTTATTTCCGTAGTTTAGGTTGCTGAAAAAAAAAAAAAATCTCATTGCTAATTTTATTTTTTTTTTTTTTTTAGTTTTGGAATTAATTGTGATTTGATTTTGTTATGTTTTATTTTTTGGTAAATTAGGATTTTATTTTTGTTTCCTCATTTGTATATTTTAATTGTTGCCTAATTTAATTTTTCCTTTTATAGTTTCATTAATTTTTAGGATTATAATTAAGATGGTAATTAATTGACTAATTTAGATTCATAATCTAAGATTTTCATAATTTGGTAGATTTAGGCTTTTTGACTTTAGGAATAGTTCCCATTAATTAGGTTACATTTCATAATTTACTCAATAAAATTTAATAATTGATTTTGAGAATAATTGAGTGGTTACGTGGAAAGTATAATGAGGGAGCCTGGTCTAGGAAAGTTGGTACTTAAGCGGGCCTCGCCCCCACCAATCTTTCCCAGGAACGTTGCTACGTCCCAGGAGACTATTCATTGAGCCAAGAGCTATAGTCTTTCCAGGAGCACTCGGTGGTTACAATTTACGTTACATTATATAATTATTTTCTTTTTGATTAAAAAAAAACAAAAAACAAAAAAATAAAGAAAAAAAAACAAAAAAAATAAAAAAGAGCCGCTTAGGGTGAATGCATCGGTATAGAGACGTAACTAGGAGATTTGCTCAACGTCCAAATTTAGAAACCCCTAGTGAAATTCGGGTCCGGAAAACTCGTCTTCTACGTCTCGATCTTCACACTAAATGATTGGAATTAGCATTTCAAAATCTATTCGCAATGGCACAACACGAGGAAGTTCAGCCTGGGGCGTTGCAAGATTACCGCACCCAACGCTGCAGCCAACCCCATCGTGCATCATGTTCCCACCCAATGCACCGCTATCGATTTCAAGCGGGCATGATTGCACTTCTCCCCAACTTTTCACTATTTTAGAGAATGAGAACCCGTATGTATACATCCGAATTTGAAGAGGTGGTGGCCACCTTTCACGTACCGTCTTTAGGGCGCAAACACCGTCGAGTTAAGTTTTTCCTTCTCTCAAGGACAAGGCCAAAAAGTCGGGTTGTATTCTCTCAAACCCTAGGTCTATTGATAATGGGAAGAAATGAGCTACATTCTTCAACAAGTATTTCCACACCATAAGACTAATAATTTGAAAAACGGATCCCGATTTCGCTTTCCCGGAAGGAAAAAATGAAACCTCTATCAAAGCTTGGGAGCGTTTTAAAGATCTGATAAATTTGTGTCCCCACCATGGATATGAAAGTTGGCGCCTCGTAAGCTATTTCACGATGGACTCATAATCCGAGCGCCAATTTGTTGAGATGATGTGCAATGGAGATTTCTCCATGAAGGATCTGACTAAGCTATCGAAAGTACCCTCAATGAGTTAGAATAGAGAAGGCTCATACTTGACTGGACTGAAAGCATCGGGGGCACCAAGAGGTCCCACCAGTTGGAGTTTATCAATTAAGGAAGAGGACAGCCTCAAGGCCCGGTTGAAGCTTTGACGGCAAATTGAGGCCCTTAAAGGTAAAGATAGTAAAGAATCCACATGGTGGCAAGGACAGAGGCAAGGGAGCCATGTTTTGGCTTGTGGTGGAGAGGGTCATCTATTTCGGGATTGCCACACTTTAATTAAATGAGAGGGGTATCGAGAGCAAAGCAATGCATTGGGCACATATAAGAAGCCCTTACGGACCCCTTCTCGTAAACTTACAATCCGGTTGGAAAACCACCCAAACTTCGGGGCTTGAGAGATCCGAACCAACATAGCCAATCATCCGGAGGGCAATGGAGATCGAGCAAACAGCCTCAACCACCAAGGACATATTTTGCCTCGTAATAACATGCGGCCGGGAATTCTCTAGAGGATACCTTAAAAGCTTTTATGGATGCAAGAAAATAAGACGAATCAAAGGGTTGATTCAATGCTTACCCAACCGGTGGAAGAGAACAAGGA
>CP050224.2:54327645-54612016 GCA_012066045.3 Morus alba
TAAAGACATGAAAATTACATATGACCAACGCTCCACAAGAGAGAATAGAAGTTGTAAAAAAATACGAAAATGAAAAGAAAAAAATGTGATCTGACCAATGTTCTGCATGAGAGAGAATGGAAGTCGTAAAAAGTCAGAAATAAAAAAGAAAATAAGAATCGACCAACGCTCCATGAGAGAACAAAAGTCGTAAAGAAGTATTGAATGAAGAAAAAGAAAACATTATATGATGAGCGTTCTAAATAAAATAACGAAAATTGTAAAGATATGAAATGAAGAATAATAAAGCATAATATGATAAATGTCAAAGACTGTTTAGAAATTGAATTCACGATGTATGATGTGAATGCATATGGGTATGCATTTTGTTAGCTTATATTATGGCCCTCTGTGACTTCTTTGAGCAAAGCTCATTAAGTTTGTTAAGTGTTGTAGGAAGCTTGGGTAAGGCACGGCCTACCTGAAACCTATTCTTGGTATCACAGAAAGGTTGTAGCAATGAGATGTAAATGGGTGATGGATGCAAAACAGTTGGGAAACACTACAGTATGTGAAAGATGTAAATAGTGTTTATGAACGTAAAAAGTAAACAAGTTATGTAATGAATGTAAAGTTTATGAAGTTATGAGGATATGCATAGCAACCTTTAAGTTACAAGGTATGCTGATGTACTCAAAAAGTTATTATGATGATGACTCATGAGGCGATGATGGTATCACGAAGAATAGATTGGATGTATGACCATGTGAAGGAACAATTATTTAACGTTAGGAGGTTGAAAAGTGTTTTCAGCAAAAGTATGTAGGATTTATTCTACTATAGGAGGAAAAAAATAGTCTAAATTTTAGGAGTTTATAGTTCAAAAAATAATAGAAGTTAGTAAACGAGTTAAATATGAGCGTAGTATGATGACTAAAAGTAAGGGTCATCACAACTTATGCACAACCTTTCTTTTATATTTCCTATTAGAGCTACTTCTCTTTACTTCTAAAAATCTTTTTAGGTTAACCTCTTTTTCCTATTTTGATCTATTTTCTTTAAAAAAAAAAAAAATTAACTCGTTCATCGTATCACTGAAAACGTGTTTTTTTTTTAGCAAATGTATTCTTACAACACGTTTTTTTTATGCCTCCTTGCTTCCATATTTCTTATTATCGCTACTTCTTGCTTGCTTCTAAAATCCTATTGATCTATCTGTTTATTTATTATTTCTAGTCATTTTACTTCCATCCCTTCAAATAAAACGAACAAAAACAAGAAATAACGTAGTTGACATACGTGTAAAAACTAATGACTCAAGCTCAGTGGAGTATATTTTGACATTTGATTACTACAACATTGATATTTTCAAATTATAAAACTAAAGTTGACGTTTACAACTTTCAAAGCTTAATGTTATGAATGAAAGTGGATTTAACATTTAAATTAACATTATATATTGGAGTATAAAAAATAACATTCTAAATATATTATTTTCACACTTTTTAGTACTAAAAATGACATGGCGTGAACATTTACTTTAAAGATGATCTACGTGTACTTAGTTCAAAAATTTTCCTTCACTAAATTAACTATAACTTATCCATTTTAAATATTTATTCTATAATTCTTCAAGATATCATTTTAATAAAGGTGACCTTAATTTTCATGCTAGAAAAATATTTTAATCAAAATATTCTAATTAAATATACTTTTTTTTTTAATATGACTTTGTTGATGTCCTTGTTTTCTATTTTATTAATTTAATTTGTTTGACTATTGTTTTTCTTAAACTTTTTCATTCATATTTATTTGAGAATTCATATAATCAATGCACTAGCACATGCAAGGGACGAGCTTCATTTTACCAGTATTCTTTAAAAGATTCTCAAGATAGAATATCAAGAAAACGTATGTTCTTTAAAAAGATTCTCAAAAGAATGGCAAGGTAATGAGGATAAGAATTGCAAGGATAGGAATTGCAGATAGAAACAGCCCTAATTTCTCTCTCTCTCTCTCTCTCTCTCTCTCTTCTCTTCTCTTCTGTTCTCTTCTTTGTTTCTCTACTTCACCTTCCTTTCTGTTTCCCTTAATCCTGTATCGGTCCATCTTGTGTACAACTCTAGTTTTGAAGATCATAGAAATGGTAAAGCTTTATTTGTTCATAATTCATGCTGGAACTCTATATACATACGCATATGTGTATATTCTTTGTGAATTTCGATTTATCATACAATTTCATCTTTTATTAGCTTTCCAATTTTTCTGTTATCACTTATCTTGCTAGGATAAGATGCGTATATACAAAATATTGACGAGTCAAATAGAATGACTGAGTGTTGCTAAATCTGATCAGAATCAACTCCTATAATTTTAGTCAAATTTCTTATAATGAAAATTTTACCTTCTTATATGCTGGTCAATTATATATATGCGTTGGACTGGGAATGAGTTCACGAGATGTATGCACTCTATAACTGCATCGCATGTCTTTTTTCCCTTTTCCTCTTTTCTCTCTCTTTTTTTCTTTTTTTTTTTTACTTTTTCATAAATGCCTTAATCATATAAAGTAGAGCTGACTAATTCTATTTTTGATTTTCCAGGTTTTAAGCATGCATAAGATTAAGAAAGAAAGAACTGGAATATGACGTAACAAACCAGAGTGCTGAAGGTAAATATATGTTAGGCCATTTCTGATGCAAATGCTAATACTGATTGTATATTAGATACCAAAAGTGTGATAATAATATATTTGACATGTTATTTTATTTGGATGATTGGTTCAAATCCCCCATAGAATTTGGGTTCAGATCGGTTCTGAACCATTTTCAGGTTCAAGGTTTATAACAACCAAACATGAGTAAATTAGATATTGGTTTAAAACCACCACAAACCCGTGAACAAACGGGCAATAAGTTTTGAATTTTTAAAAGTAAATTTTAATTTTTAAAATAATTTAAAATACAAATGTTGCAATAATTAAATAAAAAGTAAACATATCAACCAATAATATTTAAATGTCAAATTTGCCATGCTATATTTGGCAGCAAATTCACCAAAACTATATAGCATATGGCAAATTTGCATCAACATTACATTAGTGAGTTTTTCTACACTCAAATGCCAAATTTGTCATTGACACATCAACTATAACGTCACATTGGAGATATTATTATTTTCAATTAATGTCCATTAATTAGTATATTTTGTTTTGTAAAAAACAAACACAACAAAAAAAAAAAAAAAAAAAAAAAAAAAAAACAAAAAAAAAAACAAAAAAAAAATAAAAACAGAAAAAAAACTTCAAATCTGCCCGAAGGGAACGGAAAAAACCACAAGAAAAAGAAAGCTTTGAAATAAAAGAATTAAACCTCAACTAAGTTGTGTGCCTTGAAAGTGCGTATAAGTTCACCATTTTCCTATCAACAATTAGAAGAGTACATGGAAGAAATTAAATGTATATTACATTGCATTGGATATCTAAAAGACACTGTACAGCTCATACTTGTTTGCATTGCAGACTATCATAAAGTCACACGGAGAGAAGTGAGGCAAATTCCACTATTGATGGCGGAGACAGCGGTTTGCTCTCTTATAGACAAGCTAATTCCACTATTGACTGAAGAAGTGAACTTGTTGAGAGGTGTTCATGGAGAAGTTTCAGAAATCAAGAGGCAACTTGTGTTCATTCGCGCTTTCCTCAGGGATGCTGATCAGAAGGCGGAAGTCGAAGGTGACATTGGCGATGGCGTTAAAGCATGGGTTGAAGAGCTAAGAGAAGTTGCATTCAAAAATAGAAGACGTTATTGATGTGTATATATATCACATGACGATAAATCGTCCCGATCCTCATGGAGTCATTGCTTTCCTCCATAAAATTGCTCGCTTTGTCACGAAACTAAAACTGCAGCGTCACATTGCGACACAAATACAAGAGATCAATGTAACCGTTCGAGGTATTAAGAAAAGAAGTACAAGCTGTGGCTTTGATTCTCTACAACAAACACCCATGAGTGATGCGCCTGAACAATGGAATGACCCTCGAGGGCAGCCTATTTCCTTAGAGAAGCTGAAGTTGTGGGTATTGAATCTCCTAGAAATAAATTGATTGAAATTTTGAAAACACATTCTCCAGAACGCATTGTGATTTCAATAGTTGGGATAGGGGTTCGGGAAAACTACTCTCGCCAAACAAGTTTACAATTATGTAAAAAGAGACTTTGATTGTCATGCTTGGATTGCAGTTTCAGAACGATACAGTGCAAAGGAGCTACTAAGAAACCTAATAAGGAAGGTTTACGCAGCAACTGAAGTATCCGCTCCAGTAACTATTGATACAATGGATGAGCAATCACTAACGGAGCAATTGATAAACTACTTGCAGAACAAAAAGTATTTTATTGTTTTCGACGATGTCTGGAATAAAGAATTTTGGGGAGATGTAAATTTTGCTTTTCCACAAAATGGTGGAAGGATAGTGATCACGGCAAGGAAGAATGAGGTTGCTAGTTTTTGCAAAAGATCAGTATCTTCCGTCCATGTCCATTTGATGGAACCTTTGCCTCCTGACAATGCCATGGAACTATTTTGCAAGAGGGCTTTTCTATCGGAACCCGGACGGTGTTGTCCTGCCAACTTAGAATATTGGTCTCATGAGATTGTTGCCAGTTGCCAAGGGTTACCCCTTGCAATTGTAGCCATTGCTGGTCTTCTGTCAACTAAAAACAAGGTTCCTTATGAATGGCAAAAGTTTTATGCAACCCTCAGTTCAGAGTTGGTCAATCATTCTGATCTCAAAAGCACAACAAGAATACTATCGCTCAGTTATTATGATTTACCTTACTACCTCAAATGCTGCATATTGTACTTTGGAATTTTCCAAAGGGCTATTCCGTTAGACGTGGTAGATTAATTCGCCAGTGGATAGCAGAGGGTTTTGTGAAACCTCAAAAGAACAAAACCTTGGAGGTTGTTGCAAAAGAATACTTATCTGAGCTACTTGATAAAGGTTTAGTTGAAAACGAGGAAGGAAAGCAAAGCGTTGCCGTGTTCATGATCTTCTTCATGTTGTCATCTCACAAAAGATGGAAGAATCAAGATTTTGCCAAGTTTTATCAGATGAGTCACCAACTTTTGAAGGAGTAGCTCGTCGTCTATCAATAATCTGTAGCTCAGACAATTATTTGCAAAAAACTGAAATTTCCCGGGTTCGTTGTCTTTTTATGTTCAATGGGGATAATGAGTTGCTCAATTCTACTGTTAATGCACTTGCCTCAAGTGTCAAGCTCCTAAAAGTACTTGATTTTGAAGACACTCCTTGTTTAGATCATCTCCCTGAAAATATTGGAGACTTGTTTCACTTGAGATATTTAAGTGTGCGTCGTACAAAAGTGAAGCTGCTCCCAGATTCCATAGGAAAACTGGTAAACTTGGAGACTTTGGATCTATCGCAGTCATTGTTTTATGAAATTCCTGCAAGTATTAATCGGCTTAGTAAGTTACGTCATCTTTTTGGCTGGAGTTTGTCAACAACACTGAACTCTTTTCTTTCGACCGAGCAAGAGGAATAAAAATACAGAGAATCGAGTGCTTCAAACACTTGCAGAAGTTATACTTCATTGAGGCCAATATTGACGGTGCGTGTATAATAGAAGAGCTTGGAGCTTTGACGCAGTTAAGAACATTGGGCATTTTTAAAGTGAGAAGTCGAGATGGAAAAAGTCTTTGTGGTTGCATTGAGAAAATGAAATACCTCGAATCCCTTACAGTGAGATCGATAGGTGAAGATGAAACACTTGATTTAGATTCCATTTCACATCCCCCCGAATTTCTTCGGCATCTCCGTTTATCGGGTCCTTTAATGACATTGCCGAGGTGGATCATGAAACTTCAAAATCTTGCTAAGATTTCAATTCGTTGGTCGAAATTGGGAGATGATCCATTGAAAGTCCTTGGTAATCTGCACGAGCTACTGGAGCTTGATATCAGCACTGATGCATTTGTTGGTGAACAACTACATTTTGCAGAAGGTGTCTTCCCAAAACTTAAGGTACTCCGACTTCAGAGCTTGAAATGGTTGAGTTCATTGATAATAGAGGAAGGAGCATTGCGCGACCTGGAAAAGCTTTACCTGGGGCCTACGCCACAAATGAAGGAGGTGCCAACTGGCATAAAACATTTAAGAAATCTTAAATTCCTACGCTTCGTTCGCATGCCAGATGAATTTGTGTCAAGCATGAATCCAAAAGATGGTCACAGCTATCACATCGTTCAGCATGTAGTACCATTTGTCTTTTTCCATTGTGCTGATGACCAATTCTACCGTCTGCACGATTCTGGTTTCCAACAATTGTTAGGTAAAATATTTTCATTTTAAATTTAGAGATTCTATGAACGCTTATCGGTAGGTTCAGATAGAAAATCTGACTCAAAATCTGACTCATTGATATATTAAGAGAAGATATCTTAAATTATATTTTGCTCTGTTCATCACCTCTGAATTTTTGTTTTCAATTTCCATTTGAATAGTTCGTGATCTGTCATGAATATTTTTAGTCCTAAACACGTGTGTCACGTATTTTGTTAGGATGCGTGCCCGTTCATCTTTTCGTGTTTGAATTTTTACCCTTATTTTGCATTATTATTTTTTAAAATTAGTTACGTCTCTATTTGGTAAGAAAAATTACAAATATTCTCCCGTTGAATAATTAAAATATATTGTTATGTTCTCATTTTAATTAAAATATATAAATATTTCTGTGTTTAATAATATTTCTAATTGTTTTTTCATAGTTTCCTTGCTTAAATAAAAATTCTGGCGCAAAGGAATGTGATGGAGTTGAATATAATTATAACTTGTCTTCCCATGCAGAGCCAAGAAAGATCGCAAAATGGGGAGTCCATGGACAGTAAGGAGCATGAGTAAGCTTATTAACTTCCTACTAATTAATTGATTACCGAATTTTATCTAAATTTTACATTACTTCTTTTGAGTGATTCATTTTATATTTATTATTGACATCTTCCATTGTTAGGCCTTTTCTGTCAATTGCATGGGATTTTCTCAAGTCAGAGCACCGAAGTACTTTTGTTTAGTTGTAATACTCGCCCAAATAAAATTATTAAATAAGCAGTGACTTATGGATTGTAATATTTTTATTTTGGTAAGGTTATGGACTATGTATTTATATCATTAGTAAGACTACTGCTAGTTTGTAGTTATGTATTGAAAAACAAGTTAAATATTGTTAAATATAATGATAAGCCACTCAAACACAGAGATAGTGAGACGTACGATCATGTTTTGATTTATTTTTAGTTTGTGTTCATCATATTTAATACTTTTTCACATTCTATTTCATAGTTTAAAATCTCTTAGTGAATTATAGTTTAAACTATCGTTTTTTCTTCATGTTTTATACGATGAGCAACTTTATTTTAAAAATGGTTCATTTCACCACTTGAGAATTTAAGAATATAAAAAATAGATGTACGTCTTGAGATACTTTAGTTATGCATCTTGATTAATATTGAAAGTAAAATGTCATAATTCCTGTTCCACACCAGTAAAACTATTGTCCTATCCAACTACTTACTACTTCAGGACGAAGTGCCATAACTTTTTTTTTTAAAAAGGAGTATTACTATTTTCCCTTTTTCTTTTAATTTTTTTGATAATTTCCATTTTCCTTTTTTATTTTCATGAGTTTACTTTCCATTAATAAATAAATATTAAACTAATCATTAAAACCATACTCATATATCAATATAATATATATATATATGTGGACGACCCTAGCTTTTTGATCATCATCCTACGTTCATACTTAGCATTACTTAACCTCTACTACTTTCTAATTCTATTCTCATTAAGTAAAATGCCGTAGCATTTTGTTTTTTACATAACTTTTTCTTGATTACATCAAAATTCTACTACTTACTATTCCGGAAAGAATTTAGTCAAATACTGGACTGTCCAGATTAGACCTAAATTTTTTCCCGGTCATTACATTCACCCCTTCTTAAGAAATTTTCGTCCTGAAAATCAGAACAAATGGGGGTATTTTCTTCTCATCTCATCTTCACGTTCCCATGTTGCTTCTTCCACTTTTTGATTTCTCCACAGTATCTTTACAAGTGGAATACTTCGATTACGAAGACGCTTCTCTTCTCGTGCAAGTATTTGCACTGGTTGTTCCTCATAAGTCATGTCCTTGTGAATCTGTATCGGTTCATGCTCTGATACCAACTGTGACGACCCTAGCTTTTGATCATCATCCTACGTTCATACTTAGGATTACTTAACCTCTACTACTTTCTAATTCTATTCTCATTCGTAAAATGCCGTAGCATTTTGTTTTTACATAACTTTTTCTTGATTACATCAAAATTCTACTACTTACTATTCCGGAAAGAATTTAGTCAAATACTGGACTGTCCAGATTAGACCTAAATTTTTCCCGGTCATTACAATATATGTATCATGTACATCATCCAAGGCGCATTGGTTATAAAATGTCTATTATTTCAGCTAAGAGATCCATTAGAGAGGAAATTGTATAATAAATAAATAAATATATATATATATATATATATGTGAATGAGTATTAATTGAATTTACTAGGCTACCATTTTCAATATCTATCTTGAAGTTTATATATATATAAATATAAATATATATATTTATATATATATATTGCTTAATACTTAGTAGATGTCCCCGATTATATGGACTTCTTGATGGAATGCTGTCTTAATCACTTTCAAATCCCTGACCAGTTTATGAATTAACAATCCTGAAAACAGTAATTCTATGCAGAAAAACGCAATTCAAATGCAATAATATGTTTGCAAGTCATGTGACCATTATAGAGTGTGAAATCTACAATTAAACTTGTTAGAGGTTAATATCTGCATTCAAATGATTAGAGCATTAGTATCCTGATTGCAGAAAAAATAAACAGATAAAAAAAAAAATAAAGAGAGCGAGACACATAAATTTATAGTAATTTTCTTAATAATTCAGGGTACGTCTACTGTAAGGCATACAGATATTCCACTATTATTATTGATGAAGAATATAGTACTAATCTCCGTAAATATTGAGAGAATGCTGTGGAAAATACTGAGAAGTATGTAAAAGTGGTGAAAAAACTCCTAAGAATGCTTGAAAATGGTGTAGGCGTCCTTTAGGGTGCGTGATCATGTGTCTCTTTCTTCCTTGGACATGCACGGGCTGTATTTATAGGCCTTGGTTACTGAATAAATGATTTAAGGCAAGTTTCCCATTTTACTTTTGATTGAAGATCCTTTCCTTGTAGAGAAATTGCTTAGGGAGCAAGTTTAGGTGGAGATTGACTTTCTTTTTGTTATTCTGAAGCAATATCCCACGGAATATGGTGGAATTTATGATGAAATTCAATTGCTGAGTTGGCAGTCTCGAGACTGGACTGGTCGTTCAAGTAACGGACCACTGCACTGATCATTTGGATAGCCGACCTTGTTGACGACTAGTTTTGGTAGCTGATATCGTGATTCAGCCCAATTCTCTTATAAGTGTGTTTACAGTATATAATAAAAAATGAGGTATGAAATTTGGCTTGAACAACTACTATTTTTTAAATAAAAAAAAATTGTTTTCATTTCATTACTAAAGAAGGAAAAATTGTCGACATCTTCAATGCATTTTGCCGATTTGATGATTAATACAAGAGCCAGCGGAATGAAGCAGTATCGTTTGAGCAATTGGTGGTTTGGCAATGTACAAAATTAAAAAATCGAATTGGCTAGAGTATATTATGGAATTTCTAGCAACACAGATGGAGAAATGGTTCATCTCTTTTGTCTTCAAATGTTTCTTTTGAATTCGATAAAGTGAGATATTTATTGAGAGAGAGAAAAAAAAAAAAAAAAAGCTTGCCAACCCACACCATAAAAAATCTAAAAAGAAAACATGAAAATCCACCTAAAAAAAAGAAAAAGAAAACTATTATACTACAAAGATTTAAACAGTTGCTTATGTGAGATCCAGTACTTTCTTTGTCCTTGGATGGATTTTTTTCTTTGGTTTTTGTCATTGAAGGATTTTAATGAAGCGTCTTCTCATTATTTCAATGACATCCCAATTCAAATGAAACATAAAACATACTCAATGGACTGGAGCCATGAAAGCTAAGATAGAACCAATCAATTCTAATCAAGTTTGGGAACTTTTAGATCTTCTTGATGGGATATAACCTATTGGGTGTAAGTGAGTTTATCAGAGGAAGAGAGACACAAATATAAAAGGTCAAAACCTATAAGGTTAGACTCGTAGTTAAGAGATATACACAAAAGTAGAGAATTTATTACATAGAAACCTTTTCACCTATAGCCATATTTGCATCCATCCACATTCTCTTATCTATTACGGCTGCTCTCAATTACGAGATGGTGCAAATAGATGTTAAGATTGCATTCTTAAATTGCCATCTTGAAGAGAGTATCTATATGGCACATCTAGAGGGCTTCGAGTCTAAAGATCAAGAGGATAAGGTTTGTAAGTTCTTAAAATCTATTTATGGATATAAAGCAAGTTTCCTGTTTTTGGAACAAAAAATTTAACTAAATGGTTAAAACTTTTAGATTCCAACAAAATATAGATGAACCTTCTTTTAATAAGCAGATTATGTAAGAAAGACAACAATGAGTGGAATTTTAAAATTTTTATTGAATACCAAAACCATGTAGGACATGTTCAGTTTGCTATGTAACATAAATAACATAAATAACAAAAATCTAAATCATGTCTTTGGAGAATTCAGCGACTGTACATATAACAGATCAAAACATTCCAAATAGTAAGGCTGGAACAACAATATCTGAATATTAACCAGTATCATATCTCTATTCATACTTTCATATAAGCACAAGAGAATATTTTGAGCAAAAATAAAAACTAAATAGAAAAGCAAAAGAAAAAAAAAAGCAATATTGAGCTTCTATCTCTTTCTTTGCAGGGATCATGCAAATACATAGGCCCCTTCCCTTCTCTTTTGGATGACTGGGGTGGTTTAGAAGGCGCTTTCTGATCTATGGTCCCTCAGAGTGAGGGGTTAGGCAGGTAATATGGGCCTTTGGTACTTCGGTAGGGCAAGCAACCCTTAAACAAAAAAGGGTTTTGGAACCCTTCCCTTATTCTTGCATTTCATTCTCAATTCAGCCCGCCTCAAACAAAATGACAAAAAAGAGAGGCCTTTGCATTCCCTAATCTGGTAGGGACTGGATGGCTTTGTTAGCCCCAGCTTGGTGAATCACATCCTTGCGCAACAACATTGTTTGTGCGCCCCGTTCCGTTCTCAGTCAGTGTTTGCAACGGCGTTGGTTGTCTACTAAAGGCATTATTGCGAAAGAGCAAGAAGCAGAACTAGACGTTGTCATGATTCCATTGTTTAAAAAAAAGATTCCCTTCTTTGCGAATGTATTCTTAAAACACATATTTCTTATTGCAGAGGATAAAATCTACAATTAGAGAAATCAAGGGCCAATGACCGAGTTAGGAGTCTTCGATTAGTGATGTTGATCCGCTGCGAAAAGGAGAGCATTAGTAAACATGAAAGTAAAGAAAAGCTGTAAAAAGACACATAAATTTATAGTAGTTCCCCTGGTATAACTTAGGGTACGTCCACTATAGGGCTCTGATGGTTTTACTATGTATGCTGAAAAGCGTTATAATGAGTTATTAAAAGAAGAACGAAATGAAAGAGAGAAATATATGCTGGAAAATACAATAAATAATGGAAAAGTGTGTTGTAAGTGAGCGTGTAGAAGAAGATGCTGTGTGTATCATGGAAGACGTCTAAATGCCTTGTATTTATAGTAGAAGTGGCTGTTGGAAAATAATGGCATTGAGTGTGCAATGAAATTTAAAAAATTTAATCAACGTCAAAGCCAAACAAGAACATGTTCATGATGCTATATAACATAAATACTAAAGATCTAAATCATACCTTTTGAGATCTCAGGAAACTGCACGTCTGACAGATCAAAGCGTTCCAAATAGCAATCAGAAGAGCCTTAACCAACTGGTCTTCTTTGCTATTCTCGTTTCCACGATCGGTGTGCGGGTGGGCACACTTCGTTTTAATCTCCTCTTGGTATTCTTGATCTCCTTCCAATCACAAGAGAGCCAAAGAAAAATTATTCTTGATAATTAAACAATTTTTCCTCTTGGAATCTCTTATCAATAGCCTCCAAAAAAAAAAGTCTCTCAAGTGATCTAATGAACAAAGTGACTTAATAGGCTATTTATAGTGTTTTGGAAGTCATACTTCTGTAATAATTAGGTTTCACAAAGTTCTAATCGCATCCAGAGTCGATTTTGCCATGTCAACATGCATTTTACGTTGCAACCGGTCGACCGGTGATGACAGACGTTATAACTCACGTCGACTGTGGACCGGTCTACCCACCGGTCGACACATGCTCGTACCGACGAAAGTTGTTTTCCTAATTCTTCAACATGGGAAACTTGCATAGAGCCTCGCTTTTGATTCAAGCAACCCAATAGAGAAATTGTCTCGATCAAAAACAAATCATATAATAGTCTTCCATATTAAACAACTCTTAAAACAATAATTCAACCAATTTATCTAGAATCAATTTATCAATTAATTCACCCGATAAATCACTCATGAATTAACTTTGAACATCTTTTACGGAAATAACACAGTTACCAATATGTAGGAAATACACCGTATCATTACAGAAATTATGTGAGCTAGCAAAGGGACCCGATGGACATATATAAATCAAGCTCCTATGATCACAACGCTACTTGTAAACCAACAAGTCCGTCTCATGATTATAAAACTCTAGCGCTATTCCACTAAAAGCCTAGAGCTGCACTCTCGATTTATATAGCATATTTACAAAGCTCTGATAAGCTCTAGTCCATGACTCAATATATTAGTATATCATCCCCATAGGATATCCATAATTGACTTGAGGTCAAGTTCCGTTTTACCTTCCCGATTACATTTATCTTATGTTCCATTATCAAACCATTGGAAAACACTATTCATACTATTACAAACAGTAAACCATTAGATAACACAGAGTAGTCTAATGGCCGAGCTCTCGTATTTTCCAATCCACTGATAATGCATAAGAGGATATCATTGACTCTTTATAGGAGCTATGAATTCCACTATCTATGAATAATGAATCTACGCATACATGAGTCATACCCCAATGTACCGGTAAGCGTACCTACCTAATTGTTTTTTCAACTTCGCTCGGAATTCTCTAAACTTTCTAAACGTTTCAGATTTCCGTTGCATTAGGTAAACATAACCATATCTTGAATAATCATCAATGAAAATGATGAAATATTCGTAACCTCCTTTGTCTTGGATGTTTAACGGTCCACATACATCCGAATGTATTAGCTGAAGAGGTTATGTGGCTCCTTCTCCTTTTGTCATGGAAGGCCCGTGGTCATTTTGCCTCCCAGACAAGATTCATTGGCTGGACGCTCACTAACTTTTAGTTCGCGTAAAGACCATCCTTTACCAGTCTTTAAATCGTGTTTAGGCTAATATGACCAAGTCTAAGATGCCACATATATGTGTTATTTATCATGAGAGATCCTTTTGCTCCTTATTCTTAAGTTTGGCAACTTTTGAACTTTTCAATATTTTGCAAAGAGTCGGGCATCGGTTTAAGCGGTATAAACCATTTTCCAAATATCCAAAACATATATCGGAACCATTCCGAAAGATGTGGACTAGATTTTATTTAAAAGCAATTGTTCAAATAATTTGGAATTAGAAATCAAATTTACTTATGCTTGGTGGGAAATAAACATTGTTCACAACAAGGTATTTCCAAAATTGAAGTCTAATTTTTCCCACTGCCTTTTGCCAATATCCTCGCGGTATTCCCACTTTCATCGTGTAGTCCCTGATGGCAAGTTCTTCGTAAGAACTAATATTTTGCAAAGAAAACCAAAACATGATTAGTTGCTCCCGAATCAACTATCCAGGACGAGGAATCACCCTCTACTAAAGATGTTTTTAGAATTAGTAAATCTTATTTACTTTGATTCATTTTCTTTGTTTAGGTGGAAACAATTTCCATTTAAGCGCTAAAACTTAATAAAGAAAACAAACATGATTAGTTATTCCTGAATCAACTATTCAGGATAAGGAATCATCCTTTTTACTAAACATGTTTTAAGAACTAGCAAATCATATTTGCTTGAGTTCCTTTCTTTATTTCTATGAAACGACTTTCCTTGTAAGAACTAAGACTTAATAAAGAAAACAAACATGTGTAGCAACTCCCGAATCTACTATCCAAGAATAAGGAATTACCCTTTTACTAAACATGTTTCTAGAACTAGCAAATCGTATTTGGTTGATTCCTTTTTCTTTATTTTATTGGAAACGACTTTCCTTTTATCTTTTACTTAGGCCCTTACAGTATTTAGCCAACCCTTTTTTTTATGGATTTTCAGATACGGTATCTGATGACTGCATTATCTCATAAGCTGTCTCCATGCCTTCATACTTCTTGTGAATTACCACGCACAATCTTAGCTAACAGTTAGCTATTGTATTTTCATTAAGGACAGGAGGACAATCCTCCATTTGGGACAAACTTATATTCATCACATGAATGTAAGTTGTTTATGTTACTTTACCACTTCGCATAGTTTATCTCTAGTCAGTGTTTCAGTTTTGTATGGTGAGATATACGATTTGACATATTGCTGGAAATAAGCAGAATATTCATCTAATCAATTTATGTGCATGAATATCAAAACATGTGAATTTAGGCACAATTAAATATGATGCATGATGCACATGAAAAATACATAAATCATGTTTCAATTTTAGGTGCCAACGATAATCCAATTTACCACGAATATAGTGCCGCCGTAGGGTAGGTCAAAATATCACAAATTGAACCGAGACCTTCTCAATTAATAAATATAATCAAAATATCTCATATTTTTATATTTATTAACTACCGTTATTTTGGTCAAAAATATAATCAACAATTTGATTATACTTTTATGAGTGTAACCCATCATTTTAGATTCTCTGGACTTAACTCCGGTGCTTGCCTTAGGGTAGGTCAAACCGGAAATACATCCTTGAATCCTATCGCAAGGAAGTCAACCTTGTTATTGATCCGAAAGAACACTTTCCGTAGGGAGTGCGGAATCGGTGCCGCCGTGAAGCCCCTTTCGAATCTCACGGTGTTGAACTAATGATGGAGACTAGTGGGTCGTATTGTCATACAACCCTCTCCCACTCATTATTTTGCAAATATGTATTTTGTTTGAAAAAACATCTCATGATTTTCAAATCGAAAAATAAACAATTTATTTTTCGGATATGTGCAAATTCTAAAATTTAACTCTTAAATTTAATTTCACATATAACATTATTTTGCAAATCAATTTTGCAACTTAAATCAATCATATTAAATCGATTTTCAGCGCATGGTTCTTATTTTTTTTTTTTTAAAAACACTTTTATAATAAATAAAATAAACAATAACGAATGCGCATGTATGCATGGCATGTTATAAAAACATATGAGTAGGCACATTATATCTATATGGCATGTTAAGTGTGGGACATATATAATATATAATTATCAACATAAAATATAAATATATGCAATCAACTATTGAGATGGATTTGACTGGGTCCCATGGAAAATATAAATTACAACCAAAATCGAACAAATAAATAATTACAATAATTATTTTCTTTTGTTACATCAACGGGTCTTCGATTCTTGAACTCTTCATTCTTTGGCTTCGTTCTTTGTCTTCGGGTTGGATTTCACCTTCTTCAGGGTCCGGAACTCTTCCAGAAAAATTTTGTACTGTTCGGGTTCAAAACCCTAATGGGCCAATAGGTCTAAATAATTTTGACATTGGTTAAAATTAATTTACCCATAATTTCCTTCTCATAAGAAAATTATTAAATTATTTTAGCCAAATAAAATTATTTAATTTATATATATATAATTATAATTATAATTATTATCTAATAATAATTAATAATTATAACTCTTATATACATATATATATATTATATATATCGTATATATATAATAATGTATTTAATCGTTATAACCTTTTATAACATTTATATATATGTGTATATATATATATATATATATACACAACTATTAAGTTACACGGGTATGTTATTAACCGTGTAACCATGCGCGGGCAATAATGCCTAGAGAAGGCATCATGGGCCTCTGGCCCAAACAACCATCATGGGGCCATCACATGGTCCTCTTTCTCTCTATGCTTGCTTGCGGCCATTCAATACATGCGTAAGTTGTGGTTCCAAACCACTGGTTGCGCGTAGACAGCAACAACACTAAGGAAAACAAAACATAGTGCAGGGGCAGCGGGGACTACGGGCATGGGCTGCTGTGAGGCAGCGGCAGGGCAGCAACTTGGCCGGCTCCATGGCTGGTCTTCCAGGCTTCTTTTTGATTGCAAATCAAAACCCTAATCTACCCCTAATCCTAGAATTACAATAATTCTATTTCCCGAATAAAATTACAAATAATTTAATTGAACGAATTTAATGCGATCCATGGAACCATATAATTAACGACCAAATCCATCATCCATACATTCATCATCATGAATCAAATATAAACATCCATAAATGCAAGTGCCTACCCATCACATACATTATTAAATATCATATATTTAATATTGATTATCAAATAATCGGAGCATAAATTAATATAGTCTATAGACCGCTCTGATACCAATTGTTGGTTCCCGAATCGAATTTGGATGCGGAAGCGCAGCGGAAAGGCGGATCGTGTATAACAAAAATTCTCATAAAACCTTTGAGATACTCTATAGATTATATTAATTTATGCACGAATAAATTAATCTCATTAATTCATTTATTAAGAACTCAATTCGGAAAAATACCTGGACGCCAACTCGGTTGATAACTTGAGTTCTTTGACCTCGAACAATCCTTGCTCCAAAGCTTTGTGTTTAGAAAACCAATGTCTTCCACGTCAATTCCTAGAATCCACGAAGACGTGTGTGTGGGCACACATGAGACAAAACGGGTTACAATAAACACTTGAATTTCCACAAACACCAACGCATGCATGATGTGGAATTTTTGGAGAAAAACATTTTTCCTTCCTCTCTACTTGAGAATTTCGGCCACTAATCCCATTAGGGCTGAAAAATTGCTTCAAAAATTACTCTAGAGAAATTTCGGCCACCTCTAAAATTAGGGCAAAAAGGCATTCCGAAAATTGTCTCAAAAAATAGTATTTAGAGAGTAGAAGTCAAACTTCTAAAAGGAATCCAATCTCTATCTCTAAGATAAAGCTTGTAAATTATCTCCTATTTGAATTTGGAACAAAAAATCCCTTCCCTTTATCCTTAAGGTGGCCGGCCACACTAGTAGGGTTTATCCCTATGTGTGGCACCTATTATAGATAAGGAAGGAAGATATTTTATCCTTTATCCAGTAGTCCAATTTTAATTCTAATTCAAATTCGAATTTAAGTCAAACTTAAATTAATTTGAATTCTAAATTGAACAACTTATCAAATAAGTTTAAATGGATAAATCTAGATGTGTTCAAATTCAAATTTAAATAATCACATTATTTAAATAATAATTAATTCTCAATTAATTATTTCCGAGTGTTTAATTTTAGAATTCCATAATTCTAAAATTCCCATTTTGTCCTCCTCGTGGTTCCGTAGAATTTCTAGGACGACGCGGGACTAATGGACCTATAATCCCGAGCTCCAATAGAATTAATAATCAATTAAACACTTTAATTAATTAATTAATTCTATTAATTCCAATAGTTACTCCACTATAAACTTGGAATTGCACTCTCGAAATTATAGATATAAATTACTTCTAAACCGTGAAGTGTCCATTTGATATAGTCATTGCATATAGATCAATCCTCCATAAATAATTCATAATTAGAGCCAGGTAGAATCCGTTAACCTCTCTAATTATATCTTTATCCTTGAGTACCATTGATTCTCTAATGGACAGTGATTCATAAAACACATTCATGAATCGAGCTCCCATCGGTCCAAGTACCGAATCAACCCTCAAGAGAATTATTTATCTACTTCTTTCTCAAGAAGGAATGGATTCCATCTTGTATAATAACATTCCCAGCTACCTACTTCATCATGTCTCCAAAATACAAGGAATAGGATTCAGGGTCTCAGAATCCGTACCGAGTAAATCAAAAGACACAAATCCATAAATAGGAGTCTGTTAAGAACTCAGGATTAAGATCATTCTATATATGACCATCGATAGACTCAATTAGAATTTCTATACTTAACGAAAATTATTAGAAATTCATATTGTGTCTGTGTCCTTGTTCCACATAATCTCATTATGCGAAATACACTCATTCAATATCTCACCAGATTAGTGTTGTGAAAAATCGTAACGCAAGTATACGCTATCGCAATCAAGTAATATAATAGTGAATAAGAATATCGTCCCACGAAGATTGTCGTTTACTAATTACCGAAATTGTATTAACCCCAATTTTATTTGGATACTTGAAAAGAGAGTTTATAAAATTAAGTAAAGGAAAACTAAAACAATTTAATAAATTAAGCAATGGTAAGCAATGGATGAAAATTCAATAGATTAAGATTCTAAGGTTTCCGATTTCACCAAATTAATCATGTTCAAATTCTCATAATTCAAGCAAATTAACATTCAATCCTATACTGACAGCAATTTCTCTAAAGCAATTATTATTCTTTCTCAAGTAACAATAATATTAATCCAACAAGCAAAATCTACATCTCTGTCAGACTTCTAAACCTGTTGAAAATCATTAAGTGCAAGAAATTCAAAAGAACTGCACAAGCATCATAGATATCTCTATCCTATGAACAACTCATGGTATTTCAATTAAGAGCATATTCAATTATCACCTCTCAGTCTCAAATCAAATACAAAATCATGTAATAGTTGGCCAAACAATCACAAGCATTAAGAATAAATTGAAATACTCAGCATATATGGATTAAACATCAATTACTTAAAAAGAAGATTGAGAATTCGAACATTCATAATCCGGCTACATCGTAGCCCTAGAAAAAGGAATTAGTTCATCTCTAAATAAAATAAATTCCTAAACAAAGTCTTAATCATTGGAAAGGAAAGAAAAGAACTAGTTTGGAGTTGAATTGAAGCGTCGCCGTCTCCGGATTTGAGCCGTTCTTCTTCTCCGTCCCAATTCTCCTTTTCTTCTCTTGAATACTCTCCTAAAAAGCCAGCCGTCATTCCACAGTCTAAAGGTCCTTTTAATTGCCCTAGACTCATCTATTTATATGTTTCAGAGCCTTAGGGAAGTTTTCTCACGATTGGCCTTCAAAACGAGTATTTTTTCGTATCGTAGCGCTGCGGCGCTGGATGGGAAAATTCGTGGGCGCCAAAACGCTGTCATGGGCGCCAAAACGCTGGTCACTCTGCCCGGTGCACAATTTCTGCCGGATTTCAGCGTTGCGGCGCTGCAAACTGGCGCCAAAACGCCACCCATTCTGCCCAAATGTCTTGTTCCGTCACATTGCAGCGCCAAAACGCTACAAATGGGCGCCTAAATGCTATGTTCGCTGTCTTTTTTCATCACAAATTGTCCAAAACCTTCCCAATCATAGACTTTCACCTATCCTTCAAACAAAGAACGAAAACACACATAAAAACTAATAAAAACCTCAAAACCAACTAGATATTAAGTATAAACGATACTAAATGAGCGAGTAAAACTCACTCATCAATTAGTGACAGAAATTCTTATTTCTAACAGTTCTTTTTTTATCTACTACTTATTTACAGTTCAATTGTTAAATCCTCGTCTGCTTTGATATCACTTTAATTTTTTTACTCGCGTAATATCTTAAACTGTTTCAAGTCTTGAAATTAATTCTAGACCGAATAAATTCTAAATTTAACTTTTATGCATTATATCCTGGGAATGACATTGTTCCTGACGGTGTTAACTCCTGAGCTCACATTGTACCCTCTACTATAGGTATCTATCTTGTGACTTTAACCTAGCTGTCTGGCAATTAAGGATTTTCTCTTTTAAAAAAATGTCGATTTTTTTTTTTACGTTACTAACATCATGCTTGTGTTTGGAGATTCTTGAAATTAAAATTCTCAAACTATACTTCTACTGAAAATTATTCCGCCTTAAAGTACGGCAAGAATTTATCGATTGAATTTACTTGATCGAAAACATGAACTTAACATGAAATTTGCTACAGAATTTAGGAATACAGATATTGATTCCATAAATCCTTCAGTCACATAATATTTTCTAGGAAAATCCTTGGCTTAAATAAATAAATTGTATTATTTAAAGTCTGGGATTTTATCAGTCATTACAATCTACCCCCCTTAAGAAATTTTCTTCCTGAAAATTAGAACTCGGGGTAGCTTTTCCTCGTATTCTCTTCGCGTTCTCAAGTAGCTTCCTCAATATTATGATTTCACTACAAGACTTTAACCTGAGGAATTACTTTATTCCTTAAGGTTTTCTCCTTGCTAGCTTGGATCTGAACTGGTTTCTCCTTGTAAGTGTGGTCTGCGTGCACTTCGACAGGTTCCTGATGCAATACATGC
This sequence comes from Morus alba, assembly GCA_012066045.3. Classification (NCBI taxonomy): domain Eukaryota; kingdom Viridiplantae; phylum Streptophyta; class Magnoliopsida; order Rosales; family Moraceae; genus Morus; species Morus alba. The sequence continues at coordinate 54,348,301 of CP050224.2, forward strand.
GATGGATCTGTCACATACTTCCTCAATATCAATACGTGAAAGACATTGTGTACATAAGCCAATTTTGACGACGCTGCTAGTCTATATGTGACTTTACTAATCCTTTCAAGGATCCCAACTGTTCGATGTATCTTGGTTTGAGTTTCCCTCTTTTACCGAATCTTATTACTCCTTTCATCGGTGCCACCTTCAGGAAAATTAAGTCTCCTACTTGAAACTCTATAGGTCCACGGTGTTTATCCGCATAGCTCTTCTGGTGACTGTGAGTATTATCGAACCTCCTTGTGATAAATCTCACATCCTCTATGGTTCTCTTGATAAAGGATACCATTTCTAGATGTTTTTCCCCAAGTTCATACTAATGAACTGGGGACTTGTATTTTCTTCTGTATAGAGCTTCGAAAGGTGTCATTCCTATTGACATGTGATAGCTGTTGTTATAGAAAAACTCTATCAAAGGTAACTTTCTATCCCAGTTCCCTTTAAAATCCATGACACATGCTCTCAGCATATCTTCTAGGGCCTGGATGGTCCTCTCAGATTGGCCATCTGTCTGCGGTGGAAAGTTGTACTAAACTTTAACTTAGACCCCATTGCGTTATGTACACTCGTCAAATGGCTGTCTCTTAATAATATAACTGAGTTTGATCGGCAAAAATGTGCAGATCTTGTCAATTGGTCTCCGATTATCCAAATCGCATCATTACTATCGGATGTTCTAGGCAACTTTACCACAAAATCCGTAGTAATTTGATCTCACTTCTCTTCTAGAATGTCGATCTTCTGCAGTTCTCCTGCTGGATGTTGTTGTTTTACTTTAACTTCTTATCCATCAAGGCAATTTTAGCAACATCCTTCTTCTGTTAGGGTAACTAGTGGTTTGGATGAGATAGTTTGTCTCCAAAATGGCTGATCACTCTTCTTAGTCTCGATTGTCTTTTCAATCTTCAGCCAAATTAATCTTTAGGATTAGTCAATCCATTGCCTAGTATGAGTCATGATTGATCTCGAAACTATTTTTAACTTGACATCGACGTAGACTATACATTTTTATCCTTCATTTGGCTGAGACTCCATTATCAGATTTATCTGATCTTGGTCCTGGGTTATCGTAATAGCCTTTTGATACAACTATCATGAAAACTCTCAAATTCTGAGTGTGATGTACTACTTTCATATAATTTGGATTAAAATGTTCATCCTTGTGGTTTCTGGGGGTACTACATAGTACAAAATGTAATACTACATATTGAATCATGGGATTATTTCATAATTCCATAATTCTACACTCATAATACTACCTAGATCATAAAATATTATTGGTTTTTACTAATTGAATGCTTACTTATTGGTTCGTCAATGTGTCTGAACCGTTAAAAATGTGATGACTTATCTGAAGTCAAAGAGGTTACTTGAAACTTTCACTCTCATAGCCAGTATTCTCAATCACTATTTGACATGGTGTACCATTAAATCATTTCTTTCATGTCCCACGGTACTCTTAAACATTCCCAGATATACTTATTAGGCTTTTCATAGTATATCTTGTCATATTGAGATTTTACACGTCATTCTAATATGAGCACGTGTATTGAGAGATTTTAAACCTGTAGAATGCATGGCTTATTTATGAAAAAAATCCATAAATAAGTAGACTTATTTATCTACTAATTCTCCTCGACATTACAATTCACTAGGCTTATATAAATTTGATCTTCAAAATTAGAATGAAGCCGAGGAAAAGTAATGTTTTTCATTATTCTTCATGTGAAGAGCATCCTCCATTGGCGTTTTCTTCTCCGAGGATCTTACTAGGATTATTGAACTTACTTCCTATGGGGTCTCTTTCCTACTAATCCATGATCTCAACTAACTAGCTCTCTATACTTAATTCCTGAATTTCTTTATTTGGATCTTGATTTGATATATGGAATGACTCAAGAATATGTTATCTTAACATTTTCTTAATGGATTTCCATTATCCAACTCTTTATCATTAGCAATAGTAGTAACTATAGCTTATTTATATATGCTCGTTCTAATACTTTAGGGGATCCTTCTTACCTCGATTAAACTTTCTCTATTTTTCTTCGTGGTACTCCGCCTTTCTCTTGGAGTATGAGTGGGGAAAGATCAATCTTTCTGTCAATACTTGTAGAAGTTCTCTACTTTTGTTCTAATATTTTTTTTTCCATTAATTATGGACCATCCTCACTTCTACTTTGTATGTCATAATCATTAAGCAGTTTTCCATCAAAACTGTGATGCCTTAATTTAACTATTCCCCATATATATATGAATATTTATTTATACTTAAGTTGGAGCTTCATCTTTCTTCGAACAGACAGTTCACGAGACGCACTAACTCAGAGATACCTTGAATCCCCTATCACATGCAACAATTGTATTGTAATACTTTCTTATTCTAACTTATTGTAGAATCTGTGATCGAACATCGTATCATATCACGATTGTTTGGGCATTTTCCCTGTCTGGACCTTATTTCATAGAGTAACGAGACCCTTCTAATTCTAAATTTCGTGCAATTATTGTAACACATACTTCTACTAGATAAAGTTGTGTTGTTTCCTGAGTCTGTGAATGACTACTTCAGGTTTACCGACCTTATATTCGTCTTATAATCATCTGACTTAATAACTAGTTTCCTCAAATACTTAATTTCTTAAGAAATACATGTATCAACCTCATCTGACATACTTATCTTCTTGTTGGAGCTCTAACTGTTTATGTTTCTATGACAAACCATTCATAACTCTCCTTCATTTTTTTGAAGGATAGTTATTGCTTACACAACTAGCTACATCATCTTTTCCTTTGGGGTTACCAATGTACCCTTTAACGATGTGATACTCCTTAATTGTTCTATCCTAGGCTTTATGAGTCTTGCTAAGAGGTCTACCCTTTCCATTCTTATTTGGTGTCGAGTTCAAACTACTCTCAAAAGTATGAACTCATTCAAGAAGATATAATCTTCATACTTTAGCATTCTTCCTTCTGATTTACTCTTTATATAATCAAGTTCTTAAGCTCATTTCATCTCGTGTTTACTTTCCTCAAAGAACAATTATCTTAAACTTATGATTCTGGACAAATTCCGGTAATTTCTCCATGAAATAGGTATATTTTTTAAGTATTACCCTCTGTCGATATCTTCGTCCTTAGGTAGGATCATCCGTCTTTCGATCCATGTACTTCTTAGAGCATAGTTCATAGTCCTAATGATTATACACCCATCATTCTTAATCTAATCCTCGGTCTCTAAACTCAATAAGGTCATCCTCCCAAAGGTAAAAAGATTACACTAAAAATAAAATTATTTCATTTTCTTTATATTCCTAGATTGATAATAGTGTTTTCCTATTTATTATCAGGTGGGGTATATATAAAACAAAATCCTTAAACTATTACTATGTTTGATACTCTAATATTTTACCTTTAACTTACTTATCATACTGACTAAGCTGCTAGTCCTTACTATTCCTTCACTTATGCAAGAGATCTTCTCCTTTAAAAGGATTACATTTTATATCCTCCATTAAGAGTTTGATTTATAAATTCGTGACTTAAGTCCTCAAAGTTTCAATCATAAGTCTTAATATATGTACCTTAGATTGGCATCACAACCAAATTTTTCTTAATAGATAAACACTATCCTTAATTGGTTTGCTCCACTCTTGTTGTATTTTCCTTCTTACAACGCATCTAGATTTGGCACGGAAATCATATTATTTATATTTCCTTGCTTCATAATATCTAATAATGAGTCACACTTTGACTCTGAGGTTTCTTATATTTCTTAAGCTGTAATCCCATTTATCAAGGGATTTCACCTACTTAAGTTAATCACCTTGAGTGGATACGTAGATGAGCACCTTTATTACTTTATTTTGATCACATATCTCTATTCACGGTCACCTTAGTATCTTATCGACTTGGCACATCTAATCCATGATTTTCTAATGGATAAGCTTATGACAGTGTATTGTCACACCTTAATTGCCTACTATCTTCGTCATCACTTGTTTTCGTCTAATCGATACTTCACCGCAAAAGGCAACTTTTACCTTTATCATCTTTACCTAATGCAATCTTAATTCTTTTAGGAGATTTTAAACAATTCTGTACCTATATTCTTAAATCATAAATTGGGTGAGAATATCTCCCCTTGAGATCGTTGTAGAGGGATTAGTTTGGTCAAAACTAACCTAGAACAACATTCCTCAATTTGTCCATGACCTTCGGTGTTCTTTTCTTATCACTTAAACTGCTGCTTACATTTAAACTCATTACATTAGTTCTTGTACCTATATCCAAATGAGATTCTCCACATCTTGAACCTCTTTTGCATTTGTCTTAACTTATAGTCTTTGTGCGTTATTTATCATCACATTCATACACATAGGTACTTTCTATGAGATTACTAAACATTTTAAGGCTAGCAATCATCATGTATCATATCATAAATGGGTCGCTTAACATCTACCATAAGCTGGTATTGCTTAAAGTTGAAGCTCTATTTCCTATATCGTATATTGATATACATATATACTCGTTGAACGTGGCCCACATCTAACTTGACAGTGTTACATCGTCCATCTACTTATTAACGTCACCTTCATGCTACATATTCAGATCCTCTTTATGGATCCAGGCTGAAAAATCGCTATTAGTGAAGCAGTCATACGGGCTTCCTTGAAGGGAGTCTCGATAGTAGTCTCTTTTCAACGGCTGTACGTGGCTTTGATACTTTGCTTGGCTTCAATACTTTGCAAGGCTTCACAGTCCGGCAACGATCATTAAGGAGTCACCTCAAACGATCACACTTCTCTAGATATCGTCTTGTCAGCCCAAGGGAATACAACACAGTAAAATGCTGGGGCAGTTAGACTTGAATGGTCCTTGATAGGACGATCTTAATCGTGCGAACATATTAACCTTTGGTTGCTCGTTAAATAAGTGTTCGCGTCTTTTAACTACTATAATCTAATTGACATAAACACACTATAACTTACTTGGACTATGGCAAAGCAGACACGTGACGACGTGGAGTAGGATGGCAGGATACCGACTCTGATACCAACTGTGATGACCCTCCTATGAGGCCGCCACCGTAACTTAGTTTTCAACTTGTACTTACTGACATTTCTTAAAATTGGCGGAACATTTTTTTTTTTTAAACATAAGAAGGAATACTTTCATAATTCATAACAATAATTTCAAAAGAATAAATCACTGAATTTCTTAAAGCTTTTCTTAATTTCAATTAACATAAAACCTTTTAGAAATATTTTTCAAATGGAGCTGTGTTCGAACTCTTGTTTCAAATACTCTTTAAAAGCCTTTCTAAAACTAGCTAATTCAATTGAGCCATTTGATTTGACTTTAAAACGGATTTCGTGAGAAATCTTAAGTTCAAGTACATCTTAAAGTCCTTTTTAAATCAATCATTTAAATCGTCATGTTTAAAACTCGTTTTTGTTTGTTGCATGCACATTAAACATTCTAAAACTTGAATACTCAAAACTAGGGTTGTTAGCTACAACCTCGATTTTCTTAACATACATATGTACATATATACTTTTTAAACATACATGCTTGAAACCTTTGAATCATATAGACATATACATGATTTTTCTTAAACTTATCATGGAAGATAATCATGTGAGCGGTATCCATTCCCATCTCCACCATTCGTCCGCCGCTCGCCATTGCCCTTCAAGAATTGCTGATAGGTTTCTTACCTACAGCATGAACATATCTGATTGAGCTTTCGCTCAGCAAGTAGGAACTATCTCTCGCAAAATAACTGTAAGTTCACATGAATAAATATGCATGAGCTGATTATCCTTAATTATGATATCTTATCATAGTCTTATTATCTTATCTTATCTTTCTTACTGATGGGCCTGAGTGCTCGTGTACCACTTGCGCGCAATCATCGGGACGTGAGGGTTTGCAAGGTCCCCCGTGAAACCGTGATTATAACTTGAATGCCTCCCTTAAGTCGGAGGACATTCTTTTTTTTTCTTTTCTCCCTTGTGGAGCTGGAATTACCTCCCTTAGGTCGGAGGCTGGTACGACACTCAACTGAAATTATTCTTATAAGTTCCTCTTGACTTGTTAAGGTGTATGCAGCATGACATGGCATCGCATACAATACTTAAAGCATGAAAATGTATATATATAACATGTGTAAATTTTTTCTTTAAAATCTATTCATGCTGTAGGCGAGATTCCTACTTACCCCCCGATTTACTGAGCTGAATCCACTTTTCGCCAAACAGTCTATTCTCTTACTTGCTTATTTCTGAAAATGAACACCCATTGAGAGTGTGAGATTAACTGTCGTTTGCTATTCTATTTTAGCAACTTATGAAGGAATCTAACCCTTTTCTTAAGGCCGGTATTCCTTTCCTTTTGTGAAGGATAATTTACTATAAGGATCAATTTGTTAAATCCTAAAAATCTTATTTTCCTTAATTGCCCTTAACATACTTATGTCTAGATTGAAAATCATTTACCCAATCTAGTAACTTATTCTCCATAATTTTCCTCATTGGACTTATTATGATATTAAGGCCCAATTCATGAGAAACTTATTAACGGTATTCCAACTCTTAGGCCGCTGAAATTTAAACTAAAACAGAGTCTCTTTAATTAATGCAGGCGTTGGACCCACATCAAATCCTCGAAATCCTAAGGACCTATCGTGTTGGGCTCGTAGGGTGCCCGTTGGGATGATTTGCTCGATAACCCACTATGTTCTTTAAAGAAAGCATTTTTCTTGAAAATTTTCTTTATGAATACTTCTGTTAAAGTGAGGTTTAAAACCATAATAATTTACTAAAATCACATATCGGGTTCTTTGATGACTTTTTATTAAAACCAACACTAGGTTAGTTTTGTTTCGTTAAAACTGTGTAGTTTCTGAAATCTGCATTTTACTATATCTTAGAGTCAGATTTCAAAATTTTGTTCTACACAAAACTTCCTCGTCTCATAAAGATATAAAATTTTCGTTTTTTTTTAAGTAGAAATTCGGCCTCTAAAGGCCTCGTTTGACTGAAAACCGTAGCTGCTGTTTTTCTTGAAACTGTTTTAATCAAAAACTGTATCATTTCGGAAATCTGCATTTTACTATATCTTAAGGTCGGATTTTGAAAATCTGTTCTTCACAAAAGTTCTTCGTCTTGTCGAAATCTAAAATAGTTGTTTTTATGAAAAACTGAGAGTCAGCATTTAAAGGTCTCGTTTTGGCTGAACCAGTTTTATTCCCGAAACTATTTTGGACTGCCTGTGCCGTTTTCGAGAAATAGCTTAAAACTTGCATTTAGAGTTAAAATGGGGTTTTGTCACAGCCACATAAAATATTCAAAACATAAAGGGCTACAAGTTTAAGCTTTGGAACACCTAAAAATCTCACTCTAGGGTTCTCACTTCCGTGTTCAAAGTAACCGGAAATTTTTCCTCTAACCGAAATAAGCAAACTTAAATCAAGCATAAACATACCACATCAAACTAACCTCAAAACATACAAAACCAACATAAAACCAACATAAAACTCACACACTTTATTACAACCCATAGCCTTAAGGAATCACAAATTACATTCATAATCTCAAGCTTAAGATTTGCTAGAAAAATAATGGAGAAGAGTTCAAGAAATTACTCTTGAAGAACTCTCTCTTGAAAACTTTTGAAATCCTTCTCTTCTCCTCCAACTTAAGCTAAGATTTGTGTGAGATGTATGGAACTTTTGAGTGTATTTTGGCAAAGGAGAGGCCCGGTTCTTTAGTGAGAGAAAGAGGAAAAGTGAGCAAAAAAAAAAAAATGAGGCTTAGGTTGAGGTGGTTCTATTTATAGGCAAGTAGGTAATTATTTTAACTCTTTTAATGACCTCATTTAATTAACTAAAGTCATGTTACCCTTCCTTTAGTATGGCCGGTTTGGAGTCTCAAGAGAGAAGTGAGGTAAGCCACTTCTATAAATAGTTGATTTGATTCATCCCATCATCAAGTCTTCTAGTACACTCAACCTACAAAACCTTTTTGTCTAAAACTTCATACACGGCAAGCCAAAGGAAGAAAGAGAGAGAGAAAAAAGGTTTCATGATTACTCTTCTCCTCCCATCATCAAATGACATCATCTCATCATACCTTACTATGTCATTCACTTACACACTCCACTAATTAAATTTTGGCTCTACATTTGCTATGCTTGGCCGGCCATGTGGGGAAGGAGAGGGAGAAAAATCTCACCTACCCCTTGTACTCTAGTCCACTCTCTTAAGTTACCTTTGAATCAGGTAAAAATCATACTGACTGTAAAGGATACTTAGCTGACAGGAAATTCTTATTTCTGACAGTTCTTTTTTTTATCTACTACTTATTTACAGTTCAACTGTTAAATCCTCGTCTGCTTTGATATCACTTTAAATTTTTTACTCGCGTAATATCCTAAACTGTTTCAAGTCTTGAAATTAATTCTAGACTGAATAAATTCTAAATTTAACTTTTCTGCATTATATCCTGGGAATGACATTGTTCCTGACGGTGTTAACTCATGAGCTCACATTGTACCCTCTACTATAGGTATCTATCTTGTGACTTTAACCTAGCTGTCTGGCAATTAAGGATTTTCTCTTCTTTAAAAATGTCAGTGCATTTTTTTTTATGTTGCTAACATCATGCTGTGTTTGGAGATTCTTGAAATTAAAATTCTCAAACTATACTTGTACTGAAAATTATTCCGCCTTAAAGTACGGCAAGAATTTATCGATTGAATTTACTTGATCGAAAACATGAACTTAACATGAAATTTGCTACAGAATTTAGGAATACGATATTGATTCCATAAATCTTTCAAATACATAATATTTTCTAGGAAAATCCTTGGCTTAAATAAATAAATTGTATTATTTAAAGTCTGGGATTTTCTCACTCATTACACGTCCACTGTAAGGCATATAGATATTTCACTATTAATATTGATGAAAAATATAGTGCTAATCTCCGTAAATATCGGGAGAATGCTATGAAAAATACTGAGAAGTACGTAAAAGTGGTGAAAAAACTCCTAGGAATGCTTGAAAATGGTGTAGGTGTCCTTTAGGGTGCGTGGTCATGTGTCTCTTTCTTCCTTGGACATGCATGGGATGTATTTATAGGCCTTGGTTGCTGAATAAATGATTTAAGACAAGTTTCCCATTTTACTTCTGATTGAAGATCCTTTCCTTGTAGAGAAATTGCTTAGGAAGCAAGTTTAGGTGGAGATTGACTTCCCTTTTGCTATTCTGAAGCAATATGCCACGGAATATGGCTGCTGTGATGGTGGAATTTATGATGAAATTCAATTAATTGTAAGGAGCATGAGTAAGCTTATTAACTTCCTTCTAATTAATTGATTACCGAGTTTTATCTAAATTTTACATTTCTTCTTTTGAGTGATTCATTTTATGTTTATCATTGACATCTTCCATTGTTAGGCCTTTTCTGTCAATTGCACATGGGATTTTCTCAAGTCAGAGCACGGGAGTACTTTTGTTTAGTTGCAATACGCGCCCAAATAAAATTATTAAATAAGTAATGACTTATGGACTGTAATATTTTTATTTTGATAACGTTATGGACTATGTATTTATTTCACTAGTAAGACTACTGCTAGTTTGTAGTTATGTATTGAAAAACTTGTTAAATATTGTTATAGATGATTATCCACTCAAACACAGGGATGGTGAGACGTATGATCATATTTGCTTTTAAATTTATTTTTAGTTTGTGCTCAACATATTTAATTCTTTTTCACATTATTTAAAAAGATATTTTTTTTTGTGTGGCTTAAACACGATCGTATCAGTTTTGTGCTTCTTTTTTTTTTTTTTTTTTTTTACTGGAAAAAACAGTCATATCATTGGTGTGGATTAGGATAAAGTACAAAAGTTCATTTCCACACTGCTAATAAGTGACAATAAATTATGTTTCGCTTCACATTGTTATAATTTTGCAAATTAATCTAATTATTTTGACCGTTGGAACACAGATAATTATTTTGACCGCAGTACAGCCAAAATATCAACTTATATCCGGTCAATTAGTGTAAGTTTAATATTTTTTTTTTCTTATATGTGTATATGTGTATATGTGTATATGTGTGTGGGTGTATATGTGTATATGTGTATATGTGTGTGGGTGTGTGTACGTATTCAGTTCTTGTGGAAGTTATCTTGGTTTTAGTTTATGGTAATGGTCTGTATGTGGAGTTAACAACAAGGGGAAATTTTGTTTGTAACGCCTCTAAATTGTTTTGAATCGCTTTTAATTAAATTCGTAAGATTTACTTATTATATTTAATTTCCAAATGATTGAAAAATGTGCATTTCCGTTGAAAGATTCTTACATATAAATCCTCAAATAAGTAACATAGAAGTCATATATACTTCCAGACAAGCTCGGCAAGAGAGTAGGTCGGTTTCACATTCCAAAAATGTAGTAGAAAAAAAAAAAAAAAAAAATCCCGTCAATAATAGATAGCTGCACTGGCCCTCCAGATTTGTTATTTTCTTTTTTTTATTATAAAGGACCTTTATGAAAAAAAGTAAATGTTCTTCTTTTTATCTTGAGAGGACATTATAAAAGGACCTTTATAGTTCAAACTATCGAGTTTTCTTCATGTTTTATACGATGAGCAACCTTATTTAAAAAATAGTTCATTTCACCACTTGAGAATTTAAGAATATATAAAATAGATGTACGTCTTGAGATACTTTAGTTATGCATCTTGAATAAACATGCTTAGCATGTATGGTGTGTGTATGTATATATATAACCAAAATCGTAAGTCCGGCAACTCTACTATTAACTAGAAAAGACATTGTTACTTCTTTAAAGGACTTTCAAAATGAATGGCGAAAAGGAAAAAGTAAGAGTAAACAGGGGCAGAAGAGAAAGAAGGAAATTGATATGCCATTACAAATGTGGAAGAAGAAATCGATATTTTTCGATTTACCATATTGGGAGGTAATTGTTCTGTGAACCTAGTATGTTTGTAATGTTTATTTTCTATTGTTCATATATTATATTTTTATTCTTTTATTTTATTTGTTTATTGTGCGAATTACCCTTACGTCCTCATGGTTTAGATGTGATGCACATTGAAAAAAATGTGCTAGGAACATTATTAGACTTCAAAGGAAAACTGAAGGATGGACTTGAAGCCCGTAGAGAATTGGAGCTTATGGGAATAAATTTTACCCTCCTTCGGCACCTCACAAAATGTCAAAAAAAAAAAGCCCCGTTTGATAACAATTTCAAAATAATTTTGTTTTTAATACAAAGGAAAAATTAGATTATTTTGAGAATCATTCTAGAACCACTTTTGAAATTGTGTTTAGTTAGTTTTTTAAGAAATTATTTTGAGTATAATAAAATGGTGAAATCGTGTTTGGTTATAACTATTAATTAATAGATTATAACATTGTTGATAAGTACTAAGAAATGCAAACATAAAAGAAAAAATAACTTTTAACAATTTTTTAATTTCATTATAAAAACCATTCTCACTATTGTTTGTTTTCATTTTTATTTTTAAAATATTTATTAAACTAACACAATTTATAGACTGTTTTCATTTTCATGTCTTAAAAGGCATGTAAAAATATTTTTTTAAAAAAAAATCAATTCTAAACACACCTGAATATTCTTTAAAAGGTTATTTGATTTGAAACTACCATATGGCTATAGCTACAATATTGGGAATTGTATCATTGTGGAAGAATGTAAGGTCCCGTTCATTTCGCTTATTCGAGTTTAAAATTCGAATTTTGTTACAGTAAAAAGCTCTCACAAACAATCACATCTAACTTTTTTGCTACAGTAAAAAGCTCTCACATAAAATCACATATCAACTCGAATTAAAAACTCGAATCAACGAACTAAACGGCCCCTAAGATTATTGGATTCAAGTCTCACGATTATCATATTCTAATACAACAATTATTATCAGTTGCTATCTTTCCCTTGTGCTCATTATTTAACGAATTATGTCGGAGGGTGATCGATAAAAATAGACTAGAAGTGGTAGAGGAGGAAATCGCAGAGACTTTATGCATGTTGGAAATGTATTTCCCTCCATCTTTCTTTGACAATTCATTTAGGACGGAAGGCTTGCCTATGTGGTCCGATGCAGTATCGTTGGATGTATCCATTTGAGAGGTAATCTAACTATGTTTTTTTTTTTTTTTGTTAATTTACATTTTAATCATTTAATAGGTTATGTTAGAAATAACTCATTCATTGGCAGGAACTTTGTGAGAGAGAAAATTTTTAAATTTAAGTTTTTAAAGAGATAAAAAACACTAAAACAGAACCTAAATTGTAGTTCAAATATACATACCAAATAAACTCTAAAGAACTCTACTTCTTTGACTTACCAATAGAATTAATGAAATGTAGACACAATTATCAAATCATTCAGCACGTACCGTCTAGACAAATTTGGTTGGAGGTGCTATTGAGGTAATTCTTGAATTTTGAAACATTGTAATTTGGTTGCCCATGCAATTTTGCCCTGCTTTGTCCTCATTCCTCTGTTTCTTTCATGAATATTTATATTTTATTTTTCAGCTTTGTTTCTATAAATTGTATTTCTGGCCGATGGTAACATATACACAACAAAAAGCGGATTTATAGAGAATATCATGGGGATTGTAAAAGGTAAGCTTTTTCTCTGAATTTTTATATTTCTCTGTACACAATATACAGTTCCAATTGCTGTAAGATGCTAAAAATTGATCGATGGATATATATAAATAAAATATTATATAATGCAGAGTTATGCAAAATCTGGATAAAAAAAAAAGCTGCGAGTGTTAGATATATAGTAATGTTATTGTTAGTGCATTTTATATTGGCTTATTTTTGGCAAATTAGTTGTAAGATTGGTTGACATTTTAATTTGGTAGACCTCTTAAGGAAAGTCTTGTTGTCATGTTTATGGACTACAAATCAAAGGATTTGATTGCTGAAAATAAAGAGTGGACTTTTGGGGAATTAATGGCTAGCAAATCTTCAAGGTTGAGGAGAATGTGGTGTGGGGACACAATGCTGAAAACAGAAAAATCTGGATAGGTACATGAGCAGCAACTTTGCTATATATACATAAGTGGCATACGTGAGATTTTTGGGCCCCTTGAAAAAAATATTGGGTAATCAAATGATACATTTGGGGCATGGTTTTTATAGAAGAAATATTTAGAAAAAGTCTATGTGAGAGTGAGTCTTTATGTGTTGATTGAAGATCGTCCTTCGGGAGAAGGATTAGGAGCTTTCGGGAGAAAGCACACTGCTAGCCGAAGGGATTTCGCCATGCAGTTTTGAAGACGAGTGGTGCTCGCTGGACAAGGCCATTAAGGAGATTCGACACGGCGGCGACAACGTCAAGGAGGGATTCTTTGGTGTATAAGTCCGATTGGTGTGTGTAATCCTTTAAACTTAGTGGATTGTTCATTGTCTGGGCGTGGCCCCGCAGAGTAGGTGTGCGCACCGAACTGCGATACCATTTTCTGGTGTTCTTTATATTTCCGCATTAATTTCACGCTTTTACGGTTTTACGGCTTAATTCGAAACTTTCGTTATAACAGTGTTACAGAAAGTGTTGTAACGCTTTCAGGACACCAAGAACCAAAATAGACCTTTCAATTGGTATCGAGCGGTTCACTAACCCTTTGTTTGGTGAGATTTTGGGTGTTGGTCTGTTATAGCGTGAATGGATTTACTGAAAGAAGGAGGTTCGGTTTCACACTCTTCACTACTTGATGGCACTAAGAAGTTCAACAAGAAGGAAAAAGGCCAAACTTTGGCAATGTCAACTATTTCTAGAAGAATATTATATTGGGGGGAGTAAGAATCGTAGAGGACTCGGGGGAGCGTTTTGCAGAGATCAATGACCACGAAAGATGAGTCAAAAAAGTGTTATATCATGTGTTGCAACATTTTCTGCGACAACATCTTCTAAAAAGGTTTTTCTATTAGTATTATTTTTAACTTTGGCTGTATTTTGTCAAAAAGGGGAGAACTGTTAATTCCCTTAGTTGGATTTTACCTTTTATCTTGTAATAAGATCTTTTTGTTAGTAATGTTAGTTTTGCCAAAAATAGCCAAAGGGGGAGATTGTTAGTGCATTTTATATTGGCTTATTTTTGGCAAATTAGTTGTAAGATTGGTTGACATTTTAATTTGGTAGACCTATTAAGGAAAGTCTTGTTGTCATGTTTATGGACTACAAATCAAAGGATTTGATTGCTGAAAATGAAGAGTGGACTTTTGGGGGAATTAATGGCTAGCAAATCTTCAAGGTTGAGGAGAATGTGGTGTGGGGACACAATGCTGAAAAACAGAAAAATCTGGATAGGTACATGAGCAACTTTGCTATATATACATAAGTGGCATACGTGAGATTTTTTGGCCCCTTGAAAAAAAAATATTGGGTAATCAAAGGATACATTTGGGGCATGGTTTTTATAGAAGAAATATTCAGAAAAAGTCTATGTGAGAGTGAGTCTTTATGTGTTGATTGAAGATCGTCCTTCGGGAGAAGGATTAGAAGCTTTCGGGAGAAAGCACACTACTAGCCGAAGGGATTTCGCCATGCAGTTTTGAAGACGAGTGGTGCTCGCTGGACAAGGCCATTAAGGAGATTCGACACGGCGGCGACAACGTCAAGGAGGGATTCTTTGGGTGTATAAGTCCGATTGGTGTGTGTAATATCTTTAAACTTAGTGGATTGTTCATTGTCCGGGCATGGCCTGCGGAGTAGGTGTGTGTGCATCGAATCTGCGATACCATTTTCTGGTGTTCTTTATATTTCCGCATTAATTTCCTGCTTTACGGTTTTACTGGCTTAATTCGAAACTTTCGTTATAACAGTGTTACAAGAAAGTGTTGTAACGCTTTCTGTGACACCAATAACCAAAACAGACCTTTCAATTATATTATATTGAATATATCTATCGAATTTTTATATTTTCTTTTTGACAGTGACCTTTTGTTTTTATTCTTATTTTTTATTTTTTGTCTTTTGGTTTGATCTCTAATCTTTTGCCTCTTACATTTTTATACTCATATATCAATATAATATATATATATATATATATCATGTACATCATCTAAGGCGCATTGGTTATAAAATGTCTATTATTTTAGCTAAGAGAGATCCATTACAGAGGAAATTGTATTATAAATATATATATATATATATATATATATGTGTGTGCGTGTGAATGAGTATTAATTGAATTTACTAGGCTACCATTTTCAATATCTATCTTTAAGTATATGTGAATGAGTATTAATTGAATTTACTAGGCTACCATTTTCAATATTTTCAATATCTATCTTTAAGTATATGTGAATGAGTATTAATTGAATTTACTACGCTACCATTTTCAATATCTATCTTTAAGTTTATATAATATATATATATATATATATATATATATATTGCTTAGTACTTAATAGATGTCCCCGATAATATCAACATTGATGGAATGCTGTCCTAATCACTTTCAAATCCCCTGACCAGTTTATGAATTAACAATCCTGAAAAGAGTAATTCTATGCAAAAAATCACAATTCAAATGCAACAATATGTTGTAAGCCATATGACCACTGTAGAGTGTGAAATCTACAATTAAATTTGTTTGAGGTTAATAGCTAAATTCAAATGGTTAGAGCGTTAGTATCCTGAACGCAGAAAAAATAAACAGACAAGAAAAATAAAGAGAGGGAGACACAGAAATTTATAGTGATTTTCTTGATAATCTAGGGTACGTCCACTGTAAGGCATATAGATATTTCACTATTAATATTGATGAAAAATATAGTGCTAATCTCCGTAAATATCGGGAGAATGCTATGAAAAATACTGAGAAGTAAGTAAAAGTGGTGAAAAAACTCCTAAGAATGCTTGAAAATGGTGTAGGTGTCCTTTAGGGTGCGTGATCATGTGTCTCTTTCTTCCTTGGACATGTATGGGATGTATTTATAGGCCTTGGTTGCTGAATAAATGATTTAAGACAAGTTTCCCATTTTACTTGTGATTGAAGATCCTTTCCTTGTAGAGAAATTGCTTACGAAGCAAGTTTAGGTGCAGATTGGCTTCCCCTTTCGCTATTCTGAAGCAATATGCCACGGAATATGGCTGCTGTGATGGTGGAATTTATGATGAAATTCAATTGCTGAGCTGGCAGTCTCGGGACTGGACTGGTCGTTCAGGTAACAGACCACTGGACTGATCATGTGAACCTTGCTGACGACTAGTTTTGGTAGCTGATATCGTGATTCAACCCAATTCTCTTATAAGTGTGTTGAGTTGTATATGATAAAAAATGAGGTATGAAATTTGGCTTGAACAACTACAATTTTTTAAATAAAAAAAAAATTGTTTTCATTTCATTACTAAATGAGGAAAAATTGTCGACATCTTCAATGCATTTTGCCGATTTGATGATTAATACAAACCAGCAGAATGAAGCAGTATCGTTTGAGCAATTGGTGGTTTGGCAATGTACAAAATTAAAAAATCGAAGTGGCTAGAGTATAATATGGAATTTCAAGCAACACAGATGGAGGAATAGTTCATCTCTTTTGTCTTCAAATGTTCCTTTTGAGTTCGATAAAGTGAGATATATATTGAGAGAAAAAAAAAAAAAAAAAAAAAAAAAGAGCTTGCCAACCCACACCATGAAAGTCTAAAAAGAAAAAAAGAAAATCAACCTAAAAAAAAAAGAAAAAGAAAAAGAAAACTATTATACTACAAGGATTGTAACCTCCCAAAATTGTAAACTACAAAATTGTTTAGAGTGGTCTTTAAGATTTAAACAGTTGCTTATGTGAGATCCAGTACTTCTTTGTGCTTGGATGGATTTTTTTCCTTGGTTTTTGTCATTGAAGGATTTTAATGAAGCGTCTTCTCATTATTTCAATGCATCCCAATTCAAATGAAACATAAAACCTATTCAATGGATTGGAGCCATGAAAGCTAAGATAGAACCAATGAATTCCAATCAAGTCTAGAAACTTGTAAATCTTCTTGATGGGATATAACTTATTGGGTGTAAGTGAGTTTATAAGAGGAAGAGAAACACAGATATAAAAGGTCAAAACCTGTAAGGCTAGATTGGTAGTTAAGAGATACACGCAAAAGGAGAGAATTGATTACATAGAAACCTTTTCGTCTATAGCCATATTTGCATCCATCCACATTCTCTTATCTATTGCGGCTTCTCTCAATTACGAGATGCTGCAAATAGATGTTAAGACAAAAATATTCTTAAATTGTCATCTTGAAGAAAATATCTATATGGTACATCCAGAGGGCTTCGAGTCTAAAGATCAAGAGGATAAGGTTTGTAAGTTATTAAAATCTATTTATGGATTAAAGCAAGTTTCTCGTTTTTAGAACAAAAAATTTAACCAAGTGGTCAAAACTTTTAGATTCCAACAAAATATAGATGAACCTTCTTTTTATAAGCAGATTATGTAAGAAAGACAACAATGAGTGGAATTTTAAAATTTTTATTGAATACCAAAACCATGTAGGACATGTTCAGTATGCTATATAACATAAATAACAAAAATATAAATCATGTCTTTGGAGAATTCAAAGACTGTACATCTAACAGATCAAAACATTCCAAATAGTAAGGCTAGAACAACAATATCTTAATATTAACCAGTATCATATCTCTATTCATACTTTCATATAAGCACAAGAGAATATTCTGAGCAAAAATAAAAACTAAATAGAAAAGCAAAAGAAAAAAAAAAGCAATATTGAGCTTCTATCTCTTTCTTTGCAGGGATCATGCAAATACATAGGCCCCTTCCCTTCTCTTTTGGATGAATGGGGTGGTTTAGAAGGCGCTTTCCGATCTATGGTCCCTTGGAGTGAGGGGTTAGGCAGGTAATATGGGCCTTTGGTACTTCGGTAGGGCAAGCAGCCCTTAAACAAAAAAAAAAAGGTTTTGGAACCCTTCCCCTATTCTTGCATTTCATTCTCAATTCGGCCCGCCTCAAACAAAATGAGAAAAAAGGAGAGGCCTTTGCATTCCTAATCCGGTAAGGGACCGGATGGCTTTGTTAGCCCCAGCTTGGCGAATCACATCCTTGCGCAACGACATTGTTTGTGCGCCCCGTGCCGTTCTCGGTCAGTGTTTGCAACGACGTTGGTTGTCTACTAAAGGCATTATTGCAAAAGAGCAAGAAGCAGAACTAGACGTTGTCATGGTTCCATTGTTGAAAAAAAAGATTCCCTTCTTTGAGAATGTATTCTTAAAACACGTATTTCTTATTATAGAGGATAAAATCTACAATTAGAGAAATCAAGGGCCGTTGATCGAGTTAGGAGTTGTCAATTAGTGATGTTGATCTGCTGCGAAAAGGAGAGCGTTAGCAAACATGAAAGTAAAGAAAAGCAGTAAAAAGACACATAAATTTATAGTAGTTCCCCTGGTATAACTTAGGGTACATCGACTATAGGGCTCTGCTGGTTTCACTATGTATGCTGAAAAGCGTTATAATGAGTTCTTAAAAGAAGAACGAAATGAAAGAGAGAAATATATTGTGACGACCCTCCCTTAGGCCGCCACTGTAACTAACTTTTAAACTTGTACTTACTGAAATTTCTTAAAATTTTTCGGAACATTTTTTTTTTTTTTTAAAGGTCTTATAATACATAAGATACAAAATTGCTTTCTTAAATAAAATATTCAAACCTTAACATATCTGATTTTCAAAATCACAATTAACAAAACTATTCATCACATAAAGCTGATTGCGGAAATATTTGCGAGTGGTATCCATATCCCGAGCCCCACATCGTTCGTCCACTCGCCAGCAGTCCATCAGGCATTATATGCCGGTTGCTTACCCACATATAAACATTCTATAATGAGCTTTACTCAGCAAGTAGGAACTATCTCCCGCAAAATAATCAGACGCTCACATGAATAAATATGCATGAGTCAATTATGCTTAATTATGATGTCTTATCGTAATCTTATTATCTTATCTTATCTTCCCATCTTGATGGGCCCGAGTGCTCACGTACCACTTGCGCGCAATCATCGGGACGTGAGGGTTTGCAAGGTCCCCCATGACACCGTGATTATAACTTGAATGCCTCCCTTGAGTCGGAGGTCATCCTTATTTTTTTTTTCTCCCTTGTGGAGCCTGAGTTACCTCCCTTGTGGAGGCTGGTACGGCACTCAACTGAGATTACTCTTATAAGTTCCTCTTGACTTATTAAGGTGTATGCAAAATGACCTAGCATAGCATACTATATCATGTACTCGAACATATATAATTCGGGTGTACTACTTAAGTGCATGTCATATAACATAGCATAACATTAAATGTACTCAAACATATATAGTTCATGTGTACTGTTTGCTTTAAAATCTATTTATATTTTGTAGACGAGATTCCTACTTACACCGATTTCAAAAAGTGAAATCCCTTTTTTCATTTATTAGCCTATTCTCTTACTTTCTTCTCGAAAATAAACACCCATTAAGAGTGTGAGATCAACTATTATTTGCTATTCTATTTTAGCAACTTATGAAGAAAATATAACCCTTTCCATAAGGCATATATTCCTTTTGTTTACTAAAGGATAATAAAGATTAATTTATTAAATCTTAAAAAATCTTATTTTCCTTAATTTCCCTTGTTACGATATTAAGGTCCAATTCGGCCTAAGACTTATATATAGTATTCTAACTTTTCACCGCTGAAATGTATACTCCAACGGAGTCTCTTAAGCTAACGTGGGCGTTGGACCCACATTAAATCTTCAAAATTCTACGGACCTATCGTATTGGGCTCGTAGGTGCCCGTCGGGGTAATACGGTCGGTAACCCCCTATGTTCTTTAAAGAAAGTATTTTTTTCTTGAAAACTTCCTTTATGAATTCTTTCCTTAAAATGAGGTTTAATGTCGTTGTGTATTACTGAAATTCTATCTCGGGTTCTTTTATAACTTTTTGTTGAAATCGACACTGTTTTATTTTTGTCTCGTTAAAAATTGTGCAGTTTCTGAAATCAGCGTTTTACTGTATTTTAGAGTCGGATTTCAAAATTTCATTCTTCATGAAACCTTCTCATCTCGTCGAGATCTAAAATTTTCGTTTTTGGTGAAAGTTGGAATTCGGCCTCTAAAGGCCTCGTTTAGCTGAAAACAGTGGCTGCTATTTTTCTTTTGTTTACCTAGAATGCTGCAGCATTTTAAAAAAATGCTGCAGCAATCTTTTTTTTTTTTCTTTCCAAAACTGTGTTTGGACATCCTGTCCGTTTTTTACAAAATGGGTTCAAACTCGGTTTTAGAGTTAAATTTAGATTTTGTCATAGTCATAGAAAATGTTCAAAACATCAAGGGCTATAAGTTCAAACATTAAAACATTGAAAAATCTCACTCTATGGCCCTCATTTTCGCGGTCCAAGTCACCGGAAATTTTTTTCCTCTAATCCGAAAATAAGCAACTTAGATCGAGCATAAACATACCACATCAAGCTAACCTCCAAACTCACAAAACCAACATAAAACTCACACACCCTTATTACAACTCATCTCCTCAAGAACCACAAATTTACATCCACAAATCCAAACTTAAAGTTGGCTAGAAGTTAATGGGGATGAGTTTGGGAACTTACCCTTGAAGAACTCTCTTTCTCTCTTGAAAACTTTTGAACTCCTCTAAGCTTTGTTAATGGCTTGAACTAGAAGAGTATAAGGAATTTTGAGAATAATATTTCTATATTTTCAAACTTTACAAGAACATGAAAAAGAAAGGATTTAGAGTTTTTTACCCTTAGAGGAATGCTTGACTAGTCTCCTCCTCAAATCCCTTGATCCCTTTCTTCTTCTATTGTTTGCTAGTGGTTTATGGTTAGGAGAGTGAAAGAAAATGTTTGAGAGGGAAATGGAGAGTGTGGCCGGTTTGGGTGTGGGGGAAATGAGAGGAAATGTGCAAAATAACCAACCTAATGCTTGCACTAATGGTCCCACATTTATAGACATTGATTGATCTCATCTTAAATCTCATTTAAGCCCATCAAGCTAGCTTAATTAGCTAAAATTTTGGGTTAATCCCCCTTTTCCCTTGGCTGGCCGGTGGAGTGTTTCAAGAGGGATGTGTAGTAAGCTTTCAAGTCCAATAGTTGATTTGACTCAATCCCATCATGAAGTCCATGTAGCACACATCACTAGCCAAATTTTTTTGGCTATAACCCCTCCATTTTGCCGGCCAAGTGAGGGAAGGAGAGAGAAAAATTGAACATAACTCTTGTACCTTTGTCCACTTTCTAAATTTACTCATTAAAACTGTCAAAAATTATAATGACGCTTATTTTTTCTCCTATCTTTGGGTATTGGATGCTAGTTTGTCTTGTGGCTTAGAGATTCTTAAAATTAAGATTCTCAAATCAGTATCTCAGACCGGAAATTCTTCCGTTTTAAAATACGGTGAGAATTTATCGATTGAATTTACTTGATCGAAAAAAACGTGAACTTAACGTGAAATGCCATTCTAATTTAGGAATACGATGTTAATTCCATAAATTCTTCAATCACAAAATGTACATAGTATAATGATTTTCTAGGAAAATCCTTGACTTAAATACATGAATTACATTATTAAATTCTGGGATTTTCTTGGTTACTACATATATGCTGGAAAATACAATAAATAATGGAAAAGTGTGTCGTAAATGAGCGTCCAGAAGAAGATGTTGTGTGTATCCTGGAAGACGTCTAAATGCCTTGTATTTATAGTAGAAGAGGCTCCACGAGTTTTTTTCTCATTCCTTGAGTGATTTTTCCATTAATTCGTGATATTCCTTTCCTTTTTTCTCATCACGTATGATTTATTGTCCTTTTGGAGTTGATTCGGGCTCTTTATTCGTGGTTGATGGAGATGTAGTTTCCATATATGGAAAGCAATCAATCTCGTCCAATAAAAGGGTTGCTTGCGCCTAAGTCGACCATTGACCTTTTTCCTCATTAATTCCTCTAACTCGAGCGGATGATTTCTTTCCTTTTCCGGTTTACGTGCCGAATTTCGTATGTAGAATGTCTTGAGGATATTCTCTCGTGACTTGATGTCCAAGGGCATTAAATCGACTCGTAGGGTCAACGGTGGGGAGTGACCAGTTGATGAATCATTTTAGTCTCCATCAACCACGAATTTGAGTTACTACGTGTGCGGTGAGGGATGAAATGTGAAATCTTATCTAAACACTACCTCCTTTCTTTCACATTTCTTATTGGCGCTACTTCTCTCTTGCTTCAAAAATCTTTTCGGATTAACCTCTTTTTCCCTAATTTTTTTTTTTTTTTTTTAACTCATTCATCGTATTTCTGAAAATATGTTCCTTTAGAAAATGTTTTCTTGTAACACGTATTTCTTATGCACCTCCTTTCTTCCATATTTCTTATTATCGCTACTTCTCGCCTCATATCCTATTTATCTAAATGTTTATTTATTATTTATATTCATTTTACTTTCATCCCCTAAACGTTTTCAAATAAAACGAACAAAAACAAGAAATAACGTATTTGACATACGTGTAATAACTAATGAATCAAGGTTCAGTAGAGCATATTTTGACATTTGATTACAACAACATTGATATTTTTAAATTATAAAAGTAAAGTTGACGTTTAGAACCTCCAAAATTAATGTTATAAATGAAGGTAGATTTAACATTTAAATTAGCATTATACATTGAAGTATAAAAAATAACATACTAAATATATCATTTTCACACTTTTGAATATTAAAAATGACATTGACATTAACATTTATATTAAAGATGATCTACATGTACTTAATTCAAAAATTTTCCTTTCTCGTTTGATCTGTCTTCACTAAAATAACTATAACCTACCCATGTTAAATATTTATTCCATAATTCTTCAAAATATTGTTTTAATAAAGGTGACCTTAATTTTGATGCTAGAAAAATAATTTTTATCAAAATATTCTAATTAAATATACTTTTTTTTCATATGACTTTGTTGATGCCCTTATTTTCTATTTTATTAATTTAATTTGTTTGACTATTGTTTTTCTTAAACTTTTTCATTCATATTTATTTGAGAATTCATATAATCAATGCTAGCAGGTGCAAGGGACGAGCTTCATTTTACCAGTATTCTTTAAAAGATAAGAAAGAATATCAAGAAAACGGATATTCTTTAAAAGATTCTCAAAAAGAATTGCAAGGTGAGGATGGGATTCGCTGAAATTCTCTCTCTCATTCTAAATTCATTATAAATTCATTATAAATTCTCTCTCCTTCCTCTTTCCTTCTTTGTTTCACTACTTCACCTTCCTTTCTGTTTCCCTTAATCCTGCATCGGTCCATCTTGTGTCCAACTCTAGCTTTGAAGTTCATAGAAATGGCAATATATATATATATATATATATATATATTTTTTTTTTTTTTTTGCTGATGACTAACAACAACTAATCCCAAACACACACACACACACACATATATATATATATATATATATATATATATATATATAACAAGAAAGCAAAAGATACAAACGAAAAGAAAGAAAGAAAGAAAAAATAACTAGTAGAAGAATTAAACCAACCTAGATGTAGATAGTTTTCTCGTTACTTCTTTCCATGATTCCCTGGTAACAGTACCAAAAACTTATTGTTATTTTACTAATTACTCGCAGGCGCACTAATGAATTATAAGAGACACGCAAAGTGAAACCGATCTCATAGAGAATGTTCAAAAGAAGATAAAACTCACGAAAATATTAACTAATACAAATTAATTAAACTCTAACCTAGTTCCAATAAATTTGATGGAGAAAAAGGTAAGACTAGGAATTATAATAAATAAAAGAAATATAATTATAAGTTAAATTAGGTTATAAAGTGTACAGTAGAAAGCTCTCACATAAATTACTAAGGTTTTGAGAATCCACCAATATCCAACTAATATCTCTACCGTATATTGATTCCATATTTTGAGTAATAGTGTACAAGTCAATCTTTCTTGTTGACGGTTGAATTTAAATCAACAAAAACCGGCCGGGGTTACCTTAGGGTTTCCCTTGGGTTACCTTAGTGTTTCCCTTGGTTACCGGGCTATGTGTGTGTAGTGAAAGTGTGGATACTTGTTGGATATGTGTATTTGTGTGTTAAGTGAACTGTATATAAACAAACACAAGGAATTTTATAGTGGTTCACTCTGTAAAATTAGAGCTACATCCACTGTAATTTTGTATTTCTTTTGAGAGGACAACAATTTACAAGTTATGGCTCTCCTTTTTTCTCTTGTATTGAGTTCTCAGCTCCCTCTCTCGGTGGGGGTCTTCCCCTTTTATACTGGGCTTCCTTCACCTAGTGGGTTTCCTTGATCGGTGAAAGCACTCAAGTGCTCTCCCTTGGTAGGCGTAGATATAGCCCACTAATCAGCACTGTTCGCTCAGCTAATTAGTCTTCTATTACGGCTCTGTGCTTCTCCGTAATGCTTTCCTGTCCCCTGTGGGGTGATTTGAGAGTTTGTAATTAATGTTGACAGACGTCATCCACTTTTGCACGCAACCCGCTACGTCTTAAAAGAACGTTCTCCTCGTCGCCAGCGTCGTTTAACCCCATTCGTCCTCTCTGGCGGCTCTTTCTGCGGTCGAGGAATCTCCATACCTTAATTTAGGCGGCACTATCCGTCGGCGCCACAAGGGATCGTCGCCTTAATTTGGACTTCATTCTTGGATTTTACAGCTGAGTAGGAGGAAAACGTAGGCATCGAGGATTGTGTGCTTAGCGGAGAGTAGTTATGGCCACGAGTTGTATTATCGTTCGTCCAGGTGTCCATCACATTTTCCCACACAACGCTTACTATCTACTGCAGAAACATATTTTGTAGGCTTTCCTTCGCTTAAAAATGTATACAATTTAATGGAAAACATATATTAAACAGCTTCACTTTTATCAATGAACACAAAGCAACAGTGAATTTATAACAATCAAGAATACATGATATTAATAATGAAATAACATTCACAAAAAGAAGCGAAAATCATAAACGTTAAAACGCAAATAGATTGGAATCAACACACAATAGTGGATTAAATAATTAAACATGGCTTCATCATCCACCTCAGTAGAAAAAAAAATTACAAATACATGAAAAAAAGTAAAAACTATAATAAAAGAAATCGCCCTGTTGAAGACCTTCCATATCCTGTACTGTGTATCCCACACTGTATTTTTTTTCTCTCAACCTTGCAGTATTTTGGCGTCAGCCTTCTCTTATAGGCAATAGTATTGCTAATGTGCGCCCACTGTAATGATAATCCAACCTTTGTTTATTAAATTTTTTATTTTTTTTATTTCTTTTTCTTTCCCTTCCCGCGCCGGCTGGGATGCGTTTTTCGCAAATAATCTAGTGCAGGTAGGAATACCTGAAACCGGGGTTTATTGGTGAAAAAAACTCAAAACCTAAAGTTAAAGGAATCTGCACCGATTCTCTTGCAGTATAAGACACATGGCAAATAATGATTAGAGAAGAAAACCGAGCTCTAGTTTAATAAAAGCACCAGATCCGGCTCAGAAATTATTCCGGGGACAGCTGGCGCGGAAGTAGTTAAGAGTCAAAACCCCACGTGACGCCCTATGAGTAGCTGAAGCAGCTGACGCGCTGAATAGGTGGGGCCCGCTCTTTGGCTCCACGCATTTCGCGTCGGGAGTGGATACACGCGCGCATGAGGACCGTTTATAGTGCTTGATCAACGGACTGAAATTAATTCCGAAATTAAAACTAAAATTAATAAAAATAATATATTATAACCGAATTTTTAGCGTTTGAAATACCAAACTAAAATTGAAATACCAAACTAAATTCTCTCTCTTCTCTTCTCTTCTCTTCTTGGTTGACTCCTTCACCTTCCTTTCTGTTTCCCTCAGTCCTGCATCGATCAATCTTGTGTACAACTCTGGCTTTGAAGATCATAGAAATGGTAAAGCTTTATTAGTTCATAATTCATGTTGGAACTCTATATATATATATACGCATATGTATATATTCTTTGTGAATTTTCATTTAGGATGAGATGTGTATATATAATATATTGACGAGTCAAATAGAATGACTGAGAGTTGCTAAATCTGATCAGAATCAACTCGTATATATATTTTCGTCAAATTTCTTATAATGAAAATTTTGCCTTCTTATGTATGCCAACAACTGGGTATGAGTTCAGGAGATGTTTGCACTGCGACAAACACTCTTAACTGCATCGCATGTCTTTTCCCGCTTTTTTCTCTTTTTATCTCTCTTTTCGTTCTTTTTTTTTTTCATAAATGCCTTAATCATCTAAAGTAGAACTCACTAATTCTATTTTTGATTTTCCAGGTTTCAAGCATGTAAAAAATCAAGAGAAGAAAGAATTGGAATCTGAGTAACAAACCAAGAGTGTCAGGTAAATGTATATTAGACCATTTCTGATGCATATGCTAATATTAATTATATGTAAGACACTAAAAAATGTGATAATAATATATTTGTTATGTAATTTTTATTTGGATGATTGGTTTAAATCACCATGTTTTAGGTTCAAACAATACTCTCTCTCTCGAAAACGTTAAATTTAAAAAACAGGTCCTAGAAAGTTATTTGGTACAAGGGTTTAGATCACGCAGTTCAAACCTTTTCACTACACTAATTTCTCTCATAAAAATCTAAAGTTCAGTTTAAACTTTCTGGTTTGAACTTGTGAACTAAAGAATAACTAACGTTCTATCCGATCACTGCTCCGCCCATCACCTTGCCGAATAGGCAATAAGCATTGGTAAGCGTTCAAAACCTTGAGCCTAATAGGATATCCGAACCTCCTCTTCTACTCTCCCTGAGTACAGGCTAGAGAAATCTCAACAAAACAGTCCTCGGCCTTTGCCCTCCAAAACATGAGATGAGAAGGGGTCCCATGCGTGATTCCGTGATAGAGATCATCTCCACCGTCCATTTGGATAATTGTACAACCAGTGAAAATCCATGACACCTAAACCTAGTCCTAACAGAATCGTACAACTATACGTGGATTACGGGTTTGACCCGAGTCCAAAAGCAAACTATAAATACCTCCATGATCATTTACCAAGGTATGGATAGTTTCTCCTCCAAACTCTGCCTCTCCATTAATAGCTCCCGAGTAGAATGCTGACTTGAGCATCGAAGGGTCATGTAGGGCCGTGTCTCCTTTGATAAGAGCACCATACCAAAGAATCCAACCAACTCAGGTAGAGGTGGAGAGTCCGATCACTGAACGCTGCCACACATGCTGTTGTGATAGATTTTGACATCAACAACCTATATAGATTTATGTTATTCGAATGAGCATTTAGTAAAGATCTAAAAAACGAAATAAAATTTTGAATTAGTGTTTGGTTACATCATCTACAATTGTGGTTTATTATAAAGAGACAAATTTGAACTAGTTTTAATTTTGGTTTTGAGAATCTTGGGGTGGGCTTATTACTGTGCAAATGGTTAGAAAATTTTCCATTGACACATCAAATATAGCGCCACATTGGAGATTATCTTATTTTTAATTAATGTCCATTAATTATTATCTTTTGTTTTGTAAAAAAAATAAAAAAAAAATCATATCTGCCTGAAGGGAAAGGAAAAAACCACAAGAAAAAGAAAGCTTTGAAATAAAAGAATTACACCTCAACCAAGTTGTGTGCCTTGAAAGTGCGTATAAGTTCACCATTTTCCTATTAACAATTAGAAGAGTACATGGAAGAAATTAAATGTATATTACATTGCATTGGATATCTAAAAGACACTGTACAGCTCATACTTGCATTGTAGACTATCATAAAGCAGTCACACAGAGAGAAGTGAGCCAAATTCCACTATTGATGGCGGAGACAGCGGTTAGCTATCTTGTAGACAAGCTAATTGCACTATTGACTGACGAAGTGAACTTGTTGAGAGGTGTTCATGGAGAAGTTTCAGAAATCAAGACGGAACTTGTGTTCATTCGGGCTTTCCTCAAGGATGCTGATAAGAAGGCAGAAGTCGAAGGTGACATTAGCGACGGCGTTAAAGAATGGGTTGAAGAGCTAAGAGAAGTTGCATTCAAAATAGAAGATGCTATTGATGTGTATATATATATCAGATGACGATAAATCGTCCTGATCCGCAAGGATTCATTGCTTTCCTCAGTAAAATTGCTTGCTTTGTCACAAAACTAAAACTGCAGCGTCACATTGCGACACAAATACGAGAGATCAATGAAACCGTTCGAGGTATTAGGAAAAGAAGTACAAGATATGGCTTTGATTCCCTACAACAAACACCCATGAGTGATGCGCCTCAACGATGGAATGACCCTCGGAGGGGAGCCTATTTCCTTAGAGAAGCTGACGTTGTGGGTATTGAATCTCCTAGAAATAAATTGATTGAAATTTTGAAAACACATTCTCCAGAAGAACGCATTGTGATTTCAATAGTTGGGTTTGGGGGTTCAGGAAAAACTACTCTCGCCAAACAAGTTTACAATTATGTAAAAAGAGACTTTGATTGTCATGCTTGGATTACTGTTTCAGAATCATGCGGTGCAAAGGAGCTACTAAGAAACCTAATAAGGAAGGTTTACGAAGCAACTGAAGCATCCGCTCCAGCAACTATTGATACAATGGATGAGCAATCACTAACAGAGCAATTGATAAAGTACTTGCAGAACAAAAAATATTTTGTTGTTTTCGACGATGTCTGGAATAAAGAATTTTGGGGAGATGTAAATTTTGCTTTACCAGAAAATGGTGGAAGGATAGTGATCACGACAAGGAAGAATGAGGTTGCTAGATTTTGCAAAAGATCAATATCTTTTGTCCATGTCCATTTGATGCAAGCATTTCCTCCTGACAAAGCCATGGAACTCTTTTTGCAAGAGGGCTTTTCTATCTGAACCTGGCCGGTGTTGTCCTGCCAACTTAGAATGTTGGTCTCATAAGATTGTCGCTAGTTGCCAAGGGTTACCCCTTGCAATTGTAGCCATTGCTGGTCTTCTGTCAACTAAAAACAAGGTCCCTTATGAATGGCAAAAGTTTTATGAAACCCTCAGGTCAGAGTTGGTCAATCATTCTGAACTCAAAAGCACAACAAGAATACTATCACTCAGTTATACTGATTTACCTTACTACCTCAAATGTTGCATATTGTACTTTGGAATTTTTCCAAAGGGCTATTCCGTTAGATGTGGTAGATTAATTCGCCAGTGGATAGCGGAGGGTTTTGTGAAACCTCAAAAGAGCAAAAGCTTGGAGGTTGTTGCAAAAGAATACTTATCTGAGCTAATAGATAAAGGTTTAGTTGAAATATCAAATGTAGACAACGAAGGAAATCAAAGCGTTGTCGTGTTCATGATCTTCTTCATGTTGTCATCTCACAAAAGATGGAAGAATCAAGATTTTGCCAAGTTTTATCAGCTGAGTCACCAACTTTTGAAGGAGTTGCTCGTCGTCTATCAATAATCTGTAGCTCAGACAATTATTTGCAAAAAACTGAAATTTCCCGGGTTCGTTGTCTTTTTATGTTCAATGGGAATAATGAGATGCTCAATTCTACTGTTAATGCACTTGCCACAAGTGTTATGCTCCTAAAAGTACTTGATTTTGAAGACAATCCTTGCTTAGATCATCTCCCTGAAGATATTGGAGACTTGTTTCACTTGAGATATTTAAGTGTGTGGGTACAAAAGTGAAGCTGCTCCCAAATTCCATAGGAAAACTTGTAAACTTGGAGACTTTGGATCTAAAGCGATCATTGGTTTATGAAATTCCTGCAAGTATTAGTCGGCTTAGTAAGTTGCGTTATCTTTTTGGCTGGAGTTTTGGCAAAAGAGGAATAAAAATACAGAGAATCGAGTGTTTCAAACACTTGCAGAAGTTATACCACATTGAGGCCAATATTGACGGTGTTTGTATAATAGAAGAGCTTGGAGCTTTGACGCAGTTAAGAACATTGGGCATTGTGAAAGTGAGAAGTCGAGATGGAAAAAGTCTTTGTGGTTGCATTGAGAAAATGAAATACCTCGAATCCCTTACAGTGAGATCGATAGGTGAAGATGAAACACTTGATTTAGATTCCATTTCACATCCCCCCGAATTTCTTCGGCGTCTCTATTTATATGGTCCTTTAATGACATTGCCGAGGTGGATCATGAAACTTCAAAATCTTGCCAAGATTGTAATTCGTTGGTCGAAATTGGGAGATGATCCCTTGAAAGTCCTTGGTAATCTGCCCGAGCTAGTGGAGCTTGATATCAGCGTTGATGCATTTGTCGGTGAACAACTACACTTTGCAGAAGGTGTCTTCCCAAAACTTAAGGTGCTCGGACTTCAGGACTTGAAATGGCTGAGTTCATTGATAATAGAGGAAGGAGCTATGCGCGACCTGGAAAAGCTTTACTTGGGGCCAACGCCACAAATGAAGGAGGTGCCAACTGGCATAAAACATTTAAGAAATCTTAAATCCCTATACTTCTTCCACATGGCAGATGAATTCGTGGCAAGTGTGAATCCAAATGGAGGACACAGTTATCATATCGTTCAGCATGTGGTACCACGTGTCTTTTTCCGTTCTGCTGATCACCAATTCTACCGTCTTCACGATTCTGGTCTTCAACAATTGTGAGGTAAAATATTTTCGTTTTAAATTTAGGTTCAGATAGAAAATTAATTAGTTTTACTTTTCTCTTACATTTTCCTGTGTTCATCACCTCTGAATTTTCGTTTTAAATTTCGTTTTGAATTTTTGAATAATTAAAATATATTGTTATACTCTCATATTATAAGAAAAGTTATGATTGTACCTTCACTTATTGTAATTAAAATATATAAATAATTTTAATTGTTTTTTCATAGTTTCCTTGCTTAAAAAAAAAAAAAAATTCTGTCGCAAAGGAATATGATGGAGTTGAATATAATTATAACTTGTCTTCCCATGCAGAGCCAAGAAAGATCGCAAAATGAGGGGAGTCCATGGACAGTAAGGAGCTTATTAACTTCCTTCTAATTAATTGATTACTAAATTTTACATTACTTCTTAATTTTGAGTGATTCATTTTATGTTTATCATTGACATCGTCCATTGCACATGGGATTTTCTCAAGTCAGAGCACCGGAGTACTTTTGTTTAGTTGTAATACTCGCCCAAATAAAATTATTACATAAGCAGTGACTTATGGACTGTAATATTTTTATTTTGGTAAGGTTATGGACTATGTAATTATTTCACTAATAAGACTACTGTTAGTTTCTTGTTATGTATTGAAAAACTAGTTAAATATTGTTAAGATGATAAGCCACTCAAACACTGGGGTGGTGAGCCGTATGATCATATTTTCTTTTAGATTTATTTTTAGTTTGTGCTCAACATATTTATAAGTTTTTTCACATTATATTTGATAGTTTAAAATCTCTTACTTGTGAATTATAGTTTAAAATATCAAATTTACTTCATATTTTATACGATGAGCAACCTTAAGGTTCACTGAGCAGAATCATTTGGATTCGAGCGTTTTGAATGTAGGTATCAAACAACCCATTACAGTCTCTAATCACCATCACTGAACTGTTTTGAGAAACCGCAACTGCAACTGCAAGCTCTACAGCCTACAACGATCACTCCCACCCCTGATCTTGTGTCCAAGAAGCCTGCATTAGAAAAGATCTGGGCCATTCTCGTATCCAAGGAAAAAATTGCTAGATTTTTAAAAGGTAGAATAGATGTTACAAATTGAAGTTTGAGGGACATTTTATGACTCATCTTATAGTTTAAAAGGAACCTGTAGCCTAGTTCTAACTCTAAATAACAAGGGCTGGAGTCAGGGTTGAGCCTGTAATGACCGAGAAAATCCCAGACTTTAAATAGTACAATTTATTTATTTAAGCCAAGGATTTTCCTAGAAAATATTATGTGACTGAAGGATTTGTGGAATCAATATCTGTATTCCTAAATTCTATAACGGATTTCTTGTTAAGTTCATGTTTTCGATCAAGTAAATTCAATCGATAAATTATTGCCATACTTTAAGGCGGAATAATTTTCAGTACAAGTATAATTTGAGAATCTTAATTTCAAGAATCTCCAAACACAAAGATAATGTTAGCAAAAAAAAAAAAAAAAAAAAAAAAAAAAAAAACGCACTTGCATTTTTAAAGAAGAAAAAAAATCCTTAATTGCCAGACAGCTAGGTTAAAGTCACAAGATAAATACCCATAGTAGAAAGGTACAATGTGAGCTCAGGATTTGACACCGTCAAAAATAACGTCATTCTCGGGATTTAATGCAGAAAAGTTAAATTTAAAATTTATTCAGTCTAGAATTAATTTCAAGACTTGAAACAGTTTAAGATATTACGCGAGTAAGAATTTAACGTGATATCAAAAGCATTTAGGGATTTAACAGTTGAACTATAAATAAGTAGTAGATAAAAAAAGAGAACTGTCGAAACAATAATTTCTGTCATTAAGTACCCTTTTTACAACAAGATGATTTTTACCCCGATTCAAAGGTAACTTAAGAGAGTGGACTAGAGTACAAGGGGTAGGTGAGATTTTTCTCCCTCTCCTTCCCCACATGGCCGGCCAAGCATAGCAAATGTAGAGCCAAAATTTAATTAGTGGAGTGTGTAAGTGAATGACATGGTAAGGTGTGATAGGATGATGTCATTTGATGATGGGAGGAGAAGAGTAATCATACAACTTTTTCTCTCTCTCTTTCTTCCTTTGGCTTGCCGTGTATGTATAGGAAGTTTTAGACAAAAATTTGTTCAACAAGTTGAGTGTACTACAAGACTTGATGATGATAGATCAAATCAACTATTTCCCATATAAGCTTACATCACTTCTTTCTAAAAACTCCAACCGGCCATGCTTGAGGAGAATTGATCCATATTTAAGTGAGTTAAATAAGTGATAAACATAATTACCCAATTTTCTATAAATAGAACCATCTTAAACAATGCCTCACTTTTGCTCTATTTTCTCTCTTTCTCTATACACAACCGGCCACACCTCTCTCTTGTACCCTCTCTAAATTTTTACAAAGCATTAGTCTTTGCTCTCAACAAGAAGAAAGGAATCAAGGTGTTCTAGAGATGTCTAGCTAAGGATTTTCTTGAAGGGTAAAACTCTAAAACCTTTTCTTTCTTGTTTCCTAGCAAAGCTTGAGATCTAAAAGTATTTCTCAAATTTTTTTCCGCTCCTCTAGTTCCAAGCCATTATCCAACCTTAGAGGAGGAAGAATGTGAATAAGAAGCTAAAAGAAATCAAGTATATTGGCCTTCAAGGGTAAACCCTTAATATCTCCTTTTCTAGTAAAGTTTAAGTTTAAGAATCCATTAATGTAATTTGTGGTTCTTGAGAAAATAAGTTTGTAATAAGGGTGTGTGAGTTTTATGTTGATGTTGTGTGTTTTGAGGTTAGTTTGATGTGGTATGTTTATGCTTGATTTAAGTTTGCTTATTTCCGGTTAGAGGAAAAAATTTCCGGTTACTTTGAACACGGAAGTGAGAACCCTAGAGTAAGATTTTTAGGTGTTCCAAAGCTTAAATTTGTAGCCCTTTATGTTTTGAACATTTTATGTGGCTGTGACAAAACCCTATTTTAACTCTAAATGCAAGTTTTAAGCTATTTCTCGAAAACAACACAGGCAGTCCAAAACAATTTCGGGAACAAAACTGGTTCAGCCAAAATGAGACCTTTAAATGCTGAATCTCAGTTTTTCATAAAAATAACAATTTTAGATTTTGACAAGACGAAGAACTTTTGTGAAGAACAGATTTTTAAAATCCGACCCTAAGATATAGTAAAATGCAGATTTCTGAAATGACACAGTTTTTGATTAAAACAGTTTCAAGAAAAACAGCAGCTAGGGTTTTTAGCCAAACGAGGCCTTTAGAGGCCGAATTTCAACTTTCACAAAAAAACAAAAATTTTATATCTCGGTGAGACGAGGAAGTTTTGTGAAGAACAAAATTTTGAAATCTGACTCTAAGATATAGTAAAACGCAGATTTCAGAAACTGCACAGTTTTAACGAAACAAAACTAACCTAGTGTTGGTTTTAATAAAAAGTGATCAAAGAACCCGATATGTGATTTTAGTAAATTATTGTGGTTTTAAACCTCACTTTAACAGAAGTATTCATAAAGAAAATTTTCAAGAAAAATGCTTTCTTTAAAGAACATAGTGGGTTATCGAGCAAATCATCCCAACGGGCACCTACGAGCCCAACACGATAGGTCCTTAGGATTTCGAGGATTTGATGTCCAACGCCCGCATTAATTTAAGAGACTCTGTTTGAGTTTAAATTTCAGCGGCTTAAGAGTTGGAATGCCGTTAATAAATTTCTACGCCGAATTGGGCCTTAATATCATAATAAGTCCAATGAGGAAAATTATGGAGAATAAGTTACTAGATTGGATATATGATTTTCAATCTGACATAAGTATGTTAAGGGCAATTAAGGAAAATAAGATTTTGAGGATTTAATAAATCGATCCTTATAGTAAATTATCCTTCAGAAAAGGAAAGGAATACCGGCCTTAAGAAAAGGGTTAGATTCATTCATAAGTTGCTAAAATAGAATAGCAAACGACAGTTAATCTCACACTCTCAATGGGTGTTCATTTTCAGAAATAAGCAAGTAAGAGAATAGACATTTGGCGAAAAAGTGGATTCCAAACAGAAATCGGTAAGTAGGAATCTAGCCTCAAAGATGAATAGATTTTAAAGAAAAAATTTACACATGTTATAAATATACATGTTCATGCTTTAAGTATTGTATGCGATGCCATGTCATGCGGCATACACCTTAATAAGTCAAGAGGAACTTATAAAAATAATCTCAGTTGAGTGCCGTACCAGCCTCCGACCTAAGGGAGGTAATTCCAGCTCCACAAGGGAGAAAAGAAAAAAAAAAGAATGTCCTTCGACTTAAGGGAGGCATTCAAGTTATAATCACGGTGTCGCGGGGGACCTTGCAAACCCTCACATCCCGATGATTGCGCGCAAGTGGTACGCGAGCACTCGGGCCCATCAGTAAGAAAGATAAGATAAGATAATAAGACTATGATAAGACATCATAATTAAGCATAATCAGTTCATGCATATTTATTCATGTGTACTTACAGTTATTTTGTGAGATATAGTTCCTACTTGCTGAGCGAAAGCTCAATCAGATATGTTCATGCTGTAGGTAAGAAACCTATCAGCAATTCTTGAAGGGCAATGGTGAGCGGCGGACGAATGGTGGAGATGGGAATGGATATCGCTCACGCAGTTATTTTCCGCAGTAAGTTTAAGAAAAATCATTATATGTCTATATGATTCAAAGGTTTCAAGTATGTATGTTTAAAAAGTATACGTACATATATATGTTAAGAAAATCAAGGTTGTAGCTAACAACCCTAGTTTTGAGTATTTAAGTTTTAGAACGTTGCAACAGTACATGCAACAAATAAATGAATTTTAAACATGACGATTTAAATGATTAATTTTAAAAGGACTTTAAGATGTACTTGAACTTAAGATTTCTCACGAAATCTGTTTTAAAGTCAAATAAGATGGCCAATTGAAATTACTAGTTTTGGAAAAGCTTTTAAATAGTATTTAAAACAAGAGTTCAAATCCTATTCTGTTTGAAGGATATTTCTAAAAGGTTTTATCTTAACTAAAATTATGAAAATTTTTAAGAAGTTTAGTGATTCACTTATTTGAAATTATTGTTACAAATTATGAAAGTATTCTTTCTTATGTTTAAAAAAAAAAATGTTCCGCAAATTTTAAGAAATTTCAGTAAGTACAAGTTAAAAAAACTAAGTTACGGTGGCGGTCTTATAGGAGGGTCGTCACAGTTGGTATCAGAGCCGGTAAATAAAATGTTGTAAGATGCAATATACAGTTCCAATTGCTGTAAGATGCAAAAAATTGATCGATAGATATATAAATAAAATGTTATATAATGCAGAGTTATGCAAAATCAGGATAAAAAAAGCTGCGAGTGTTAGATATATAGTAATGCTATATTATATTGAATATATCTATCGAATTTTTATATTTTCTTTTTGACAGTGACCTTTTGTTTTTATTCTTATTTTTTATTTTTTGTCTTTCAGTTTGATCCTTTCATTTCACCAATTTGAATTTAAAATTCAAATTTTATTACAGTAAAAAGCTCTCAGAAACAGTCACATCTAATTTTTTTGTTACAGTAAAAAGCTCTCACATAAAGTCACATCTTAATTCGAATTAAAAACTCGAATCAGTGAACAAACTCTAATCTTTTGCCTCTTACATTTTGCTTTTAGCATGTTTCACTTTCCGTGATCTATCCGGAAGGGATGAGTGGTCAAGCCAGAATAGAATACTAAAATCATGATTTCTAATTCTGATATTTTCAATTTAAATTTTTTTGTAAGAGCAAAACTTTATAACAGAATCAATAATTAAATTTTGAATATATAAAACAAACGGGTCTTAAGATCATTAATGACTTAAAATTATGAAATAAACAGAACTTATAAGGCGATATATGTACTTACTACTTTAAATTGTTATGTTCCGAATCAAGCACTTTTTGTTTATCGCTCAGGTTTTTCCCATGGGAAGCTTTATTTATTTTGATGACTAATGTTATGTTCTTGTTAAGACTTGTAGAACAATGGCTCAGGCTTAACAGTATCCAAGATGTTATGTTTACGTGGTGGGGGTTTTCTTGTTGCATGCTTGCTAGTTGGAAATATAGAAGGATTCATTTATAATTACACTCGATACTTTCCACTTATATATATAGCAATGGTGCTATGATAAGATTAAAACAACAATACCCATTAATAAATAAATATTGAACTAATCATTAAAATTATACTCATATATCAATATAATATATATATATATATATCATGTACATCATCCAAGGCGCATTGGCTATAAAATGTCTATTATTTCCGCTAAAATCCATATTAAAGAGGAAATTGTATTATAAATATATATATATATATATATATATATATATGAATGAGTATTAATTGAATTTACTAGGCTACCATTTTCAATTTATATATATATATATATATATATATATATTTTTTGCTTAGTACTTAATAGATGTCCCCGATTATATCAACATTGATGGAATGCTGTCTTAATCACTTTCAAATCCCCTGACCAGTTTTTGAATTAACAATCCTGAAATGAGTAATTCTATGTAGAAAAACACAATTCAAATGCCATAATGTTGTAAGCCATGTGACCACTGTAGAGTGTGAAATCTACAATTAAATTTGTTAGAGGTTAATAGCTGAATTCAAATGATTAGAGTGTTAGTATCCTAATCGCAAAAAAAAAAAAATAGACAAGAAAAATAAAGAAAGCGAGTTACAGAAATTTCTAGTGATTTCTTTGATAATTCAGAGTATGTCCACTGTAAGACATATAAATATTCCACTATTAATATTGATGAAGAATATAGTGCTAATCTCCGTAAATGTCGGGAGAATGCTATGGAAAATGCTGAGAAGTTTGTGAAAGTGTGAAAAAAACTCTAAGAATGCTTGAAAATAGCGTAGGCGTGCTTTAGGGTGCCTGATCGTGTCTCTCTTTGTATGTCTCTTTCTTCCTTAGACATGCATGAGCTGTATTTAAGGCAAGTTACTGAATAAATGATTTAAGGCAAGTTTCCCATTTTACTTTTGATTGAAGCTCCTTTCTTTGTAGAGAAATTGGTTAGGGAGCAAGTTTAGGTGGAGATTTACTTTCCCTTTTGCTATTCTGAAGCAATATCTCACAGAATATGGCTGTTGTGATCGTGGAATTTATGATGAAATTCAGTTGCTGAGCTGGCAGTCCCGGGTAACTGACCACTAGACTGGTCGTTCGGGTAACTGACCACTGGACTGATCGTTCGGGCAGCCGACCTTGCTGACGACTAGTGGGTCGTTTTTGGTAGCCAATTTCGTAATTCAGCCTCATTCTCTGATAAGTGTGTTGACTTGTATATGATAAGAAATGAGGTATGAAATTTGGCTTGAACAACTACTATTTTTATAAATAAATAAAAAAAAATTGTTTTCATTTCATAACTAAAGAAGGAAAAATTGTCGACATCTTCAATGCATTTTGCGGATTTGATGATTAATACATTAAAGCAGCGGAATCAAGCAGTATCGTTTGAGCAATTGGTGGTTTGGCAATGTACAAAATTAAAAAATCGAAGTGGCTAGAGTATATTATGGAATTTCTAGCAACACAGATGGAGAAATAGTTCATCACTTTTGTCTTCAAATGTTTCTTTTGAATTCGATAAAATGAGATATTTATTGAGAGAAAAAAAAAAAAAAAAAAAAGAGCTTGCCAACCCACACCATGAAAAGTCTAAAAAGAAAAAAAAAAAAAATCAACATAAAAAAAACAAGAAAAAGAAAAAGAAAACTATTATACTACAAGGATTGTAACCTCACAATTGTTTAGAGAGGTCTTTAAGATTTAAACGGTTGCTTATGTGAGATCTAGTGGGTGCGTTTGGAATTGGTTTCAAAACGTTTTTATTTTCTGTATGAAAATGAAAATGAAAACATTTTTATTTTCATTTTGGAATCATTTCTGAAAATACGTTTGATAGTTTTATTTTGAAATTGTTTTCAGTTTTAAAAAAACTGAAATCGTGTTTGGTGGTTTAATTTATGAAAACATGTAATAATATTTAAAATAATAAATATTAAATAAATAATAATATTAAATATATTAAATAAATATTATTATTAAATATATTAAATAAATAAAAATATTAAATATACTAAATAAGTATATTAATATAACATTATTAGAAGAAAACGACATGAAACCATTTTCGTATATATATATATATATATATATATATATATGTTACGAGAAGAAAACGACAATCGAAGGAAATGGGGGTGGCGGCCCGCAGGGGGGCGGCGCGGCGGCGGAGGTGGGTGGCGGTGGGGTGGCGGCTTCTTGGCAGACGTGGGAGAGGGGGGGTGGGGTGGCGGTCGCGTGAGACGTGGGGAGAGGGGGGGTCGTGGTGGCGGGGCACGCCGAGGTGGGCCGTGTAGTCGCAGACGCCCGGTGGTGGGTGGCGGTGGGGTGGCGGCCTGCTTGAGGGAGAGGGGGAGGGGGTCGTGGTCGCGTCCGGGGAGGCGCAGGCGCGAGGGGGGGGGGCGGGGGGTGGGCAATCGGAGAAGATGGCGGCGGGCAGTCGGAGAAGATGGCGGCAGGCCAGTCGGAGAGCAGTGACGGTGGTGTTCGCCGGATCTCCCGCCTCTTCTTCGGCCGGAGAAGAGAGAGAAGAAAGGAAAAAAAAACTGAAACGAAGAATGAAGAAAGAAGAAGAAGAAACTGAAAATGAAAACAAGAAAACGAAAACGGCTTTTTTCCATTTTCAAAATACCAGAAAACGACAAAGCCGTTTTCATTTTTGTTTTCTGCAATAAACTTTGCCAAACACGTTTTTTACCCCTGTTTTCAATTTTTTGCATTGAAAAATGTGAGAAACGGAAATAAAAATGGTACCAAACAAGGCCAGTACTTCTTTGTCCTTGGATGGATTTTTTTCCTTGGTTTTTGTCATTGAAGGATTTTAATGAAGCATCTTCTCATTATTTCAATGGCATCCCAATTCAAATGAAATATAAAACCTATTCAATGGACTGGAGTCATGAAAGTTGGGATAGAACCAATGGATTCTAGTCAAGTCTGGGAACTTGTAGATTTTCTTGTGGGATATAACCTATTGGGTGTAAGTGAGTTTATAAGAGGAAGAGAGAAACGCAGATATAAAAGGTCAAAAGCTATAAAGCTAGACTGGTAGTTAAGAGATACACACAAAAAGAGAGAATCGATTACAAGGAAACTTTTTCGTCTATAGCAATGTTTGCATCCATCCACATTCTCTTACCTATTGCGGTTGCTCTCAATTACGAGATGTGGCAAATAGATGTTAAGACAGCATTATTTCAATGAAGCATAATTGGAGGATTGGTGGATCTTAATGAAGCATCTTCTCATTATTTCAATGACATCGTAATTCAAATGAAACATAAAACCTATTCGATGGATCTATGAAAACTAAGATAGAACCAATCAAGTTTATAAGAGGAAGAGAAACGCATATATAAAAGGTCAAAACCTATAAGACTAGAATGGTAGTTAAGGGATACACGCAAAAGGAGAGAATCGATTACAAGGAAACATTTTTCATCTATAGCCATGCTTGGGCCCATCGACATTTTCTTATATATTGTGGGTACTCTCAATTATGAGATGCGGCAAATAGATGTTAAGACAAACAAGTATTAAATTGTCATCTTGAAGATAGTATTTATATGGTACATTCAGAGGGCTTCAAGTCTAAAGATCAAGAGGATAAGGTTTGTAAGTTGTTAAAATTCATTTATGGATTAAAGCAAGCTTCCCGTTTTTGGAACAAAAGATTTAACCAAGTGGTCAAAACTTTTAGATTCCAACAAAATATAGATGAACCTTCTTTTTATAAGCATATTATGTAAGAAAAATAGCAATGAGTGGAATTTTAAAATTTTTATTGAATACCAAAACCATGTAGGACATGTTCATTATGCTATATAACATAAATAATAAAAATCTAAATCATATCTTTGGAGAATTCAGAGATCAGATATCTAACAGATCAAAACATTCCAAATAGTAAAATTTGAAACAACAATATCCGAATATTAACCAAAGATCATATTTCTATTCATACTTTCATATAAGCACAAGAGAATATTTTGAGCAAAAATAAAAACTAAACAAAAAAAAGCCAAAGGAAAAAGAAAAGCAATATTGAGCTTCTATATCTTCCCCCCCCACCCCCCCCTCCCTCCGGCGTCTCGGCGGGATCGATAAGGGATTGGCTCCGGGTGTAGATAGGGTAAAATCTGCAAGGGTCATGCAAATACATAGGCCCCTTCCCTTCTCTTTTGGATGAATGGGATGGTTTAGAAGGCGCTTTCCAATTTATGGTCCCTCCGAGTGAGGGGTTAGGCGGGTAATATGGGGCTTTGGTACTTCGGTAGGGCGAGCAACTCTTAAACAAAAAAAGGTTTTGGAACCCTTCCCATATATCTGCATTTCATTCTTTATTCGGCCCGCCTCAAACAAAATGAGAAAAAAAAGGAGAGGCCTTCACATTCCTAATCATGTGGGGGACCGGACGGCTTTGTTAGCCCCAGCTTTGCGAATCGCATCCTCGTGCAATGACATTGTTTGTGTGCCCCGTACTATTCTTGCTTAGTGTTTGCAACGACGTTGGTTGTCTACTAAAGGCATTATTGCAAAAGAGCAAGAATCGGAACTAGACGTTGTCATGATTCCATTGTTAAAAAAAAGGATTCCCTTCTTTGAGAATGTATTCTTAAAACACATATTTCTTATTGTAGAGGATAAAATCAACAATTAGAGAAATTAAGGGCCAATGACCGAGTTAGGAGTCGTCAATTAGTGATGTTGATCCGCTGCAAAAATGAGAGCATTAGTAAACCTGAAAGTAAAGAAAAGCAGTAAAAAGACATAAATTTATAGTTGTTCCCCTAATAACTTAGGGTATGTCCACTATAGGGCTCCGATGGTTTCACTATGTATGCTGAAAAGCGTTATAATGAGTTATTAAAAGAAGAACGAAATGAAAGAGAGAAATATATCTTGGAAACTACAATAAATAATGGAAAAGTGTGTTGTAAGTGAGCATGCGAAGAAGATGATGTGTGTGCCCTGGAAGACGTCTAAATGCCTTGTATTTTCTGATTCCTTGAGTGATTTTTCCATTAATTTTTGATATTCCTTTCCTTCTTAGGCATTGTATGACTTTTCTTAACTGATTCTCTTTACAGTTGATTGATCACCTATGATTTATTGTCCTTCTGGAGTTGATTTGGGCTCTTTATTCGTGGTTGTTGGAGATGTAGTTTCCATATATTGAAAGCAATCAATCTCGTCCAATAAAAGGGTTGCTTGTAGCCTAAGTCAACCAGTGACCTTTTTTCTCATTAATTCCTCTAACTCGAGTAGTTGATTTCTTTCCTTTTTCAGTTTCTATTGATGAATTTCGTATTTGGAATGGCTTAAGGATATTCTCTCATGGCTTAATGGACAAGGGTATTCATTGACTCGTGGGGTTAACCGGTGGGAGTGACTAGTTGATGAATCGTTTTAGTCTATCCGGAGAGTCGCAGTACTCATTTAGTGACCTTTCAGAGTTTGAGTTACTACATGTACGGTGAGGGATGAAATGTGAAATCTTATCTTAACACTACCTCCTTTCTTTCATATTTCTTATTAGCGCTACTTCTCTCTTACTTCTAAAATATTTTCAGATTAACCTCTTTTATCCTAATTTGCTTCTTTTTTTTTAACGCGTTCATCGTATTTCTGAAAATGTGTTCCTTTAGAAAATGTTTTCTTGCAACACGTATTTCTAATGTACCTCCTTTCTTCTATATTTCTTATTATCGGTACTTCTCGCCTGCTTCTCAAATATCCTATTTATCTATTTGTTTATTTATTATTTCTAGTCATTTTACTTTTATCCCTTAAATGTTTTCAAATAAAACGAACAAAAACAAGAAATAACGTAGTTGACATACGTGTAAAAGCTAATGAATCAAGATTCAGTAGAGCATATTTTGACATTTGATTACAACAACATTGATATTTTAAAATTATAAAAGTAAAGTTGACGTTTACAACTTCCAAAACTTAATGTTATAAATGAAGGTAGATTTAATATTTAAATTAGCATTATACATTGATGTATAAAATACTAAATATGTCATTTTCACACTTTTTAATATTAAAAATGACATTGACGTTAATGTAAAGATAATCTACATGTAGTTAATTCAAAAAATTTCCTTCTCGTTTGATCTGTCTTCACTAAAATAACTATAACTTACCCATTTTAAATATTTATTCCATAATTCTTCAAAATATCGTTTTTAATAAAAGTGACCTTAATTTTCATGCTAGAAAAATTTTTTTATCAAAATATTCTAATTAAATATACTCTTTTTTTTAATATGACTTTGTTGATGCCCTTATTTTCTATTTTATTAATTTAATTTGTTTGACTATTGTTTTTGTAACGACCCCTCACGGACCTGCACCGTTTTGTGCGGGTGAAGCGGTGACGCTGAACAGAGTGGGGGCCGTGATCCGCTCCACGCGTTTCGTGTCGGTGTGGACGCACGCCAAGATGAGGACCGTTCTGATGCTTGATCCAGCAGACTGAAATTAATTCCAAAATTCAAATAAAATTAATAAAAATAATATATTATAACCGAAATTTTTAGCGTTTGAAATACCAAATGTGGACCAAATGTATCCGTTTTTATACCGTTTGGCTCCAAATTTCAAACACTACTTAGCTAAAAATAAAACACATAAAATTAAATAAAAACGCATTAAATTAAATTAAAACAGACCAAATTGATTAAAACTAAAATAAAACTCAATAATTTAAAATTTAAATATAAACATGTACAAATAAATTAATACTTATAAAAAGTCTAAATTTAAAGGATTTAATT
This sequence comes from Morus alba, assembly GCA_012066045.3. Lineage (NCBI taxonomy): Eukaryota > Viridiplantae > Streptophyta > Magnoliopsida > Rosales > Moraceae > Morus > Morus alba. Next base: position 54,391,982 of record CP050224.2, read on the forward strand.
ATGCATAAAACAATGATTATCAAGAGACAGTTCTAAATTCTCTCTCTTCTCTTCTCTTCTCTTCTTTGTTTCTCTACTTCACCTTCCTTTCTGTTTCCCTTAATCCTGTATCGGTCCATCTTGTGTACAACTCTAGCTTTGAAGATCTTAGAAATGGTAAAAAGCTTTATTAGTTCATAATTCATGTTGGAACTCTATATATATATATATATATATATATATATATATATATATATATATTCATTTATTTATTTATAACAAGAAAGCAAAAGAATTTAACCAGCCTAGATGTAGATAGTTTTCTTGTTACTTCTTTTGACGATTCTCCGATAACAACGCCAAAAACTTATTATTATTTTACTAATTACACGCAAGCGCACTCATCAATTATAATAGACACGCGAAACGAGACCAATCTCACAGAGAATGCTTAAAAGAAGATAAAACTCACGAAAATATTAACTAATCCAAATTAATTAAACTCTAACCTAGTTCCAATAAATTTGATGGAGAAAAAGGTAAGACTGGGAATTATAATAAAGAAAAGAAATATAATTATAAGTAAAATCAGGTTATAAAATGCCATGTTTATTTCACCGATTCGAGTTTAAAATTCAAGTTTTATTACAATAAAAAGCTCTCAGAAACAGTCACTTTAACTTTTTTTCTACAGTAAAAAGCTCTCACATAAAGTCACAACTCAAATTGAATTAAAAACCCAAATTAACGAACTAAATGGGTCCAAAATCTATAGTAAAAAGCTTTCACATAAATTACTAAGGGTTGAGAATCCACCAATATTCAACTAATATCTCTACCATATATTGATTCCAGTATTTTGAGTGATAGTGTAGAAGTCAATCTTACTATCTACTACAGAAACACATTTTGTAGTTTTTCCATTTCTTAAAAATGTGTAATGTCTAAGCATTATATGTATACAATTTAATGGAAAACATATAAGTAAACAGCTTAACTTTTATCAATGACCACAAAGCAACAGTGAATTTATAACAATCAAGAATACATGATATTAATAATGAAATAACATTCACAAAATGAAGCGAAAATCATAAACGTTAAAACGCAAATAGATTGGAATCAACACACAATAGTGGATTAAATAATTAAACATGGCTTCATCATCCACCTCAGTAGAAAAAAAAAAACAAATACATGGAAAAAGTAAAAACTAAAATAAAAGAAATCGCCCTGTTGAAGACCTTCCATATCCTGTACTGTGTATCCCACACTGTATTTTTTCCTCTCAACCTTGCAATATTTTGGCGTCAGCCTTCTCTTCTAGGCAATAGTATTGCTAATGTCCACCCACTGTAATGATAATCCAACCTTTGTTTATTAATTTTTTTATTTTTTTATTTCTTTTTCTTTCCCTTCCCGCGCCGGTTGGGATGCATTTTTTTCATAAATAATCCAGTGCAGACAGGAATACCTGAATCCGGGCAGCGAGTATGCCTGAATCCCGAAAATTTTTGGGCTCAGGCAACCCGAAAATGAAGTGAAAACACATTAAAAATAAACGAAAATAGTAGAAAATAGGTCAATATGAAAAGCTTTAAAAAGTATATAGACCAATTTTTAGTTATAGAAATTAATGGACCATAACTTGTCAAGTTATGATTCATAACCAGATAAATTATAAACAAATTTGCCAAGTTATGGTTCATAGTCAGACAAGTGATGGACAAAAATCATGAATTATGGACAATAACTTATCAAGTTATGGTTCATGACATAACTAGACAAGTTGTGGACGAAAGCAGTAATTTAGCCAATTTATTAACTTATGTAAACTATTGACCTGTTAATTTTAATTCATCTTAAGCCTTAGCCTATTTCCCTCATTCTCCCTAAAATAAATTAAAAACATACCAAATTGATCAAAACTAAAATAAAACACAATAATTTAAATTTTAAATAAAAATATGTACAAATAAATTAATACTTATAAATAGTCTAAATTTAAGCGATTTAATTATGCATAAAATAATGATTATCAAGAGACAGATCTAAATTCTCTCTCTTCTCTTCTCTTCTCTTCTTGGTTGACTCCTTCACCTTCCTTTCTGTTTTCCTTAATCCTGTATCGGTCCATCTTGTGTACAACTCTAGCTTTGAAGATCATAGAAATGGTAAAGCTTTACTGCTTCATAATTCATGTCGGAACTCTATATACATACGCATATATATATATATATATATATATATATATATATATATTTTGTGAATTTCCATTTATCATACAATTTTCATCTTTTATTAGCTTTCCAATTTCTATGATCTGTTATCACTTATCTAACTAGGATAAGATGTGTATATATAATATGATGACGAGTCAAATAGACTGACTGAGAGTTGCTAAATCTGATCAGAATGCCAACAACTGGGAATGAGTTCAGGAGATGTTTGCACTGCGACAAACAATCTATAACTGCATCGCATGTCTTTTCCCTGTTTTTCTCTCTCTTTTTGTTCTTTTTTTTTCTCCTTTTCTTATTCATAAATGCCTTTATCATATAAAGTAGAACTGGCTAATTCTATTTTTGATTTTTCAGGTTTCAAGCATGTAACAAACCAGAGTGTCAAAGGTAAATATATATTTGACCATTTCTGATGCATATCCTAATATTAATTGTATGTTAGACACCAAAAAATGTGATAATAATATATTTGTTATGTTATTTTTATTTTGATGATTGGTTCAAATCACCATGTTTTAGGTTCAAACAATACTCTCTCTCTTAAAAAACTTAAATCTAAAAAGTTTTGCTACAATATATTCTCTCACAAAATTTAAATTCTAGTTACCTTCCAAACGGGCCCTAAAAGTTTATTTGGTACACGGGTTCAGACCACGCAGTTCAAACCTTTTCACTACACTAATTTCTCTCATAAAAATCTAAAGTTCGGTTCAAACTTTCTGGTTTGAGCCTGCGAACTAAACAATAACTAACGTTCTATTTGCTTCGCTGATTCAAATTGTGTGGTTTTGAACCTTTTGAGTTTAAAATAAAAATTCTAATCGTATGTTTGTGGCCTGATCGGCACTAGGCTGCTGATCACTGCTCCGCCCATCACCTTGCTGAATAGGCAATAAACATTGGTAAGCGTTCAGAAACCCAACCTAACGGATATCTGAACCTCCTCTTCTACTCTCCGCTGAGTGCAGGCTAGAGAAATCTCAACAAAACACTCCTCGGCCTCTGCCCTCAAAAAAATCATATCTGCCTGAAGGGAAAGGAAAAAACCACAAGAGAAAGAAAGCTTTGAAATAAAAGAATTACACCTCAACCAAGTTGTGTGCTTTGAAAGTGCGTATAAGTGCACCATTTTCCTGTCAACAATTGGAAGAGTACATGGAAGAAATTAAATGTCCATTACATTGCATTGGATATCTAAAAGACACTGAACAGCTCATACTTGCATTGCAGACTATCAAAAAGTCACACAGAGAGAAGTGAGGCAAATTCCACTATTGATGGCAGAGACAGCGGTTTGCTCTCTTATAGACAAGCTAATTCCACTATTGGCTGAAGAAGTGAACTTCTTGAGAGGTGTTCATGGAGAAGTTTCAGAAATCAAGAGGGAACTTGTGTTTATTCGGGCTTTTCTCAAGGATGCTGATCAGAAGGCAGAAGGCGAAGGTGACAATGGCGATGGCGTTAAAGCATGGGTTGAAGAGCTAAGAGAAGTTGCATTCAAAATAGAAGACGTTATTGATGTGTATATATATCACATGACGATAAATCGTCCTGATCCTCACGGATTCATTGCTTTCCTCCATAAAATGGCTTGCTTTGTCACGAAACTAAAACTGCAGCGTCACATTGCAACACAAATTCGAGAGATCAATGGAACCGTTCGAGGTATTAAGAAAAGAAGTACAAGGTATGGCTTTGATTCTCTACAACAAACACCCATGAATGATGCGCCTGAACAATGGAATGACCCTCGGAGGGCAGCCTATTTCCTTAGAGAAGCTGAAGTTGTGGGTATTGAATCTCCTAGAAATAAATTGATTGAAATTTTGAAAACACATTCTCCAGAAGAACGCATTGCGATTTCAATAGTTGGGTTAGGGGGTTCGGGAAAAACTACTCTCGCCAAACAAGTTTACAATTATGTAAAAAGAGACTTTGATTGTCATGCTTGGATCACAGTTTCAGAATCATACAGTGCAAAGGAGCTACTAAGAAACCTAATAACTATTGGGTTTACGCAGCAACTGAAGTATCCGCTCCAGTAACTACTGATACAATGGATGAGCAATCACTAACGGAGCAATTGATAAACTACTTGCAGAACAAAAAGTATTTTATTGTTTTCGACGATGTCTGGAATAAAGAATTTTGGGGAGATGTAAATTTTGCATTACCAGAAAATGGTGGAAGGATAGTTATCACGACAAGGAAGAAGGAGGTTGCTGATTTTTGCAAAAGATCAGTATCTTCAGTCTACGTCCATTCGATGAAACCGTTGCCATGGAACTATTTTGCAAGAGGGCTTTTCTATCTGAACCTGGTCGGTGTTGTCCTGCCAACTTAGAAAATTGGTCTCGCGAGATTGTTGCTAGTTGCCAAGGGTTACCCCTTGCAATTGTAGCCATTGCTGGTCTTCTGTCAACTAAAAACAAGGTCCCTTATGAATGGAAAAAGTTTTATGAAACCCTCAGGTCCGAGTTGGTCAATCATTCTGAACTCAAAAGCACAACAAGAATACTATCACTCAGTTATACTGATTTACCTTACTACCTGAAATGTTGCATATTGTACTTTGGAATTTTTCCAAAGGGCTATTCCATCAGATGTGGTAGATTAATTCGCCAGTGGATAGCGGAGGGTTTTGTGAAACCTAAAAAGAACAAAACCTTGGAGGTTGTTGCAAAAGAATACTTATCTGAGCTAATAGATAAAGGTTTAGTTGAAATATCAAATGTAGACGACGAAGGGAAAGCAAAGCATTGTCGTGTTCATGATCTTCTTCATGTTGTCATCTCACAAAAGATGGAAGAATCAAGATTTTGCCAAGTTTTATTAGATGAGTCACCAACTTTTGAAGGAGTTGCTCGTCGTCTATCAATAATCTGTAGCTCAGACAACAATTTGCAAGAAACTGAAATTTCCCGGGTTCGTTGTCTTTACATGTTGAATGGGAATAATGAGATGCTCAATTCTACTGTTAATGCACTTGCCTCAATCGTCAAGCTCCTAAAAGTACTTGATTTTGAAGACGCTCGTTGTTTAGATCATCTCCCTGAAGATATTGGAGACTTGTTTCACTTGAGATATTTAAGTATGCGTGGTACAAAAGTGAAGCTGCTCCCAAATTCCATAGGAAAACTTGTAAACTTGGAGACTTTGGATCTAAAGCGATCATTGGTTTATGAAATTCCTGCAAGTATTAGTCGGCTTAGTAAGTTGCGTCATCTTTTTGGCTGGAGTTTTGTCAGCAACGCTGAATTTTTTTCTTTCGACGGCTTAGTAGGAGGAATAAAAATACAGAGAATCGAGTGCTTCAAACACTTGCAGAAGTTATACTACATTGAAGCCAATATTGACGGTGCTTGTATAGTAGAAGAGCTTGGAACTTTGACACAGTTAAGAACATTGGGCGTTATGAAAGTGAGAGGTCCAGATGGAAAAAGTCTCTGTGGTTGCATTGAGAAAATGAAATACCTGGAATCCCTTATGGTGAGATCGATAAGTGAAGATGAAAAACTTGATTTAGATTCCATTTCACATCCCCCCGAATTTCTTCGGCGTCTCTATTTAGAAGGTCCTTTAATGACATTGCCGAGGTGGATCATGAAACTTCAAAATCTTGCCGGGATTGTAATTCGTTTTTCGAAATTGGGAGATGATCCATTGAAAGTCCTTGGTAATCTGCCCGAGCTAGTGGAGCTTGAGATCAGCGTTGATGCATTTGTCGGTGAACAACTACACTTTGCAGAAGGTGTCTTCCCAAAACTTAAGGTGCTCCGACTTCACGGCTTGAAATGGTTGAGTTCATTGATAATAGAGGAAGAAGCATTGCGCGCCCTGGAAAAGCTTTACTTTGGGCCTACGCCACAAATGAAGGAGGTGCCAACTTGCATAAAACATTTAAAAAATCTTAAATTCCTACACTTCTTCCACATGCCAGATGAATTCGTGGCAAGTGTGAATCCAAATGGAGGACGAAGTTATCATATCGTTCAGCATGTGGTACCATTTGTCTTTTTCTATTATGCTGATGACCAAGTCTACCGTCTCCACGATTCTGGTCTCCAACAATTGTGAGGTAACATATTTTCATTTCAAACGCGCGTATCGGTAGCTTCAGATAGTTCAGATAGAAAATCTGACTCATCGATAAATTGACGTATTTTTAAATTAATTAGTTTTATTTTTATTTTTAAGTCTCATTTATTTTACTTAATTTTAAGTTTTTACAGTAAAAAATTCTTAGAAAATGTCATATTTAATTTTTTCTGTTAAAGTAAAAAATTCTCAAAAAATATCATATCTCAACTCCCGGCTATTTTCCTGTGCTCATCACCTCTGAAGTTTTGTTTTTTGAATTTCCATTTGAGTAGTTCGTGATCTGTCATGAATATTTTTAGTCCTAAACACGTGTGTGAATACAATTCTTTGTTGTTTTTTTTTTTATTTTTATTTTTATTTTTATTTTTTTTTATCTTTCCAATGTTAGTGGCAGAGCCACATTGTATTTTGTTAGGATGCGTGCCCGTTCCTCTTTTCATGTTTGAATTTTTACCCTTATTTTGCATTATTATTTTTAAAAAATTAGTTACGTCTCTATTTGGTAAGAAAAATTACAAATATTCTCCCGTTGAATAATTAAAATATATTGTTATGTTCTCATATTATAAGAAAAGTTATGATTGTACCTCCACTCATTTTAATTAAAATATATAAATATTTCTCTGTTTAATAATATTTCTAATTGTTTTTTCATAGTTTCCTTGCTTAAAAAAAATTCTGGCGTAAAGGAATGTGATGGAGTTGAATATAATTATAACTTGTCTTCCATACAGAGCCAAGAAAGATCATAAACTGAGGGGAGTCCACGGACAGTAAGGAGCATGCATGAGTAAGCTTATTAACTTCCTTCTAATTAATTGATTACCGAATTTTATGTAAATTTTACATTACTTCTTTTGAGTGATTCATTTTATGTTTATCATTGACATCTTCCATTGTTAGGCCTTTTCTGTCAATTGCACATGGGATTTTCTCAAGTCAGAGCACCGGAGTACTTTTGTTTAGTTGTAATACTCGCCCAAATAAAATTATTAAATAAGCAGTGACTTATGGACTGTAATATTTTTATTTTTGTTATGGACTATGTATTTATTTCACTAGTAAGACTACTGCTAGTTTGTAGTTATGTATTGAAAAACTTGTTAAATATTGTTAAAGATGATAAGCCACTCAAACACAGGGATGGTGAGACGTATGATCATATTTGCTTTTAGACGTATGATCAAATAGTTTGTGCTCAACATATTTAATACTTTTTCACATTGTTCAAAATCTCTTACCCGTGAATTATAGTTCAAACTATCGAGTTTTCTTCATGTTTTATACGATGAGCAACCCTCATGTTTTTCTTCATGTTCATTTCACCACTTGAGAATTTCAGAGTATATAAAATAGATGTACGTTTTGAGATACTTTAGTTATGCATCTTGAATAAACATGCTTAGCATGTATACATATAACCAAAATCGTAAGTCCGGCAACTCTACCATTAACTAGAAAAGACACTGTGAATTAGAAAGACATTGTACTAGGAAAATTGAAGGATGGACTTACATCGATAACTAGAAAAGATATTGTTAGTTCTTTAAAGGACTTTCAAAATGAATGGCGAAAAGGAAAAAGTAAGAGTAAACAGGGGCAGAAGAGAAAGAGGGAAATTAATATGCCATTACAAATGTGGGAGGTAATTGTTCTGTGAACCAAATGTGTGTGTAATGTTATTTTTTATTGTTCATATATTATATTTTTATTCTTTTAAATTTATTCCTGAATTTTGAAACATTGTAATTTTGTACTCCCCATGCAATTTTGCCCTTTCTAAATTTGTCTCCAAACAATCCCCTGCTCTGTCTTCATTCCTCTGTTTCTTTCATCCTTGTGTGTGGCGCCAATTATAGATAGGGAAAGAAGAGATTTTATCCTTTATCCAGTAGTCCAATTTTAATTCAGATTCAAATTCAAATTTAAGTCAAACTTAAATTAATTTGAATTCTAAATTAAACAACTTATCAAATAAGTTTAAATGGATAAATCTAGATATGTTCAAATTCAAATTTAAATAATTTCATTATTTAAATAATAATTAATTCTCAATTAATTATTCTTCGAGTATTTAATTTTAGAATTCCGTAATTCTAAAATTTCCATTTTGCCCTTTGTGTCTGGTAGAATTACAAGGACGATGCGGGGACTAATGGACCTATAATTGTGAGCTCCAATAAAATTAATAATTAATTAAACACTTTAATTAATTAATTAATTCTATTAATTCCAATAGTTACTCCACTATAAACTTGGAATTGCACTCTCAGAATTATAGACATTAATTACTTCTAAACTGTGAAGTGTCCATTTGATATAGTCATTACATATAGATCAATCATCTATAAATAATTCATAATTAGAGTCAGTTAGAATCCGTTAACCTTTCTAATTACATCTTTATCCTTGAGTAACATTGATTCTCTAATGGATAGTGATTCATAAAACACATTCATGAACCAGAGCACTCTTACTAATCCAAGTACCGAATCAACACTCAAGAGAATTATTTATCTGCTTCTCTCTCAAGAAGGAATGGATTCCATCTCGTATAATAACATTCCCAGCTACCTACTTCATTATGTCTCCAAAATACGAGGAATAGGTTTCAAGGTTTCGTAATCCGTACCGAATAAATCAAAAGACATAAATCCGTAAATAGGAGTTTGTTAAGAACTCAGGATTAAGATCATTCTATATATGACCATCGGTAGACTCAATTAGAATTTCTATGCTTAACGGAAATTATTAGAAATTCATATTGTGTCTGCGTCCATGTTCCACATAATCTCATTTTGCGAAATACACTCATTCAACATCTCGCCATATTAACAGTGCGGATAACACCATTCCATTCTAAATGGGAATGACATGTATTAATAATGTTTTAATTAAAGATTCCAAACTTTAATTAAATTCATTATGAACAATTACTTTTGATTATTATCCTTAAACATTATCCTCTCGTATATAACACTTATATACCATGTTTAAGGTTAGATAAATAATCAAGGAATTTTATTTGATATTCATAAAATATTCATAAATATATGCACATAAAATGATGAATAAACTATTTTATTAAATAAATAATAAATATCCTTTTACATTTCATGCTTTTAGGACACTATTCCCAACAGTATGATCATATTTTCGTTTAGATTTAGTTTTAATTTGTGCTCAACATATTTAATACTTTTTTCATATTATATTTGATCGTTTAAAATCTCTTATCAGTGAATTATAATTTAAACTATCAAATTTTCTTCATGTTTTATACGATGAGCAACCTTATTTGAAAAATTGTTCATTTCACCACTTGAGAATTTATGGATATATAAAATAGATTTTACAGTTCCACACTACTATTAAAAGTAAAAATGTCGTAATTCCAGTAAAACTATTGCCCTATCCAAGTTTAGTTACCCACGAAGTGCCATAACTTTTTTTTAAAAAAAGGACTATTACTATTTTCCCTTTTTTAAATTTTTTTTGACAATTTCCATTTTCCTTTTTTATTTCATGAGTTTAGTTAGTTCTTTAAAGTACTTTCAAAATGAATTGCGAAAAGGAAAAAGTAAGAGTAAACAAGGGCAGAAGAGAAAAAGGGAAATTGACATGCCATTACAAATGTGGAAGATGAAATCGATATTTTTCGATTTACCATGTTCGGAGGTAATTGTTCTGTGAACCTAGTATGTGTGTAATGTTTATTTTTTATTGTTCATATATTATAATTTTATTCTTTTATTTTTATTCCTGAAATTTGAAACATTGTAATTTTGTACTGCCCATGCAATTTTGCCCTGCTCTATCTTCATTCCTCTGTTTCTTTCATGAATATTTGTATTTTATTTTTCAGCTTTGTTTCTATCAATTGTATATCTCGCCGATGGTAACATAAACACAACAAAAAGCGGATTTGTAGAGAATATCATGGGGATTTTATAGCGTAAGCTTTTTCTCTGAATTTTTATATCTCTCTGTACACAATATACAGTTCCAATTGCTGTAAGATGCAAAAAATTGATGGATAGATATATAAATAAAATGTTATATAATGCAGAGTTATGCAAAATCAGGATAAAAAAAGCTGCGAGTGTTAGATATATAGTAATGCTATATTATATTGAATATATCTATCGAATTTTTTTATTTTCTTTTTGACAGTGACCTTTTGTTTTTATTCTTATTTTTTATTTTTTGTCTTTCGGTTTGATCCTTTCATTTCACCGATTTAAATTTAAAATTCAAATTTTGTTACAGTAAAAAGCTCTCAGAAACAGTCACATCTAACTTCTTTGCTACAGTAAAAAGCACTCACATAAAGTCACATCTTAATTCGAATTAAAAACTCGAATCAGTGAACAAACTCTAATCTTTTGCCTCTTACATTTTGCTTTTAGCATGTTTCACTTTCCGTGATCTATCCGGAAGGGATGAGTGCTCAAGCCAGAATAGAATACTAAAATCATGGTTTCTAATTCTGATCTTTTCAATTTAAATTTTTTTGTGAGAGCAAAACTTTATAGTAAAATTAATGATTTAATTTTGAGTATATAAAATAAACAGGCCTTAAAGTTTCTAGGTTAAGACTTGTAGAACAATGGCTCCGGCTTAACAGTATCCTAGATGTTATGTTTACATGGTGGGGGTTTTCTTGTTGCATGCTTGCTAGTTGGAAATATAGAAGGATTCATTTATAATTACACTCGATACTTTCCACTTATATATATAGCAATGGTGCTATGATAAGATTAAAACAACAATACCCATTAATACATAAATATTGAACTAATCATTAAAATTATACTCATATATCAATATAATATATATATATATATATCATGTACATCATCCAAGGCGCATTGGCTATAAAATGTCTATTATTTCCGCTAAGATCCATATTAAAGAGGAAATTGTATTATAAATATATATATAACCATTTTCAATTTATATAGATATATATATATATATATATATATATATATATATGCTTAGTGCTTAATAGATGTCCCCGATTATATCAACATTGATGGAATGCTGTCTTAATCACTTTCAAATCCCCTGACCAGTTTTTGAATTAACAATCCTGAAATGAGTAATTCTATGTAGAAAAACACAATTCAAATGCAATAATGTTGTAAGCCATGTGACCACTGTAGAGTGTGAAATCTGCAATTAAATTTGTTAGAGGTTAATAGCTGAATTCAAATGATTAGATTGTTAGTATCCTAATCGCAAAAAAAAATAAATAGACAAGAAAAATAAAGAAAGCGAGACACAGAAATTTTTAGTGATTTCCTTGATAATTCAGAGTATATCCACTGTAAGACATATAAATATTCCACTATTAATATTGATGAAGAATATAGTGCTAATCTCCGTAAATGTCGGGAGAATGCTATGGAAAATGCTGAGAAGTTTGTGAAAGTGTGAAAAAACTCCTAAGAATGCTTGAAAATAGCGTTGGCGTGCTTTAGGGTGCCTGATCGTGTCTCTTGTATGTCTCTTTCTTCCTTAGACATGCATGAGCTGTATTTATAGGTCTCGGTTACTGAATAAATGATTTAAGGCAAGTTTCCCATTTTACTTTTGATTGAAGATCCTTTCTTTGTAGAGAAATTGGTTAGGGAGCAAGTTTAGGTGGAGATTTACTTTCCCTTTTGCTATTCTGAAGCAATATCTCACAGAATATGGCTGTTGTGATCGTGGAATTTATGATGAAATTCAGTTGCTGAGCTGGCAGTCCCAGGTAACCGACCACTAGACTGGTCGTTCGGGTAACTGACCATTGGACTGATCATTCGGGCAGCCGACCTTGCTGACGACTAGCGGGTCGTTTTTGGTAGCCAATTTCGTAATTCAGCCTCATTCTCTGATAAGTGTGTTGACTTGTATATGATAAGAAATGAGGTATGAAATTTGGCTTGAACAACTACTATTTTTATAAATAAATAAATAAAAAAATTGTTTTCATTTCATTACTAAAGAAGGAAAAATTGTCGACATCTTCAATGCATTTTGCGGATTTGATGATTAATACATTAAAGCAGCGGAATCAAGCAGTATCGTTTGAGCAATTGGTGGTTTGGCAATGTACAAAATTAAAAAATTGAAGTGGCTAGAGTATATTATGGAATTTCTAGCAACACAGATGGAGAAATAGTTCATCTCTTTTGTCTTCAAATGTTTCTTTTGAATTCGATAAAATGAGATATTTATTGAGAAAAAAAAAGAGCTTGCCAACCCACACCATGAAAAGTCTAAAAAGAAAAAAAAAAGAAAATCAACATAAAAAAAAACAAGAAAAAGAAAAAGAAAACTATTATACTACAAGGATTGTAACCTCACAATTGTTTAGAGAGGTCTTTAAGATTTAAACGGTTGCTTATGTGAGATCTAGTGGGTGCGTTTGGGATTGGTTTCAAAACGTTTTTCTTTTCTGTATGAAAATGAAAACGAAAACATTTTTATTTTAATTTTGGAATCATTTCTGAAAATACGTTTGATAGTTTTATTTTGAAATTGTTTTCAGTTTTAAAAAAACTGAAATCGTGTTTGGTGGTTTAATTTCTGAAAACATGTAATAATATTTAAAATAATAAATATTAAATAAATAATATTATTAAATATATTAAATAAATATTATTATTAAATATATTAAATAAATAAAAATATTAAATATATTAAATAAGTATATTAATATAACATTATTAGAAGAAAATGACATGAAACCATTTTCGTATATATATATATATATATATATATGTTACGAGAAGAAAACGACAAATGGAAGGAAATGGGGGGGTGGCGGCGGGCGGAGGTGGGTGGCGGTGGGGTGGCGGCTTGCGCAGACGTGAGAGGGGGGTGGGGGGTCACAGAGACGGGGGGGCGCAGCTGCAGACGGCGAGGGGGGCCGAGGCAGCATTTACTTAGGGGGCTGGCAACAGACGCCGGTGGTGGGTGGCGGCTTGCGCAGACGGGGAGAGGGGGGGGTCGAGTCGCAGCGTCCGGGGAGGCGCAGTCGCGGGGCGGGGGGGGGGCGGGTGGGCAGTCGGAGAAGATGGCGGCGGGCAGTCGGAGAAGATGGCGGCGGGCCAGTCGGAGAGGAGTGACAGTGGTGTTCGCCGGATCTCCCGCCTCTTCTTCGGCCGGAGAAGAGAGAGAAGAAAAGAAAAAAAAGCTGAAACGAAGAATGAAGAAAGAAGAAGAAGAAACTGAAAATGAAAACAAGAAAACGAAAACGGCTTTTTTCCGTTTTCAAAATACCAGAAAACGACAAAGCCGTTTTCATTTTTGTTTTCTGCAATAAACTTTGCCAAACACGTTTTTTACCCCTGTTTTCAATTTTTTACATTGAAAAATGTGAGAATAGGAAATAAAAATGGTACCAAACAAGGCCAGTACTTCTTTGTCCTTGGATGGATTTTTTTCCTTGGTTTTTGTCATTGAAGGATTTTAATGAAGCATCTTCCCATTATTTCAGTGACATCCCAATTCAAATGAAATATAAAACCTATTCATTGGACTGGAGTCATGAAAGTTGGGATAGAACCAATGGATTCTAGTCAAGTCTGGGAACTTGTAGATTTTCTTGTGGGATATAACCTATTGGGTGTAAGTGAGTTTATAAGAGGAAGAGAGAAACGCAGATATAAAAGGTCAAAAGCTATAAATCTAGACTGGTAGTTAAGAGATACACACAAAAAGAGAGAATCGATTACAAGGAAACCTTTTCGTCTATAGCAATGTTTGCATCCATCCACATTCTCTTACCTATTGCGGTTGCTCTCAATTACGAGATGTGGCAAATAGATGTTAAGACAGCATTATTTCAATGAAGCATAATTGGAGGATTGGAGGATCTTAATGAAGCATCTTCTCATTATTTCAATGACATCGTAATTCAAATGAAACATAAAACCTATTCGATGGACTGGATCTATGAAAACTAAGATAGAACCAATCAAGTTTATAAGAGGAAGAGAAACGCATATATAAAAGGTCAAAACCTATAAGACTAGAATGGTAGTTAAGGGATACACGCAAAAGGAGAGAATCGATTACAAGGAAACATTTTTCATCTATAGCCATGCTTGGGCCCATCGACATTTTCTTATATATTGTGGGTACTCTCAATTATGAGATGCGGCAAATAGATGTTAAGACAAATTATTAAATTATCATCTTGAAGATAGTATTTATATGGTACATTCGTGAGGGCTTCAAGTCTAAAGATCAAGAGGATAAGGTTTGTAAGTTGTTAAAATCCATTTATGGATTAAAGCAAGCTTCCCGTTTTTGGAACAAAAAATTTAACCAAGTGGTCAAAACTTTTAGATTCCAACAAAATATAGATGAACCTTCTTTCTATAAGCATATTATGTAAGAAAAATAGCAATGAGTGGAATTTTAAAATTTTTATTGAATACCAAAACCATGTAGGACATATTCATTATGCTATATAACATAAATAATAAAAATCTAAATCATATCTTTGGAGAATTCAGAGATCAGATATCTAACAGATCAAAACATTCCAAATAGTAAAAATTTGAAACAACAATATCCGAATATTAACCAACATCATATTTCTATTCATACTTTCATATAAGCACAAGAGAATATTTTGAGCAAAAATAAAAACTAAACAGAAAAGCCAAAGGAAAAAAGAAAAGCAATATTGAGCTTCTATCTCTTCCCCCTCCCACACCCACCGCCCCCTTCCCCCCGGCGTCTCGGCAGGATCGATAAAGGATTGGCTCCGGGTGTAGATAGGGTAAAATCTGCAGGGGTCATGCAAATACATAGGCCCCTTCCCTTCACTTTTGGATGAATGGGATGGTTTAGAAGGCGCTTTCCAATCTATGGTCCCTCCGAGTGAGGGGTTAGGCGGGTAATATGGGGCTTTGGTACTTCGGTAGGGCGAGCAACTCTTAAACAAAAAAAGATTTTGGAACCCTTCCCATATATCTGCATTTCATTCTCTATTCGGCCCGCCTCAAACAAAATGAGAAAAAAAAAGGACAGGCCTTCACATTCCTAATCATGTAGGGGACCGGACGGCTTTGTTAGCCCCAGTTTTGCGAATCGCATCCTCGTGCAATGACATTGTTTGTGTGCCCCGTACTGTTCTTGCTCAGTGTTTGCAACGGCGTTGGTTGTCTACTAAAGGCATTATTGCAAAAGAGCAAGAATCGGAACTAGACGTTGTCATGATTCCATTGTTAAAAAAAAGGATTCCCTTCTTTGAGAATGTAATCTTAAAACACATATTTCTTATTGTAGAGGATAAAATCAACAATTAGAGAAATTAAGGGCCAATGACCGAGTTAGGAGTCGTCAATTAGTGATGTTGATCCGCTGCAAAAATGAGAGCATTAGTAAACCTGAAAGTAAAGAAAAGCAGTAAAAAGACATAAATTTATAGTTGTTCCCCTAATAACTTAGGGTATGTCCACTATAGGGCTCCGATGGTTTCACTATGTATGCTGAAAAGCGTTATAATGAGTTATTAAAAGAAGAACGAAATGAAAGAGAGAAATATATGCTGGAAAATACAATAAATAATGGAAAAGTGTGTTGTAAGTGAGCATGCAGAAGAAGATGATGTGTGTGCCCTGGAAGACGTCTAAATGCCTTGTATTTTCTGATTCCTTGAGTGATTTTTCCATTAATTTTTGATATTCCTTTCCTTCTTAGGCATTGTATGACTTTTCTTAACTGATTCTCTTTACAGTTGATTGATCACCTATGATTTATTGTCCTTCTGGAGTTGATTCGGGCTCTTTATTCGTGGTTGTTGGAGATGTAGTTTCCATATATCGAAAGCAATCAATCTCGTCCAATAAAAGGGTTGCTTGTAGCCTAAGTCAACCAGTGACCTTTTTTCTCATTAATTCCTCTAACTCGAGTAGTTGATTTCTTTCCTTTTCCAGTTTCTATTGCTGAATTTCGTATTTGGAATGGCTTAAGGATATTCTCTCGTGGCTTAATTGCCAAGGGTATATTTTGACATTTGATTACAACAACATTGATATTTTAAAATTATAAAAGTAAAGTTGACGTTTACAACTTCCAAAACTTAATGTTATAAATGAAGGTAGATTTAATATTTAAATTAGCATTATACATTGATGTATAAAATACTAAATATGTCATTTTCACACTTTTTAATATTAAAAATGACATTGACGTTAATGTAAAGATAATCTACATGTACTTAATTCAAAAAATTTCCTTCTCGTTTGATCTGTCTTCACTAAAATAACTATAACTTATCCATTTTAAATATTTATTCCATAATTCTTCAAAATATCGTTTTAATAAAAGTGACCTTAATTTTCATGCTAGAAAAATATTTTTTATCAAAATATTCTAATTAAATATACTCTTTTTTTAATATGACTTTGTTGATGCCCTGATTTTCTATTTTATTAATTTAATTTGTTTGACTATTGTTTTTGTAACGACCCCTCACGGACTTGCACCGTTTTGTGCGGCTGAAGCAGCTGACGCGCTGAACAGGTGGGGCCCGTGATCTAGCTCCACGCGTTTCGTGTCAGGTGTGGACGCACGCGCGCATGTGGACCGTTTACAGTGCTTGATCCAGCGGACTGAAATTAATTCCAAAATTCAAATAAAATTAATAAAAATAATATATTATAACCGAATTTTTAGCGTTTGAAATACCAAATGTGGACCAAATGTATCCGTTTTTATACCGTTTGGCTCCAAATTTCAAACACTACTTAGCTAAAAATAAAACACATAAAATTAAATAAAAACGCATTAAATTAAATTAAAACAGACCAAATTGATTAAAACTAAAATAAAACTCAATAATTTAAAATTTAAATATAAACATGTACAAATAAATTAATACTTATAAAAAGTCTAAATTTAAGGGATTTAATTATGCATAAAATAATGATTATCAAGAGACAGTTCTAAATTCTCTCTCTTCTCTTCTCTTCTCTTCTTTGTTTCTCTACTTCACCTTCCTTTCTGTTTCCCTTAATCCTGTATCGGTCCATCTTGTGTACAACTCTAGCTTTGAAGATCTTAGAAATGGTAAAGCTTTATTAGTTCATAATTCATGTTGGAACTCTATATATATATATATATATATATACGCGTACGTAGATATATATATATTCATTTATTTATTTATAACAAGAAAGCAAAAGAATTTAACCAGCCTAGATGTAGATAGTTTTCTTGTTACTTCTTTTGACGATTCTCCGTAACAACGCCAAAAAACTTATTATTATTTTACTAATTACACGCAAGCGCACTCATCAATTATAATAGACACGCATAAACGAGACCAATCTCACAGAGAATGCTTAAAAGAAGATAAAACTCACAAAAATATTAACTAATCCAAATTAATTAAACTCTAACCTAGTTCCAATAAATTTGATGGAGAAAAAGGTAAGACTGGGAATTATAATAAAGAAAAGAAATATAATTATAAGTAAAATCAGGTTATAAAATGCCATGTTTATTTTACCGATTCGAGTTTAAAATTCAAGTTTTATTACAATAAAAAGCTCTCAGAAACAGTCACATTTAACTTTTTTCTACAGTAAAAAGCTCTCACATAAAGTTACAACTCAAATTGAATTAAAAACCCAAATTAACGAACTAAATGGGTCCAAAATCTATAGTAAAATGCTTTCACATAAATTACTAAGGGTTGAGAATCCACCAATATTCAACTAATATCTCTACCGTATATTGATTCCAGTATTTTGAGTGATAGTGTAGAAGTCAATCTTACTATCTACTACAGAAACACATTTTGTAGTTTTTCCATTTCTTAAAAATGTGTAATGTCTAAGCATTATATGTATACAATTTAATGGAAAACATATAAGTAAACAGCTTAACTTTTATCAATGACCACAAAGGAACAGTGAATTTATAACAATCAAGAATACATGATATTAATAATGAAATAACATTCACAAAATGAAGCGAAAATCATAAACGTTAAAACGCAAATAGATTGGAATCAACACACAATAGTGGATTAAATAATTAAACATGGCTTCATCATCCACCTCAGTAGAAAAAAAAATTACAAATACATGAAAAAAAGTAAAAACTAAAATAAAAGAAATCGCCTTGTTGAAGACCTTCCATATCCTGTACTGTGTATCCCACACTGTATTTTTTCCTCTCAACCTTGCAATATTTTGGCGTCAGCCTTCTCTACTAGGCAATAGTATTGCTAATGTCCACCCACTGTAATGATAATCCAACCTTTGTTTATTAATTTTTTTATTTTTTTATTTCTTTTTCTTTCCCTTCCCGCGCCGGTTGGGATGCATTTTTTCGCAAATAATCCAGTGCAGACAGGAATACCTGAATCCGGGCAGCGAGTATGCCTGAATCCCGAAAATTTTTGGGCTCAGGCAACCCGAAAATGAAGTGAAAACACATTAAAAATAAATGAAAATAGTAGAAAATAGGCCAATATGAAAAGCTTTAAAAAGTATATAGACCAATTTTTAGTTATAGAAATTAATGGACCATAACTTGTCAAGTTATGATTCATAACCAGATAAATTATAAACAAATTTGCCAAGTTATGGCTCATAGTCAGACAAGTGATGGACAAAAATCATGAATTATGGACAATAACTTATCAAGTTATGGTTCATGACATAAACAGACAAGTTGTGGACGAAAGCAGTAATTTGGCCAATTTATTAACTTATGTAAACTATTGACCTGTTAATTTTAATTCATCTTAAGCCTTAGCCTATTTCCCTCATTCTCCCTAAAATAAATTAAAAACATACCAAATTGATCAAAACTAAAATAAAACACAATAATTTAAATTTTAAATAAAAATATGTACAAATAAATTAATACTTATAAATAGTCTAAATTTAAGCGATTTAATTATGCATAAAATAATGATTATCAAGAGACAGATCTAAATTCTCTCTCTTCTCTTCTCTTCTCTTCTTGGTTGACTCCTTCACCTTCCTTTCTGTTTTCCTTAATCCTGTATCGGTCCATCTTGTGTACAACTCTAGCTTTGAAGATCATAGAAATGGTAAAGCTTTACTGCTTCATAATTCATGTCGGAACTCTATATACATACGCATATATATATATAAATATATACATATATATTTTGTGAATTTCCATTTATCATACAATTTTCATCTTTTATTAGCTTTCCAATTTCTATGATCTGTTATCACTTATCTAACTAGGATAATATGTGTATATATAATATGATGACGAGTCAAATAGACTGACTGAGAGTTGCTAAATCTGATCAGAATCAACTCGTATAGATATTTTCGTTAAATTTCTTATAATGAAAATTTTGCCTTCTTACGTGCTGGTCAAATATATTTATGCCAACAACGGGGAATGAGTTCAGGAGATGTTTGCACTGCGACAAACAATCTATAACTGCATCGCATGTCTTTTCCCTGTTTTTCTCTCTCTTTTTGTTCTTTTTTTTTTCTCCTTTTCTTATTCATAAACGCCTTTATCATATAAAGTAGAACTGGCTAATTCTATTTTTGATTTTTCAGGTTTCAAGCATGTAACAAACCAGAGTGTCAAAGGTAAATATATATTTGACCATTTCTGATGCATATCCTAATATTAATTGTATGTTAGACACCAAAAAATGTGATAATAATATATTTGTTATGTTATTTTTATTTTGATGATTGGTTCAAATCACCATGTTTTAGGTTCAAACAATACTCTCTCTCTTAAAAAAACTTAAATCTAAAAAGTTTTGCTACAATATTTTCTCTCACAAAATTTAAATTCTAGTTACCTTCCAAACGGGCCCTAAAAGTTTATTTGGTACACGGGTTCAGACCACGCAGTTCAAACCTTTTCACTACACTAATTTCTCTCATAAAAATCTAAAGTTCGGTTCAAACTTTCTGGTTTGAGCCTGCGAACTGAACAATAACTAACGTTCTATTTGCTTCGCTGATTCAAATTGTGTGGTTTTGAACCTTTTGAGTTTAAAATAAAAATTGTAATCCTATGTTTGTGGCCTGATCGGCACTAGGCTGCTGATCACTGCTCCGCCCATCACCTTGCTGAATAGGCAATAAACATTGGTAAGCGTTCAGCAACCCAACCTAACGGGATAGCTGAACCTCCTCTTCTACTCTCCGCTGAGTGCAGGCTAGAGAAATCTCAACAAAACACTCCTCGGCCTCTGCCCTCAAAACAATCATATCTGCCTGAAGGGAAAGGAAAAAACCACAAGAGAAAGAAAGCTTTGAAATAAAAGAATTAAACCTCAACCAAGTTGTGTGCTTTGAAAGTGTACAGCTCATACTTGCATTGCAGACTATCAAAAAGTCACACAGAGAGAAGTGAGGCAAATTCCACTATTGATGGCGGAGACAGCGGTTTCTTCTCTTATAGACAAGCTAATTCCACTATTGGCTGAAGAAGTGAACTTGTTGAGAGGTGTTCATGGAGAAGTTTCAGAAATCAAGAGGGAACTTGTGTTCATTCGGGCTTTTCTCAAGGATGCTGATCAGAAGGCAGAAGGCGAAGGTGACAATGGCGATGGCGTTAAAGCATGGGTTGAAGAGCTAAGAGAAGTTGCATTCAAAATAGAAGACGTTATTGATGTGTATATATATCACATGACGATAAATCGTCCTGATCCTCATGGATTCATTGCTTTCCTCCATAAAATGGCTTGCTTTGTCACGAAACTAAAACTGCAGCGTCACATTGCGACACAAATTCAAGAGATCAATGGAACCGTTCGAGGTATTAAGAAAAGAAGTACAAGGTATGGCTTTGATTCTCTACAACAAACACCCATGAGTGAAGCGCCTGAACAATGGAATGACCCTCGGAGGGCAGCCTATTTCCTTAGAGAAGCTGACGTTGTGGGTATTGAATCTCCTAGAAATAAATTGATTGAAATTTTGAAAACACATTCTCCAGAAGAACGCATTGCGATTTCAATAGTTGGGTTAGGGGGTTCGGGAAAAACTACTCTCGCCAAACAAGTTTACAATTATGTAAAAAGAGACTTTGATTGTCATGCTTGGATCACAGTTTCAGAATCATACAGTGCAAAGGAGCTACTAAGAAACCTAATAAGGAAGGTTTACGCAGCAACTGAAGTATCCGCTCCAGTAACTATTGATACAATGGATGAGCAATCACTAACGGAGCAATTGATAAACTACTTGCAAAACAAAAAGTATTTTATTGTTTTCGACGATGTCTGGAATAAAGAATTTTGGGGAGATGTAAATTTTGCATTACCAGAAAATGGTGGAAGGATAGTGATCACGACAAGGAAGAATGAGGTTGCTGATTTTTGCAAAAGATCAGTATCTTCAGTCTATGTCCATTCGATGAAACCGTTGCCTCCTGACAAAGCCATGGAACTATTTTGCAAGAGGGCTTTTCTATCTGAACCTGGTCGGTGTTGTCCTGCCAACTTAGAAAATTGGTCTCGCGAGATTGTTGCTAGTTGCCAAGGGTTACCCCTTGCAATTGTAGCCATTGCTGGTCTTCTGTCAACTAAAAACAAGGTCCCTTATGAATGGCAAAAGTTTTATGAAACCCTCAGGTCAGAGTTGGTCAATCATTCTGAACTCAAAAGCACAACAAGAATACTATCACTCAGTTATACTGATTTACCTTACTACCTCAAATGTTGCATATTGTACTTTGGAATTTTTCCAAAGGGCTATTCCGTTAGATGTGGTAGATTAATTCGCCAGTGGATAGCAGAGGGTTTTGTGAAGCCTCAAAAGAACAAAACCTTGGAGGTTGTTGCGAAAGAGTACTTTTCTGAGCTAATAGATAAAGGTTTAGTTGAAATATCAGAGGTAGACGATGAGGGAAAAGCAAAGTATTGTCGTGTTCATGATCTTCTTCATGTTGTCATCTCACAAAAGATGGAAGCATCAAGATTTTGCCAAGTTTTATCAGATGACCCACCAACTTTTGAAGGACTAGCTCGTCGTCTATCAATAATCTGTAGCTCAGACAATTATTTGCAAAAAACTGAAATTTCCCGGGTTCGTTGTCTTTTTATGTTCAATCGGAATAATGAGATGCTCAATTCTACTGTTAATGCACTTGCCACAAGTGTTATGCTCCTAAAAGTACTTGATTTCGAAGGCAATCCTTGCTTAGATCATCTCCCTGAAGATATTGGAGACTTGTTTCACTTGAGATATTTAAGTGTGCGTGGTACAAAAGTGAAGCTGCTCCCAAATTCCATAGGAAAACTGGTAAACTTGGAGACTTTGGATCTAAAGCAGTCATTGGTTTATGAAATTCCCGCAAGTATTAATCGGCTTAGTGAGTTACGTCATCTTTTTGGCTGGAGTTATGTCAACAAAACTGAACTCTTTTCTCTCGACAGCGTAAGAGGAATAAAAATACATAGAATCGAGTGCTTCAAACACTTGCAGAAGTTATACGACATTGAGGCCAATATTGACGGTGCTTGTATAATAGAAGAGCTTGGAGCTTTGACGCAGTTAAGAACATTGGGCATTGTGAAAGTGAGAGGTCCAGATGGAAAAAGTCTATGTGGTTGCATTGAGAAAATGAAATACCTCGAATCCCTTTCAGTGAGATCGATAAGTGAAGATGAAAGACTTGATTTAGATTCCATTTCACATCCCCCAGAATTTCTTCGGTGTCTCTATTTACGGGGTCCTTTAATGACATTGCCGAGGTGGATCATGAAACTTCAAAATCTTTCCAGGATTGAAATTCGTTTTTCGAAATTGGGAGATGATCCATTGAAAGTCCTTGGTAATCTGCCCGAGCTAGTGGAGCTTGAGATCGGCGTTGATGCATTTGTCGGTGAACAACTACACTTTGCAGAAGGTGTCTTCCCAAAGCTTAAGGTGCTCGGACTTCACGACTTGAAATGGCTGAGTTCATTGATAATAGAGGAAGGTGCATTGCGCGACCTGGAAAAGCTTTACTTTGGGCCTTCGCCACAAATGAAGGAGGTGCCAACTGGCATAAAACATTTAAAAAATCTTAAATTGCTATTCTTCTTGCACATGCCAGATGAATTCGTGGCCAGTGTGAATCCAAATGGAGGACACAGTTATGATATCGTTCAGCATGTAGTGCCATCTGTCCTTTTCCGTTCTGCTGATGACCAAGTCTACCGTCTTCACGATTCTGGTCTCCAACAATTTTGAGGTAAAATATTTTCGTTTTAATTTTAGGTTCAGATAGAAAATTAATTAGTTTTACTTTTCTCTTACATTTTCCTGTGTTCATCACCTCTGAATTTTCGTTTTAAATTTCGTTTTGAATTTTTGAATAATTAAAATATATTGTTATACTCTCATATTATAAGAAAAGTTATGATTGTACCTTCACTTATTGTAATTAAAATATATAAATATTTTTAATTGTTTTTTCATAGTTTCCTTGCTTAAAAAAAAAAAAAAAAAAAAAAAATTCTGGCGCAAAGGAATATGATGGAGTTGAATATAATTATAACTTGTCTTGCCATACAGAGCCAAGAAAGATCATAAACTGAGGGGAGTCCATGGACAGTAAGGAGCATGAGTAAGCTTATTAACCTCCTTCTAATTAATTGATTACCTAAATTTTACATTACTTCTTAATTTTGAGTGATTCATTCTATGTTTATCATTCACATCTTCCATTGTTAGGCCTTTTCTGTCAATTGCACATGGGATTTTCTCAAGTCAGAGCACCGGAGTACTTTTGTTTAGTTGTAATACTCGCCCAAATAAAATTATTACATAAACAGTGACTTATGGACTGTAATATTTTTATTTTGGTAAGGTTGTGGACTATGTAATTATTTCACTAATAAGACTACTGTTAGTTTCTTGTTATGTATTGAAAAACTAGTTAAATATTGTTAAGATGATAAGCCACTCAAACACTAGGGTGGTGAGACGTATGATCATATTTTCTTTTAGATTTATTTTTAGTTTGTGCTTAACATATTTATAAGTTTTTTCACATTATATTTGATAGTTTAAAATCTCTTACTAGTGAATTATAGTTTAAAATATCGAATTTACTTCATATTTTATACGATGAGCAACCTTAAGGTTCACTGAGCAGAATCATTTGGATTCGAGCGTTTTGAATGTGGGTATCAAACAACCCATTACAGTCTCTAATCACCATCACTGAACTGTTTTGAGAAACCGCAACTGCAAGCTCTACAGCCTACAAGGATCACTCCCACCCCTGATATTGTGTCCAAGAAGCCTGCATCAGAAAAGATCTGGGCCATTCTCGTATCCAAGGAAAAAATTGCTAGATTTTTAAAAGGTAGAATAGATGTTACAAATTGAAGTTTGAGGGACATTTTATGACTCATCTTATAGTTTAAAAGGAACCTGTAGCCAAGTTCTAACTCTAAATAACAAGGGCTGGAGTCAGGGTTGAGCCTGAGTTGAGAGTCTCTCCTCAAGCCTAGCCCCATACTGTAGAGGCTCGTGCTAGGCACGGCCCAGGCCCGTCATGGGCTGGGGCTCTGAAGGTGGGCTGGAGCTTTTAAGACCTCTTTTCATGTTGGCATGTCAATCGTCCGACTATGTCTACGTCGTTACGTAAAACACATTACTTCTTAACTACCTTAATCTATTTAACATAAACTTAATTCAACTTACTTGGGCAGTGTAGAATCGGATGCTCAGCAGAATGTGGGTGGGTGGCAGAAACTTTGCTCTGATACCAACGGTGACGACCCTAACTTTTGATCATCATCCTACGTTCATACTTAGCATTACTTAACCTCTACTACTTTCTAATTCTATTCTCATTCGTAAAATGTCGTAGCATTTTGTTTTTAACTATACATGAAATGCTGTAGCATTCTACTAGCATTTTGTTACATTAATCGTACATTGTGACTAGAGGTTGCTATGCATAACCTCATAGTTCTATGATCTTTACTTGCATTACATAACCTAACCATATCTATAAATATGGTCTACTTAAAACACTTTGCAGCGTTTACCAATTGCGTGTAGATCCTATTACCCACTTGCCCACACTCCACTGCTGCATCCTCTCTGCATGCCCAACAATAAGTTTTAGAGAACTGGTGCCTTACTCGTGCTTCCTACAACACGAACAAACGTAATGAGCTTTCGCTCAGCAAGTAACAGTAGGCTATAGTAAAAGCATACAATAATGCATACCCATATATGCATTCATGTCATATATCCTAAAACATTATGTACTTCTAGAACGTATATCGCTTATGTTCTTCTTCTTTCATTACGTACTTTGTTTAGTTTTCGTCGCTTTTTAGTCGTTCACATTGTATTTTCACGTTCTAAACGACTTTCATATTGTGTTTCTCTCTTTTCTTTCTTCTTTACAGATACCGTACCCTTATATGGAATGATTTCTATTTTTGTTTTCTTGTCTTTCAAAACTTCTTATGGGCTCTGCCCTGTTGTACCATAGCATGCATAACTAGTGAGGAGTGGGGTAGCTAACCAATCCAACTCAGTCACGGTTTCATTTCTTTCATAGTCTCATAATAACCTTTCCTTCGAAGGCTGGTACAAGCAGAATGTTTAGTCTCTTACTGTTTATCAATTTTCTCATTGAAACAGTAACTTTAGTTAAATCTTATGATTTTGTGAATTTCGAGCAATTTATCATGATTTCTTTATACGTCATTTTACTGTCATCTTTTCTCAGCATGACAGTAATTTCAATCTTATTTTGCGTTTTAACGTATTTCCATCAATTTTCCATGAGATTGATTTTGACTTAACCTCATACTTTTCGTAGAGTAAAGTTCTACTACTATTTACGGTCCATAAGTACATTTATAGCACCATACATCTTAAAACATTCATAACATCATACATCTTGAATCATTCATAGCATCATATATTATTCAAGAAACACTATTCTTATTCTAACATTCATTGAGCATGTAATATGCACAATTTTGTGCAACTTAGAAGAATAAGTTCGTTCGTGTCATAGACAAAAACAAACTACTGGTACTTACCATATGCACAATTTATGTGCAACATAGAAAAGTAAGCTTGTTCGTGATATAGACATAGAAAAAAAACTACTGTACTTACCCGCTTTCTAGTTATAGCATAATTCTCTACACGCTCAGATCTTCTATCCTTTACTGCTAAGTTCTATAAATAAACACCCATCCAGATGGTAGGATTAGCCTTTAGTATGCTATTTTATTTAGGATAGTCATAAAGGAAATTAAATCCTTTCTTAAGAATGTATTTATCCTTTTTATTAAGGATCATAAAAATTATAATTTCTATTGTAAGGACTAGTTAAATCCTCATAATTCTATATTCCATAATTGCCTTTACGAATTCGTGAATTCATAAATAACATATCCCATGGACATCATATGTTCTAAATTACTTATCATTAATCATATTGTACTTGCCTCAATTCCGAGCTAAGCGGTTCCGGTAATACCCGCTTGTCGTGTTCCACTGCGTATCTCCTTGATATCCGTTTTAGGAGAAATCATAAACGCTTTGCATGATCCACTAGCATCATTGAAGCGTTAGACATTCAATTCTAAACGTTAGTGAATCCATTTGATTCACCTCGATCCGCGTGCAATCGGTACGATACCAGTTTTATCAAAATTGAATTTGGTCGAGCGGAGGTCACCATTGCGTTCAGCACGTCGAAACGAGTCGGGATATGGTCTTGGATCATCAAATGGAAGTCGATAGCCTGAGGAATGACACCACACCGGAATATGGCGGCGGCGTACAGCGGCGCATGCTCCCGGAGAGTTTTTCCGTGGCGGACTTGGGTCCTACCCCCCATAAATCGACCTTTCTGACTCCATTGGTGTGGTCAATTTCATACCATTCGACCTGTAATAGTACATATCGGGACCGGCAATGTCGCTAAAATCCGGCGACTCAAATCTCCCATTTTCGATCATGAAATCCTAAAATTAGTAGAGGGGTTTTCTTACCTATGATCTCATGAATGTTTTGACACCAAACTCACGATGATCTAACGGTCCAATCATCGGAACCAACCTACACCATCACGTCGGCGTCGGCGAGCTCTGTTTTCCGGCCAAATGGCGATGGTGATGACTGAATCTGGTCGGGATCAACTCGTCTATTAACTTTGAATCTAATGGTAGGGGTCGTGACACCCACTACGTCCCGGAGGAAGGAAAATGACGGTGGCGGCACGGCGATTCCTACCACTACGTACGGTGGTGCTCCGGCCATAATTGAGCTATGAAAATGGGTGGGTTTTCTCTCTCACGCTGCACTGAGTCCATTGGGACTGAAATCACCTCAATCGGACGTCGGACGAAGGAAATATCGCGATCAAAAGTTTTGATTGTTTTTAAAACTTCGACCGGCGATTACGGCTTATTTCGGCAGAGTTCGGGGTCGTGTGACCTGTCAAAATGCTCAGCTCGTTGAAAGCTTTCCATTGACACCAGCTGTGTCAAAAACGGAAGTCTAAATCTCAAAGTGAGATTTTGGCCATAGACGGTTTCATTTTTGAGAGAGAACGTTCGAGTGAAGAGAGAAACAAACGCGTGAGATGAGAGAGAAAGTGAAACTTATCCTTAAAAGTTCTCTCTAAACATATATAATTTATTCTAGCTGGAGATTATTTACTTCACCGACAAAAAATTTAATTTTCTGACGAGTTCTCTTTTATTATTTACTTACAGTCCAATCTTAATATAAGAATAATTCAATATTATTTTATATTCTTAATTGTATACTAAATTGGACTATTTCAAGTCTTAAAACTATTTTTAGACTCAATAGTTAAAACTTGATTCTTTTTATATTTTGTCTTCTCTCTCTCATAACCATATCTCGTAACTAATATCAAAGCTTAACATTATAAGCCCTGTACTTATATTTTCTTATGAATCTATCGACGTAAGTATGAAAAATCCATAATTGATTCTACTTATTAATTATTGAATTTTCCCGGATATTACAATTTTACTTTCATCCCTTAAACGTTTTCAAATAAAACGAACAAAAACAAGAAATAACGTATTTGACATACGTGTAAAAACTAATGAATCAAGATTCAGTAGAGCATATTTTGACATTTGATTACAACAACAATGATATTTTTAAATTATAAAAGTAAAGTTGACGTTTACAACCTCCAAAATTAATGTTATAAATGAAGGTAGATTTAACATTTAAATTAGCATTATACATTGAAGTATAAAAAATAACATACTAAATATATCATTTTCACACTTTTGAATATTAAAAATGACATTGACATTAACATTTATATTAAAAATGATCTACATGTACTTAATTCAAAAACTTTCCTTCTCGTTTGATCTGTCTTCACTAAAATAACTATAACTTACCCATTTTAAATATTTATTCCATAATTCTTCAAAATATTGTTTTAATAAAGGTGACCTTAATTTTGATGCTAGAAAAATAATTTTTTTCAAAATATTCTAATTAAATATACTTTTTTTTAATATGACTTTGTTGATGCCCTTATTTTCTATTTTATTAATTTAATTTGTTTGACTATTGTTTTTCTTTAACTTTTTTATTCATATTTATTTGAGAATTCATATAATCAATGCTAGCAGGTGCAAGGGACGAGCTTCATTTTACCAGTATTCTTTAAAAGATGAGAAAGAATATCAAGAAAACGGATGTTCTTTACTAATTACTCACAAGCGCACTAATGAATTATAAGAGACACGCAAAGTGAAACCGATCTAATAGAGAATGTTCAAAAGAAGATAAAACTCACAAAAATATTAACTAATACAAATTAATTAAACTCTAACCTAGTTCCAATAAATTTGATGGAGAAAAAGGTAAGACTAGGAATTATAATAAATAAAAGAAATATAATTATAAGTTAAATTAGGTTATAAAGTGTACAGTAGAAAGCTCTCACATAAATTACTAAGGTTTCAGAATCCACCAATATCCAACTAATATCTCTACCGTATATTGATTCCAGTATTTTGAGTAATAGTGTACAAGTCAATCTTACTGTTGACGGTTGAATTTCGTCAACAAAAACCGGCCGGGTTACCTTAGGGTTTCCCTTCGGGTTACCTTAGTGTTTCCCTTCGGGTTACCGGGCTATGTGTGTAGTGAAAGTTTGGATACTTGTTGGATATGTGTATTTGTGTGTTAAGTGAACTGTATATAAACAAACACAATGAATTTTATAGTGGTTCACTCTGTAAAATTAGAGCTACATCCACTGTAATTTTGTATTTCTTTTGAGAGGACAACAATTTACAAGTTATGGCTCTCCTTTTTTCTCTTGTATTGAATTCTCAGCTCCCTCTCTCGGTGGGGGTCTTCCCCTTTTATACTGGGCTTCCTTCACCTAGTGGGTTTCCTTGATCGGTGAAAGCACTCAAGTGCTCTCCCTTGGTAGGCCTAGATATAGCCCACTAATCAGCACTGTTCGCTCAGCTAATTAGTCTTCTATTACCGCTCTGTGCTTCTCCGTAATGCTTTCCTGTCCCCTGTGGGGTGATTTGAGAGTTTGTAATTAATGTTGACAGACGTCTTCCACTTTTGCACGCAACCCGCTACGTCTTAAAAGAACGTTCTCCTCGTCGCCAGCGTCGTTTAACCCCATTCGTCCTCGCTGGCGGCCCTTTCTGCGGTCGAGGAATCTCCATACCTTAATTTAGGCGGCACTATCCGTCGGCGCCACAAGGGATCGTCGCCTTAATTTGGACTTCATTCTTGGATTTTGCAGCTGAGTAGGAGGAAAACGTAGGCGTCGAGGATTGTGTGCTTAGCGGAGAGTAGTTATGGCCACGAGTCGTATTATCGTTCGTCCAGGTGTCCATCACATTTTCCCACACAACGCTTACTATCTACTGCAGAAACATATTTTGTAGGCTTTCCTTCGCTTAAAAATGTATATAATTTAATGGAAAACATATATTAAACAGCTTCACTTTTATCAATGAACACAAAGCAACAGTGAATTTATAACAATCAAGAATACATGATATTAATAATGAAATAACATTCACAAAAAGAAGCGAAAATCATAAACGTTAAAACGCAAATAGATGGGAATCAACACACAATAGTGGATTAAATAATTAAACATGGCTTCATCATCCACCTCAGTAAAAAAAATAAAAATAAAAGAAATCACCCTGTTGAAGACCTTCCATATCCTGTACTGTGTATCCCACACTGTATTTTTTTTCTCTCAACCTTGCAGTATTTTGGCGTCAGCCTTCTCTTATAGGCAATAGTATTGCTAATGTGCGCCCACTGTAATGATAATCCAACCTTTGTTTATTAAATTTTTTATTTTTTTTTTTTTTTTCTTTCCTTCCCGCGCCGGCTGGGATGCGTTTTTCGCAAATAATCTAGTGCAGGTAGGAATACCTGAAACCGGGGTTTATTGGTGAAAAAACTCAAAAACCTAAAGTTAAAGGAATCTGCACCGATTCTCTTGCAGTATAAGACACATGGCAAATAATGATTAGAGAAGAAAACCGAGCTCTAGTTTAATAAAAGCACCAGATCCGGCTCAGAAATTATTCCGGGGACAGCTGGCGCGGAAGTAGTTAAGAGTCAAAACCCCACGTGACGCCCTATGAGTAGCTGAAGCAGCTGACGCGCTGAATAGGTGGGGCCCGCTCTTTGGCTCCACGCATTTCGTGTCGGGTGTGGATACACGCGCGCATGAGGACCGCTTATAGTGCATGATCAACGGACTGAAATTAATTCCGAAATTTAAACTAAAATTAATAAAAATAATATATTATAACCGAATTTTTAGCGTTTGAAATACCAAACTAAAATTTATATGATATATTATGCATAAAATAATGATTATCTCTCTCTTCTCTTCTCTTCTCTTCTTGGTTGACTCCTTCACCTTCCTTTCTGTTTCCCTCAGTCCTGCATCGATCAATCATGTGTACAACTCTGGCTTTGAAGATCATAGAAATGGTAAAGCTTTATTAGTTCATAATTCATGTTGGAACTCTATATATATATATACGCATATGTATATATTCTTTGTGAATTTTCATTTAGAATGAGATGTGTATATATAATATATTGACGAGTCAAATAGAATGACTGAGAGTTGCTAAATCTGATCAGAATCAACTCGTATATATATTTTCGTCAAATTTCTTATAATGAAAATTTTGCCTTCTTATGTATGCCAACAACTGGGTATGAGTTCAGGAGATGTTTGCACTGCGACAAACACTCTTAACTGCATCGCATGTCTTTTCCCGCTTTTTTCTCTTTTTATCTCTCTTTTCGTTCTTTTTTTTTTTCATAAATGCCTTAATCATCTAAAGTAGAACTCACTAATTCTATTTTTGATTTTCCAGGTTTCAAGCATGTAAAAAATCAAGAGAAGAAAGAATTGGAATCTGAGTAACAAACCAAGAGTGTCAGGTAAATGTATATTAGACCATTTCTGATGCATATGCTAATATTAATTATATGTAAGACACTAAAAAATGTGATAATAATATATTTGTTATGTAATTTTTATTTGGATGATTGGTTTAAATCACCATGTTTTAGGTTCAAACAATACTCTCTCTCTCGAAAACCTTAAATTTAAAAAACGGGTCCTAAAAAGTTATTTGGTACAAGGGTTTAGATCACGCAGTTCAAACCTTTTCACTACACTAATTTCTCTCATAAAAATCTAAAGTTCAGTTTAAACTTTCTGGTTTGAACCTGTGAACTAAAGAATAACTAACGTTCTATCCGATCACTGCTCCGCCCATCACCTTGCCGAATAGGCAATAAGCATTGGTAAGCGTTCAGCAACCCAGGCTAATAGGATATCCGAACCTCCTCTTCTACTCTCCCCTGAGTACAGGCTAGAGAAATCTCAACAAAACAGTCCTCGGCCTTTGCCCTCCAAAACATGAGATGAGAAGGGGTCCCATGCGTGATTCCGTATTAGAGATCATCTCCACCGTCCATTTGGATAATTGTACAACCAGTGAAAATCCATGACACCTAAACCTAGTCCTAACAGAATCGTACAATTATACGTGGATTACGGGTTTGACCCGAGTCCAAAAGCAAACTATAAATACCTCCATGATCATTTACCAAGGTATGGACAGTTTCTCCTCCAAACTCTGCCTCTCCATTAATAGCTCCCGAGTAGAATGCTGACTTGAGCATCGAAGGGTCATGTAGGGCCGTGTCTCCTTTGATAAGAGCACCATACCAAAGAATCCAACCAACTCAGGTAGAGGTGGAGAGTCCGATCACTGAACGCTGCCACACATGCTGTTGTGATAGATTTTGACATCAACAACCTATATAGATTTATGTTATTCGAATGAGCATTTAGTAAAGATCTAAAAACGAAATAAAATTTTGAATTAGTGTTTGGTTACATCATCTACAATTGTGGTTTATTATAAAGAGACAAATTTGAACTAGTTTTAATTTTGGTTTTGAGAATCTTGGGGTGGGCTTATTACTGTGCAAATGGTTAGAAAATTTTCCATTGACACATCAACTATAGCGCCACATTGGAGATTATCTTATTTTTAATTAATTTCCATTAATTATTATCTTTTGTTTTGTAAAAAAAATAAAAAAAAAATCATATGTGCCTGAAGGGAAAGGAAAAAACCACAAGAAAAAGAAAGCTTTGAAATAAAAGAATTACACCTCAACCAAGTTGTGTGCCTTGAAAGTGCGTATAAGTTCACCATTTTCCTATTAACAATTAGAAGAGTACATGGAAGAAATTAAATGTATATTACATTGCATTGGATATCTAAAAGACACTGTACAGCTCATACTTGCATTGTAGACTATCATAAAGCAGTCACACAGAGAGAAGTGAGCCAAATTCCACTATTGATGGCGGAGACAGCGGTTAGCTATCTTGTAGACAAGCTAATTGCACTATTGACTGACGAAGTGAACTTGTTGAGAGGTGTTCATGGAGAAGTTTCAGAAATCAAGACGGAACTTGTGTTCATTCGGGCTTTCCTCAAGGATGCTGATAAGAAGGCAGAAGTCGAAGGTGACATTAGCGATGGCGTTAAAGAATGGGTTGAAGAGCTAAGAGAAGTTGCATTCAAAATAGAAGATGCTATTGATGTGTATATATATCAGATGACCATAAATCGTCCTGATCCGCAAGGATTCATTGCTTTCCTCAGTAAAATTGCTTGCTTTGTCACAAAACTAAAACTGCAGCGTCACATTGCGACACAAATACGAGAGATCAATGAAACCGTTCGAGGTATTAGGAAAAGAAGTACAAGATATGGCTTTGATTCCCTACAACAAACACCCATGAGTGATGCGCCTCAACGATGGAATGACCGTCGGAGGGGAGCCTATTTCAGAGAGAAGCTGACGTTGTGGGTATTGAATCTCCTAGAAATAAATTGATTGAAATTTTGAAAACACATTCTCCAGAAGAACGCATTGTGATTTCAATAGTTGGGTTTGGGGGTTCAGGAAAAACTACTCTCGCCAAACAAGTTTACAATTATGTAAAAAGAGACTTTGATTGTCATGCTTGGATTACTGTTTCAGAATCATGCAGTGCAAAGGAGCTACTAAGAAACCTAATAAGGAAGGTTTACGAAGCAACTGAAGCATCCGCTCCAGCAACTATTGATACAATGGATGAGCAATCACTAACAGAGCAATTGATAAAGTACTTGCAGAACAAAAAATATTTTGTTGTTTTCGACGATGTCTGGAATAAAGAATTTTGGGGAGATGTAAATTTTGCTTTACCAGAAAATGGTGGAAGGATAGTGATCACGACAAGGAAGAATGAGGTTGCTAGATTTTGCAAAAGATCAATATCTTTTGTCCATGTCCATTTGATGCAAGCATTTCCTCCTGACAAAGCCATGGAACTCTTTTGCAAGAGGGCTTTTCTATCTGAACCTGGCCGGTGTTGTCCTGCCAACTTAGAATGTTGGTCTCGCAAGATTGTCGCTAGTTGCCAAGGGTTACCCCTTGCAATTGTAGCCATTGCTGGTCTTCTGTCAACTAAAAACAAGGTCCCTTATGAATGGCAAAAGTTTTATGAAACCCTCAGGTCAGAGTTGGTCAATCATTCTGAACTCAAAAGCACAACAAGAATACTATCACTCAGTTATACTGATTTACCTTACTACCTCAAATGTTGCATATTGTACTTTGGAATTTTTCCAAAGGGCTATTCCGTTAGATGTGGTAGATTAATTCGCCAGTGGATAGCGGAGGGTTTTGTGAAACCTCAAAAGAGCAAAAGCTTGGAGGTTGTTGCAAAAGAATACTTATCTGAGCTAATAGATAAAGGTTTAGTTGAAATATCAAATGTAGACAACGAAGGGAAATCAATGCGTTGTCGTGTTCATGATCTTCTTCATGTTGTCATCTCACAAAAGATGGAAGAATCAAGATTTTGCCAAGTTTTATCAGCTGAGTCACCAACTTTTGAAGGAGTTGCTCGTCGTCTATCAATAATCTGTAGCTCAGACAATTATTTGCAAAAAACTGAAATTTCCCGGGTTCGTTGTCTTTTTATGTTCAATGGGAATAATGAGATGCTCAATTCTACTGTTAATGCACTTGCCACAAGTGTTATGCTCCTAAAAGTACTTGATTTTGAAGACAATCCTTGCTTAGATCATCTCCCTGAAGATATTGGAGACTTGTTTCACTTGAGATATTTAAGTGTGCGTGGTACAAAAGTGAAGCTGCTCCCAAATTCCATAGGAAAACTTGTAAACTTGGAGACTTTGGATCTAAAGCGATCATTGGTTTATGAAATTCCTGCAAGTATTAGTCGGCTTAGTAACTTGCGTTATCTTTTTGGCCGGAGTTTTGGCAAAAGAGGAATAAAAATACAGAGAATCGAGTGTTTCAAACACTTGCAGAAGTTATACCACATTGAGGCCAATATTGACGGTGCTTGTATAATAGAAGAGCTTGGAGCTTTGACGCAGTTAAGAACATTGGGCGTTATCAAAGTGAGAAGTCGAGATGGAAAAAGTCTTTGTGGTTGCATTGAGAAAATGAAATACCTCGAATCCCTTACAGTGAGATCGATAGGTGAAGATGAAACACTTGATTTAGATTCCATTTCACATCCCCCCGAATATCTTCGGCGTCTCTATTTAGAAGGTCCTTTAATGACATTGCCGAGGTGGATCATGAAACTTCAAAATCTTGCCAGGATTGTAATTCGTTTTTCGAAATTGGGAGATGATCAATTGAAAGTCCTTGGTAATCTGCCCGAGCTAGTGGAGCTTGAGATCAGCGTTGATGCATTTGTCGGTGAACAACTACACTTTGCAGAAGGTGTCTTCCCAAAACTTAAGGTGCTCCGACTTCACGGCTTGCAATGGTTGAGTTCATTGATAATAGAGGAAGAAGCATTGCGCGCCCTAGAAAAGCTTTCCTTGGGTTATACGCCACAAATGAAGGAGGTGCCAACTGGCATAAAACATTTAAGAAATCTTAAATTCCTACGCTTCGTTCGCATGCCAGATGAATTTGTGGCAAGCATGAATCCAAAAGCAGGACACAGCTATCATATCGTTCAGCATGTAATACCATTTGTCTTTTTCCATTGTGCTGATGGCCAAGTCTACCGTCTGCACGATTCTGGTCTCCAACAATTGTGAGGTAAAATATTTTCGTTTTAAATTTAGATTATTGTGTGACTCCCTTGAACGCTTATCGGCAGGTTCAGATAGAAAATTTGACTCATTGATATAGATCTCTTAAATTAATTAGTTTTACTTTTCTCTTACATTTTCCTGTGTTCATCACCTCTGAATTTTTGTGTTTTCAATTTCCATTTGAATAGTTCGTGATCTGTCATGAATATTTTTAGTCCTGAACACGTGTGTGAATACATATGGTGCACGTTTGTTCGCTTTTTGTCTGTCATTATACAATTCTTTGTTGTTTCTTTTCCTTTTTTTTTTTATTTTTTTTATTTTTTTATCTTTCCAATGTTAATGGCAGAGCCACATTGTATTTGTTAGGACACGGTCCCTTTCATGTTTTCATATTATAAGAAAAGTTATGATTGTATCTCCACTCATTGTAATTGAAATATATTAATATTTCTCTGTTTTATAATATTTCTAATTGTTTTTTCATAGTTTCCTTGCTTAAAAAAATAAAATAAAATGAAATAAAAATTCTGGCGCAAAGGAATGTGATGGAGTTGAATATTTCTTCCCATGCAGAGCCAAGAAAGGTCATAAAGTGAGGGGAGTCCATGGACAGTAAGGAGCATGAGTAAGCTTATTAACTTCCTTCTAATTAATTGATTACCGAATTTTATCTAAATTTTACATTATTTATTTTGAGTGATTCATTTTATGTTTAACATCTTCCATTGTTAGGCCTTTTCTATCAATTGCGCATGGGAGCCTGAGCACCGGAGTACTTTTATTAGTTGTAATACTCGCCCAAATAAAATTATTAAATAACCAGTGACTTATGGATTGTAATATTTTTATTTTGGTAAGGTTATGGACTATGTATTTATATCATTAGTAAGACTACTGCTAGTTTGTAGTTATGTATTGAAAAACAAGTTAAATATTGTTAAATATAATGATAAGCCACTCAAACACAGAGATAGTGAGACGTACGATCATGTTTTGATTTATTTTTAGTTTGTGTTCATCATATTTAATACTTTTTCACATTATATTTCATAGTTTAAAATCTCTTAGTGAATTATAGTTTAAACTATCGTTTTTTCTTCATGTTTTATACGATGAGCAACTTTATTTTAAAAATGGTTCATTTCACCACTTGAGAATTTAAGAGTATAAAAAATAGATGTACGTCTTGAGATACTTTAGTTATGCATCTTGATTAATATTCAAAGTAAAAATGTCATAATTCCTGTTCCACACCAGTAAAACTATTGTCCTATCCAAGTTTATTTATTTCACTAGTAAGACTACTGTTAGTTTGTAGTTATGTATTGAAAAACTAGTTAAATAATGTTAAAGATGATAAGCCACTCAAACACAGAGATGATCATATTTTGATTTATTATTAGTTTGTGCTCAACATAGTTAATACTTTTTCACATTATATTTGATAGTTTAAAATCTCTTATCAGTGAATTATAGTTTAAAAAATGGTTCATTTCACCACTTGGGAATTTAAGAATATAAAAATGGTGTGTGGATGTATAGATATAATTGACATTTTTCGATTTACCATATTGGGAGGTAAAAATGGTGTAATGTTTATTTTTTATTGTTCATACATTATATTTTTATTCTTTTATTTTATTTGTTTATTGTACGAATTACCCTTACGTCGTCATAATTTAGATGTGATGAACATTGAAAAAAATGTGTTAGGAACATTATTAGACTTCAAAGGAAAATTGAAGGATGGACTTAAAGCCAGTAGAGATTTGGAGCTTATGGGAATTAGAAAGGACTTACATCCACAACAAAGAGGGAATAAATTTTACTCTCCTTCGGCACCTCACAAAAAATGTCAAAAATTGAAACAAAAAAAGAACCCCGTTTGGTAACATTTTTAAAATGATTTTATTTTTAATACGAGATAAAAATGAGATTGTTTTGAGAATCATTCTAGAACCAATTTTGAAATTGTGTTTAATTAATTTTTTAAGAGATTGTTTTGAGTATAATAAAAAAATGTGTTTAGTTATAACTATTAATTAATATATTATAACATTAGTGATAAGTACCAGGAAATGAAAACAGAAAAAGAAAAATAACTTTCATCAATTTTCTAATTTCTTTACAAAAACCATTATCACTATTTTTTATTTTCGTTTTCGTTTTTAAAATATTTACTAGACAAACAGGATTTACAAACTTTTTTCATTTTTATATCTCAAAAGACGTGTAGAAATGTTTTTAAAAAAATCAATTCTAAACACCCGAATATTCTGTAAAAGGTTATTTGATTTCAAACTATCAAATGGCTATAGCTCCAATATTGGGAATTGTATCATGGTGGAAGAATGTAAGATTAGTGGATTCAAGTCTCACGATTATCATATTCTAATGCAACAATTATTATCAGTTGCTATTAGAGGACTTTTACCTCAAGGGCCAAGGACTGCTATCTTTCGCTTGTACTCATTATTTAACGAATTATGTCGGGCGGTGATCGATAAAAATAGAATAGAAGAGACGCAGAGACTTTATGCATGTTGGAAATGTATTTCCCTCCATCTTTCTTTGACAATTCATTTAGGACGGAAGGCTAGCCTATGTGGTCCGATGCAGTATCGTTGGATGTATCCATTTTAGAGGTAATCAAACTAAGATTTTTTTTTTTTTTTTTTTTTTTTTTTTTTTTTTTTTTTTGTTAACATGCATTTTTATCATTTAATAGTTGTGCAATTTGGGTGATGTTTAATAAATTTTTTTTAATTTGAATCTATAGGTTACTTGAGTGTTATGTTAGAGATAACTGATTCATTAACAGGAATTTTGTGAGTGAATTAATTTTTAAATTTAAGTTCTTTAAAAGATAGAAGCAAAACCCAAATCGTAGTTCAAATATACTTACCAAACAAGCTCTAAAAAACTCTACTTCTTTGACTTACCAATATAATTAATGGAATGTAGATACAATTATCAAATCGTTCAGCACGTGCCATAAATTTGGTTGGAGGCGCTATTGAGGTAATTCCTGAATTTTGAAACATTGTCATTTTGTACTGCCCATGCAATTTTGCCCTTTCTAATTTTGTCTCCAAACAATCCCCTGCTCTGTCTTCATTCCTCTGTTTCTTTCCTGAATATTTATATTTTATTTTCCAGCTTTGTTTCTAGCAATTGTATTTCTCGCCGATGGTAACATAAACACAACAAAAAGCGGATTTGTAGAGAATATCATCGGGATTTTATAACGTAAGCTTTTTCTCTGAATTTTTATATCTCTCTGTACACAATACACAGTTCCAATTGCTGTAAGATGCAAAAAATTGATCGATAGATATATAAATAAAATGTTATATAATGCAGAGTTATGCAAAATCAGGATAAAAAAAGCTGCGAGTGTTAGATATATAGTAATGCTATATTATATTGAATATATCTATCGAATTTTTTTATTTTCTTTTTGACAGTGACCTTTTGTTTTTATTCTTATTTTTTATTTTTTGTCTTTCGGTTTGATCCTTTCATTTCACCGATTTGAATTTAAAATTCAAATTTTGTTACAGTAAAAAGCTCTCAGAAACAATCACATCTAACTTTTTTGCTACAGTAAAAAGCTCTCACATAAAGTCACATCTTAATTCGAATTAAAAACTCGAATCAGTGAACAAATTCTAATCTTTTGCCTCTTACATTTTGCTTTTAGCATGTTTCACTTTCCGTGATCTATCCGGAAGGGATGAGTGCTCAAGCCAGAATAGAATACTAAAATCATGGTTTCTAATTCTGATCTTTTCAATTTAAATTTTTTTGTGAGAGCAAAACTTTATAGTAAAATTAATAATTTAATTTTGAGTATATAAAATAAACAGGTCTTAAAGTTTCTAGTGGCCTAAAATTATGAAATAAACAGAACTTCTAAGGCGATATATGTACTTGCTACTTTTAATTGTTACTTCAATATGTTAAGTTCCGAATCAAGCACTATTTGTTTATCGCTCAGGTTTTTCCGATGGGAGGCTTTATTTATTTCGATGACTAATGTTATGTTCTTGTTAAGACTTGTAGAACAATGGCTCCGGCTTAACAGTATCCTAGATGTTATGTTTACATGGTGGGGGTTTTCTTGTTGCATGCTTGCTAGTTGGAAATATAGAAGGATTCATTTATAATTACACTCGATACTTTCCACTTATATATATAGCAATGGTGCTATGATAAGATTAAAACAACAATACCCATTAATAAATAAATATTGCACTAATCATTAAAATTATACTCATATATCAATATAATATATATATATATATATATATATATCATGTACATCATCCAAGGCGCATTGGCTATAAAATGTCTATTATTTCCGCTAAGATCCATATTAAAGAGGAAATTGTATTATAAATATATATATATATATATATATATATATGTGAATGAGTATTAATTGAATTTACTAGGCTACCATTTTCAACTTATATATATATATATATATATATATATATTGCTTAGTACTTAATAGATGTCCCTGATTATATCAACATTGATGGAATGCTGTCTTAATCACTTTCAAATCCCCTGACCAGTTTTTGAATTAACAATCGAGTAATTCTATGTAGAAAAACACAATTCAAATGCAATAATGTTGTAAGCCATGTGACCACTGTAGAGTGTGAAATCTACAATGAAATTTGTTAGAGGTTAATAGCTGAATTCAAATGATTAGAGTGTTAGTATCCTAATCGCAAAAAAAAATAAATAGACAAGAAAAATAAAGAAAGCGAGATACATAAATTTCTAGTGATTTCCTTGATAATTCAGAGTATGTCCACTGTAAGACATATAAATATTCCACTATTAATATTGATGAAGAATATAGTGCTAATCTCCGTAAATGTCGGGAGAATGCTATGGAAAATGCTGAGAAGTTTGTGAAAGTGTGAAAAAACTCCTAAGAATGCTTGAAAATAGCGTAGGCGTGCTTTAGGGTGCCTGATCGTGTCTCTTGTATGTCTCTTTCTTCCTTAGACATGCATGAGCTGTATTTAAGGCAAGTTACTGAATAAATGATTTAAGGCAAGTTTCCCATTTTACTTTTGATTGAAGCTCCTTTCTTTGTAGAGAAATTGGTTAGGGAGCAAGTTTAGGTGGAGATTTACTTTCCCTTTTGCTATTCTGAAGCAATATCTCACAGAATATGGCTGTTGTGATCGTGGAATTTATGATGAAATTCAGTTGCTGAGCTGGCAGTCCCGGGTAACTGACCACTAGACTTGTCGTTCGGGTAACTGACCACTGGACTGATCGTTCGGGCAGCCGACCTTGCTGACGACTAGCGGGTCGTTTTTGGTAGCCAATTTCGTAATTCAGCCTCATTCTCTGATAAGTGTGTTGACTTGTATATGATAAGAAATGAGGTATGAAATTTGGCTTGAACAACTACTATTTTTATAAATAAATAAAAAAAAATTGTTTTCATTTCATAACTAAAGAAGGAAAAATTGTCGACATCTTCAATGCATTTTGCGGATTTGATGATTAATACATTAAAGCAGCGGAATCAAGCAGTATCGTTTGAGCAATTGGTGGTTTGGCAATGTACAAAATTAAAAAATCGAAGTGGCTAGAGTATATTATGGAATTTCTAGCAACACAGATGGAGAAATAGTTCATCTCTTTTGTCTTCAAATGTTTCTTTTGAATTCGATAAAATGAGATATTTATTGAGAGAAAAAAAAAAAAGAGCTTGCCAACCCACACCATGAAAAGTCTAAAAAGAAAAAAAAAATCAACATAAAAAAAACAAGAAAAAGAAAAAGAAAACTATTATACTACAAGGATTGTAACCTCACAATTGTTTAGAGAGGTCTTTAAGATTTAAACGGTTGCTTATGTGAGATCTATTGGGTGCGTTTGGAATTGGTTTCAAAACGTTTTTATTTTTTCAGATGAAAATGAAAATGAAAACATTTTTATTTTCATTTTGGAATCATTTCTGAAAAAATACGTTTGATAGTTTTATTTTGAAATTGTTTCAGTTTTAAAAAAAACTGAAATCGTGTTTGGTGGTTTAATTTAAAAACATGTAATAATATTTAAAATAATAAATATTAAATAAATAATAATATTAAATATATTAAATAAGTATATTAATATAACATTATTAGAAGAAAACGACATGAAACCATTTTCGGATATATATATATATATATATATATATATATATATGTTACGAGAAGAAAACGATAGTCGAAGGAAATGGGGGGTGGCGGCGGAGTTGGGTGGCGGTGGGGTGGCGGCTTGCGCAGACGGGAGAGGGGGGGGGGTGGCGGTCACAGACGCGGGGGGCGCAATCGCGGAGCGGGGGGCACACGATTGACGGGCGAGGGGGGGCCGCAGGCGACGACGAGGTGGGCGTGCAGCCGCAGCACGCCGTGGTGGTG
The DNA here is from genome assembly GCA_012066045.3 of Morus alba. Taxonomy (NCBI): domain Eukaryota; kingdom Viridiplantae; phylum Streptophyta; class Magnoliopsida; order Rosales; family Moraceae; genus Morus; species Morus alba. The sequence continues at coordinate 54,434,422 of CP050224.2, forward strand.
GCGGGGGGTGGCGGCCTGCGCAGACGGGGGAGAGGGGGGTCGAGTCGCAGCGTCCGGGGAGGCGCAATGCTGGGGGCGGGGGCGGGGCAGGGTGGGCGGTCGGAGAAGATGGCGGCGGGCAGTCGGAGAAGATGGCGGCGGGCCAGTCGGAGAGGAGTGACGGTGGTGTTTGCCGGATCTCCCGCCTCTTCTTCGGCCGGAGAAGAGAGAGAAGAAAAGAAAAAAAAAACTGAAACGAAGAATGAAGAAAGAAGAAGAAGAAACCGAAAATGAAAACAAGAAAACGAAAACGGCTTTTTTTCGTTTTCAAAATACCAGAAAACGACAAAGCCGTTTTCATTTTTGTTTTCTGCAATAAACTTTGCCAAACACGTTTTTTACCCCTGTTTTCAATTTTTTGCATTGAAAAATGTGAGAAACGGAAATAAAAATGGTACCAAACAAGGCCAGTACTTCTTTGCCCTTGGATGGATTTTTTTCCTTGGTTTTTGTCATTGAAGGATTTTAATGAAGCATCTTCTCATTATTTCAATGACATCCCAATTCAAATGAAATATAAAACCTATTCAATGGACTGGAGTCATGAAAGTTGGGATAGAACCAATGGATTCTAGTCAAGTCTGGGAACTTGTAGATTTTCTTGTGGGATATAACCTATTAGGTGTAAGTGAGTTTATAAGAGGAAGAGAGAAACGCAGATATAAAAGGTCAAAAGCTATAAAGCTAGACTGGTAGTTAAGAGATACACACAAAAAGAGAGAATCGATTACAAGGAAACCTTTTCGTCTATAGCAATGTTTGCATCCATCCACATTCTCTTACCTATTGCGGTTGCTCTCAATTACGAGATGTGGCAAATAGATGTTAAGACAAAGATTATTTCAATGAAGCATAATTGGAGGATTGGAGGATCTTAATGAAGCATCTTCTCATTATTTCAATGACATCGTAATTCAAATGAAACATAAAACCTATTCGATGGACTGGATCTATGAAAACTAAGATAGAACCAATCAAGTTTATAAGAGGAAGAGAAACGCATATATAAAAGGTCAAAACCTATAAGACTAGAATGGTAGTTAAGGGATACACGCAAAAGGAGAGAATCGATTACAAGGAAACATTTTTCATCTATAGCCATGCTTGGGCCCATCGACATTTTCTTATATATTGTGGGTACTCTCAATTATGAGATGCGGCAAATAGATGTTAAGACAGCGTTATTAAATTGTCATCTTGAAGATAGTATTTATATGGTACATTCAGAGGGCTTCAAGTCTAAAGATCAAGAGGATAAGGTTTGTAAGTTGTTAAAATCCATTTATGGATTAAAGCAAGCTTCCCGTTTTTGGAACAAAAAATTTAACCAAGTGGTCAAAACTTTTAGATTCCAACAAAATATAGATGAACCTTCTTTTTATAAGCATATTATGTAAGAAAAATAGCAATGAGTGGAATTTTAAAATTTTTATTGAATACCAAAACCATGTAGGACATGTTCATTATGCTATATAACATAAATAATAAAAATCTAAATCATATCTTTGGAGAATTCAGAGATCAGATATCTAATGATCAAAACATTCCAAATAGTAAAAATTTGAAACAACAATATCCGAATATTAACCAAAGATCATATTTCTATTCATACTTTCATATAAGCACAAGAGAATATTTTGAGCAAAAATAAAAACTAAACAGAAAAAGCCAAAGGAAAAAGAAAAAGCAATATTGAGCTTCTATCTCTTCCCCTCCCACACCCCCCCACCCTTTCCCCGGCGTTTTAAGGGATCAATAAGGGTGTGACGACCTCCCTTAGGCCGTCACCGAAACTAACTTTTTAACTTGTACTTACTGAAATTTCTTAAAATTTTACGGAACATTTTTTTTTTTTTTTTAAAGGTCTTATAATAACATAAGATACAAAATTGCTTTCTTAAATAAAATATTCAAACCTTAACGTGTCTCGTTTTTCAAAATCATAATTAACAAAACTATTCATAACATAAAAGTCGATTGCGGAAATATTTGCGAGTGGTATCCATATCCCGAGCCCCACATCGTCGTCCCCCACTCGCCAAGATCCATCGGGCATTATATGCCGGTTGCTTACCCACAATATAAACATTCTATAATGAGCTTTACCTCAGCAAGTAGGAACTATCTCCCGCAAAATAACTGTACGTTCACATGAATAAATATGCATGAGTCAATTATGCTTAATTATGATGTCTTATCATAATCTTATTATCTTATCTTATCTTCCTTACTGATGGGCCCGAGTGCTCACGTACCACTTGCGCGCAATCATCGGGACGTGAGGGTTTGCAAGGTCCCCCATGACATCGTGATTATAACTTGAATGCCTCCCTTGAGTCGGAGGTCATCCTTATTTTTTTTTTCTCCCTTGTGGAGCCTGAGTTACCTCCCTTGTGGAGGCTGGTATGACACTCAACTGAGATTACTCTTATAAGTTCCTCTTGACTTATTAAGGTGTATGCAAAATGACCTAGCATAGCATACTATATCATGTACTCGAACACATATAATTCGGGTGTACTACTTAAGTGCATGTCGTATAACATAGCATAACATTAAATGTACTCAAACATATATAGTTCATGTGTACTGTTTACTTTAAAATCTATTTATACTGTAGGCGAGATTCCTACTTACCTGATTTCAAAGCTGGAATTCCTTTTTCGCCTAACAGCCTAGTCTCTTACTTTCTTCTGAAAATAAACACCCATTAAGAGTGTGAGATCAACTATTATTTGTTATTCTATTTTAGCAACTTATGAAGAAAAATATAACCCTTTCCTTAAGGCATATATATTCCCTTTTGTTTACTAAAGGATAATAAAGATTAATTTATTAAATCTTCAAAATCTTATTTTCCTTAATTTCTTTTGTTACGATATTAAGGTCCAATTCGGCCTAGGACTTATAGATGGTATTCTAACTTTTACGCCCCTGAATTTATACTCCAACGGAGTCTCTTAAACTAATGTGGGCGTTGGACCCACATTAAATCTTCAAAATTCTACGGACCTATCGTATTGGGCTCGTAGGTGCCCGTCGGGATAATACGCTCGGTAACCCCCTATGTTCTTTAATGAAAGTATTTTTTCTTGAAAAATTCCTTTATGAATACTTTCATTAAAATGAGGTTTAATGTCATTGTGTTTTACTGAAATTCTATCTCGGGTTCTTTTATAACTTTTTTGTTGAAATCGACACTGTTTTATTTTTGTCTCGTTAAAAACTGTGCAGTTTCGGAAATCAGCATTTTACTGTATTTTAGAGTCGGATTTCAAAATTTCATTATTCATGAAACCTTCTCATCTCGTCGAGATCTAAAATTTTCGTTTTTGGTGAAAGTTGAAATTCGGCCTCTAAAGGCCTCGTTTGGCTGAAAACCGTGGCTGCTGTTTCTCCTGAAACTGTTTTAGTCAAAAAACTGTGCCGTTTCGGGAATCTGTGTTTTAGTACCTCTTAGGGTCGGATTTTGAAAATATTTTCTTCATGAAATTTCTTTATCTCATCAAAATCTAAAATTCTTGCTTTTGTGAAAAATCAAAATTCAGCCTCTAAAAGTCCCGTTTGGCTAAACTAGTGGCTGCCAGTTTTTTTTTTTTGAAACTGTGTTGGACAACTTGTCCGTTTTTACAAAAATGACTTCAAACTTGGTCTTAGAATAAAAATTAGGTTTTGTCATAGTACCCAAAAATGTTCAAAACATCAAGGGCTATAAGTTCAAACTTTAAAACATTGAAAAATCTCACTCTATGGCCCTCATTTTCGCGGTCCAAGTCACCGGAAATTTTTTTCCTCTAATCCGAAAATAAGCAACTTAGATCGAGCATAAACATACCACATCAAGCTAACCTCCAAACTCACAAAACCAACATAAAACTCACACACCCTTATTACAACTCATCTCCTCAAGAACCACAAATTTACATCCACAAATCCAAACTTAAAGTTGGCTAGAAGTTAATGGGGATGAGTTTGAGAACTTACCCTTGAAGAACTCTCTTTCTCTCTTGAAAACTTTTGAACTCCCCTAAGCTTTGTTAATGGCTTGAACTAGAAGAGTATAAGGAATTTTGAGAATAATATTTATATATTTTCAAACTTTACAAAAAGAGAACATGAAAAAAAGAGAGAAATTTTAGAGTTTTTACCCTTGGAAAAATGCTTGTCAAGACTCCTCCTTTTCTCCTTCAACTTAACTAGGATTTGTGGTGAGATTTATGGGAACTTTTGAGTGTGTGTGAGGTAAGGGATGGCTTGGTTTTTGGTGAGGGAAAAGTTTAGAAAACTTGAAGGTTGGAGCTTTGGGGAACCGGTTTTAGGATGTGGAGAAGGAAGTGAGATAAAGCAAAAGTAGGCTTAGATCACATTGGTTCTATTTATAGACCACTAGGTTATTACCTCCTTTAGTCTACTTAACTAATCAAAAATTTTGTTAACACCTCTTGAAGATGGCCGGCCAATGTGAGAGAAAGAGTGAAGGAAAAATGTCATGATTTACTTTCAATCATTACTATCACATCAATCCTCTAGCACACTCAACATTTAACCAAAATTTTTGCTATACATTCCTTGAAGATAGCCGGCCAAGTGAAGAGAAAAAGTGAAAGAAGAAATGTCATGATCTCCTTTCAATTATTACTATCACGTCAATCCTCTAGCACACTCAACATTTAACCAAAATTTTTGGATATCAATTCCTAAGGATGGCCGGCCAAGTGAAGAGAAAAGGAGAAAAAAACTAATCATTAGTCCTATTCCCTCTCTCATCACATCTCATCATGAAGTCCATGTAGCACACTTCACTAGCCAAATTTTTTGGCTATAACCCCTCAATTTTGGCCGGCCAAGTGAGGGAAAGAGAGAGAAAAATGAACCTAACCCTTGTACCTTTGTCTACTTCTAAATTTACTCATTAAAACTGTCAAAAATTATACTGACAGTTATTTTCTCCTGTATACTGGTACTGGATGCTAGTTTGTACTGTGCTTAGAGATTCTTAAAATTAAGATTCTCAAACTGTATCTGCACTGGAAATTCTTCCGTTTTAAGTACGGTGAGAATTTATCGATTGAATTTACTTGATCGAAAAAAAAACGTGAACTTAACGTGAAATCTGCTATAGAATTTAGGAATGCAGATGTTAATTCCATAAATCATTCAATCACAAAATGTACATAGTATAATGATTTTCTAGGAAAATCCTTGACTTAAATACATGAATTACATTATTAAATTCTGGGATTTTCTTGGTTACTACAAAGGGATTGGCTCCGGGTGTAGATAGGGTAAAATCTGCAGAGGTCATGCAAATACATAGGCCCCTTCCCTTCTCTTTTGGATGAATGGGATGGTTTAGAAGGCGCTTTCCAATCTATGGTCCTTCCGAGTGAGGGGTTAGGCGGGTAATATGGGGCTTTGGTACTTCGGTAGGGCGAGCAACTCTTAAACAAAAAAAGGTTTTGGAACCCTTCCCATATATCTGCATTTCATTCTTTATTCGGCCCGCCTCAAACAAAATGAGAAAAAAAGGAGAGGCCTTCACATTCCTAATCATGTAGGGGACCGGACGGCTTTGTTAGCCCCAGCTTTGCGAATCGCATCCTCGTGCAATGACATTGTTTGTGTGCCCCGTACTGTTCTTGCTCAGTGTTTGCAACGGCGTTGGTTGTCTACTAATGGCATTATTGCAAAAGAGCAAGAATCGGAACTAGACGTTGTCATGATTCCATTGTTAAAAAAAAGGATTCCCTTATTTGAGAATGTATTCTTAAAACACATATTTCTTATTGTAGAGGATAAAATCAACAATTAGAGAAATTAAGGGCCAATGACCGAGTTAGGAGTCGTCAATTAGTGATGTTGATCCGCTGCAAAAATGAGAGCATTAGTAAACCTGAAAGTAAAGAAAAGCAAAGAAAAGAAATAAATTTATAGTTGTTCCCCTAATAACTTAGGGTATGTCCACTATAGGGCTCCGATGGTTTCACTATGTATCTTTGAAAAGCGTTATAATGAGTTATTAAAAGAAGAACGAAATGAAAGAGAGAAATATATCTTTGAAACTACAATAAATAATGGAAAAGTGTGTTGTAAGTGAGCATGCAGAAGAAGATGATGTGTGTGCCCTGGAAGACGTCTAAATGCCTTGTATTTTCTGATTCCTTGAGTGATTTTTCCATTAATTTTTGATATTCCTTTCCTTCTTAGGCATTGTATGACTTTTCTTAATCGATTCTCTTTACGATTGATTGATCACCTATGATTTATTGTCCTTCTGGAGTTGATTTGGGCTCTTTATTCGTGGTTGTTGGAGATGTAGTTTCCATATATCGAAAGCAATCAATCTCGTCCAATAAAAGGGTTGCTTGTAGCCTAAGTCAGCCAGTGACCTTTTTTCTCATTAATTCCTCTAACTCGAGTAGTTGATTTCTTTCCTTTTCCAATTTCTATTGCTGAATTTCGTATTTGGAATGGCTTAAGGATATTCTCTCGTGGCTTAATGGCCAAGGGTATTCATTGACTCGTGGGGTTAACCGGTGGGAGTGACTAGTTGATGAATCGTTTTAGTCTATCCGGAGAGTCGCAGTACTCATTTAGTGACCTTTCAGAGTTTGAGTTACTACATGTACGGTGAGGGATGAAATGTGAAATCTTATCTTAACACTACCTCCTTTCTTTCATATTTCTTATTAGCGCTACTTCTCTCTTACTTCTAAAATATTTTCAGATTAACCTCTTTTATCCTAATTTGCTTCTTTTTTTTTTTTGCGTTCATCGTATTTCTGAAAATGTGTTCCTTTAGAAAATGTTTTCTTGCAACACGTATTTCTAATGTACCCTTTCTTTCTTCTATATTTTTATTATCGCTACTTCTCGCCTGCTTCTCAAATATCCTATTTATCTATTTGTTTATTTATTATTTCTAGTCATTTTACTTTTATCCCTTAAATGTTTTCAAATAAAACGAACAAAAACAAGAAATAACGTAGTTGACATACGTGTAAAAGCTAATGAATCAAGATTCAGTAGAGCATATTTTGACATTTGATTACAACAACATTGATATTTTAAAATTATAAAAGTAAAGTTGACGTTTACAACTTCCAAAACATAATGTTATAAATGAAGGTAGATTTAATATTTAAATTAGCATTATACATTGATGTATAAAATACTAAATATGTCATTTTCACACTTTTTAATATTAAAAATGACATTGACGTTAATGTAAAGATAATCTACATGTACTTAATTCAAAAAATTTCCTTCTCCTTTGATCTGTCTTCACTAAAATAACTATAACTTACCCATTTTAAATATTTATTCCATAATTCTTCAAAATATCGTTTTAATAAAAGTGACCTTAATTTTCATGCTAGAAAAATATTTTTTATCAAAATATTCTAATTAAATATACTCTTTTTTTAATATGACTTTGTTGATGCCCTTATTTTCTATTTTATTAATTTAATTTGTTTGACTATTGTTTTTGTAACGACCCCTCACGGACCTGCACCGTTTTGTGCGGCTGAAGCAGCTGACACGCTGAAAAGGTGGGGCCCGTGATCTGGCTCCACGCGTTTCGTGTCAGGTGTGGACGCACGCGCGCATGTGGACCGTTTACGATTAACTTGATCCAAATGGACTGAAAATTAATTCCAAAATTCAAATAAAATTAATAAAAATAATATATTATAACCGAATTTTTAGCGTTTGAAATACCAAATGTGGACCAAATGTATCCGTTTTTTATACCATTTGGCTCGAAATTTCAAACACTACTTAGCTAAAAATAAAACACATAAAATTAAATAAAAACGCATTAAATTAAATTAAAACAGACCAAATTGATTAAAACTAAAATAAAACTCAATAATTTAAAATTTAAATATAAACATGTACAAATAAATTAATACTTATAAAAAGTCTAAATTTAAGGGATTTAATTAAGCATAAAATAATGATTATCAAGAGACAGTTCTAAATTCTCTCTCTTCTCTTCTCTTCTCTTCTTTGTTTCTCTACTTCACCTTCCTTTCTGTTTCCCTTAATCCTGTATCGGTCCATCTTGTGTACAACTCTAGCTTTGAAGATCTTAGAAATGGTAAAGCTTTTATTAGTTCATAATTCATGTTGGAACTCTATATATATATATATATATATATATATATATATATATATATATACGTAGATATATATATATTCATTTATTTATTTATAACAAGAAAGCAAAAGAATTTAACCAGCCTAGATGTAGATAGTTTTCTTGTTACTTCTTTTGACGATTCTCCGGTAACAACGCCAAAAACTTATTATTATTTTATTAATTACACACAAGCGCACTCATCAATTATAATAGACACGCGAAACGAGACCAATCTCACATAGAATGCTTAAAAGAAGATAAAACTCACGAAAATATTAACTAATCCAAATTAATTAAACTCTAACCTTGTTCCAATAAATTTGATGGAGAAAAAGGTAAGACTGGGAATTATAATAAAGAAAAGAAATATAATTATAAGTAAAATCAGGTCATAAAATGCCATGTTTATTTCACCGATTCGAGTTTAAAATTCAAGTTTTATTACAATAAAAAGCTCTCGAAAACAAATACATTTAACTTTTTTTTCTACAAAGAAAAAGCTCTCACATAAAGTCACAACTCAAATTGAATTAAAAACCCAAATTAATGAACTAAATGGGTCCAAAATCTATAGTAAAAAGCTTTCACATAAATTACTAAGGGTTGAGAATCCACCAATATTCAACTAATATCTCTACCGTATATTGATTCCAGTATTTTGAGTGATAGTGTAGAAGTCAATCTTACTATCTACTACAGAAACACATTTTGTAGTTTTTCCATTTCTTAAAAATGTGTAATGTCTAAGCATTATATGTATACAATTTAATAGAAAACATATAAGTAAACAGCTTAACTTTTATCAATGACCACAAAGCAACAGTGAATTTATAACAATCAAGAATACATGATATTAATAATGAAATAACATTCACAAAATGAAGCGAAAATCATAAACGTTAAAACGCAAATAGATTGGAATCAACACACAATAGTGGATTAAATAATTAAACATGGCTTCATCATCCACCTCAGTAGAAAAAAAAATTACAAATACATGAAAAAAAGTAAAAACTAAAATAAAAGAAATCGCCCTGTTGAAGACCTTCCATATCCTGTACTGTGTATCCCACACTGTATTTTTTCCTCTCAACCTTGCAATATTTTGGCGTCAGCCTTCTCTTCTAGGCAATAGTATTGCTAATGTCCACCCACTGTAATGATAATCCAACCTTTGTTTATTAATTTTTTTATTTTTTTATTTCTTTTTCTTTCCCTTCCCGCGCCGGTTGGGATGCATTTTTTCGCAAATAATCTAGTGCAGACAGGAATACCTGAATCCGGGCAGCGAGTATGCCTGAATCCCGAAAATTTTTGGGCTCAGGCAACCCGAAAATGAAGTGAAAACACATTAAAAATAAACGAAAATAGTAGAAAATAGGCCAATATGAAAAGCTTTAAAAAGTATATAGACCAATTTTTAGTTATAGAAATTAATGGACCATAACTTGTCAAGTTATGATTCATAACCAGATAAATTATAAACAAATTTGCCAAGTTATGGTTCATAGTCGAGACAAGTGATGGACAAAAATCATGAATTATAGACAATAACTTATCAAGTTATGGTTCATGACATAACCGACAAGTTGTGGACGAAAAGCGATAATTTAGCCAATTTATTAACTTATGTAAACTATTGACCTGTTAATTTTAATTCATCTTAAGCCTTAGCCTATTTCCCTCATTCTCCCTAAAATAAATTAAAAACATACCAAATTGATCAAAAGTAAAATAAAACACAATAATTTAAATTTTAAATAAAAATATGTACAAATAAATTAATACTTATAAATAGTCTAAATTTAAGCGATTTAATTATGCATAAAATAATGATTATCAAGAGACAGATCTAAATTCTCTCTCTTCTCTTCTCTTCTCTTCTTGGTTGACTCCTTCACCTTCCTTTCTGTTTTCCTTAATCCTGTATCGGTCCATCTTGTGTACAACTCTAGCTTTGAAGATCATAGAAATGGTAAAGCTTTACTGCTTCATAATTCATGTCGGAACTCTATATACATACGCATATATATATATATATACATATATATTTTGTGAATTTATCATACAATTTTCATCTTTTATTAGCTTTCCAATTTCTATGATCTGTTATCACTTATCTAACTAGGATAAGATGTGTATATATAATATGATGACGAGTCAAATAGACTGACTGAGAGTTGCTAAATCTGATCAGAATCAACTCGTATATATATTTTCGTTAAATTTCTTATAATGAAAATTTTGCCTTCTTACGTGCTGGTCAAATATATTTATGCCAACAACGGGGAATGAGTTCAGGAGATGTTTGCACTGCGACAAACAATCTATAACTGCATCGCATGTCTTTTCCCTGTTTTTCTCTCTCTTTTTGTTCTTTTTTTTTCTCCTTTTCTTATTCATAAATGCCTTTATCATATAAAGTAGAACTGGCTAATTCTATTTTTGATTTTTCAGGTTTCAAGCATGTAACAAACCAGAGTGTCAAAGGTAAATATATATTTGACCATTTCTGATGCATATCCTAATATTAATTGTATGTTAGACACCAAAAAATGTGATAATAATATATTTGTTATGTTATTTTTATTTTGATGATTGGTTCAAATCACCATGTTTTAGGTTCAAACAATACTCTCTCTCTTAAAAAACTTAAATCTAAAAAGTTTTGCTACAATATTTTCTCTCACAAAATTTAAATTCTAGTTACCTTCCAAACGGGCCCTAAAAGTTTATTTGGTACACGGGTTCAGACCACGCAGTTCAAACCTTTTCACTACACTAATTTCTCTCATAAAAATCTAAAGTTCGGTTCAAACTTTCTGGTTTGAGCCTGCGAACTAAACAATAACTAACGTTCTATTTGCTTCGCTAATTCAAATTGTGTGGTTTTGAACCTTTTGAGTTTAAAATAAAAATTCTAATCCTATGTTTGTGGCCTGATCGGCACTAGGCTGCTGATCACTGCTCCGCCCATCACCTTGCTGAATAGGCAATAAACATTGGTAAGCGTTCAGCAACCCAACCTAACGGGATATCTGAACCTCCTCTTCTACTCTCCGCTGAGTGCAGGCTAGAGAAATCTCAACAAAACACTCCTCGGCCTCTGCCCTCAAAAAAATCATATCTGCCTGAAGGGAAAGGAAAAACCACAAGAGAAAGAAAAAGCTTTGAAATAAAAGAATTACACCTCAACCAAGTTGTGTGCTTTGAAAGTGCGTATAAGTGCACCATTTTCCTGTCAACAATTGGAAGAGTACATGGAAGAAATTAAATGTCCATTACATTGCATTGGATATCTAAAAGACACTGAACAGCTCATACTTGCATTGCAGACTATCAAAAAGTCACACAGAGAGAAGTGAGGCAAATTCCACTATTGATGGCAGAGACAGCGGTTTGCTCTCTTATAGACAAGCTAATTCCACTATTGGCTGAAGAAGTGAACTTCTTGAGAGGTGTTCATGGAGAAGTTTCAGAAATCAAGAGGGAACTTGTGTTTATTCGGGCTTTTTTCTCAAGGATGCTGATCAGAAGGCAGAAGGCGAAGGTGACAATGGCGATGGCGTTAAAGCATGGGTTGAAGAGCTAAGAGAAGTTGCATTCAAAATAGAAGACGTTATTGATGTATATATATATCACATGACGATAAATCGTCCTGATCCTCACGGATTCATTGCTTTCCTCCATAAAATGGCTTGCTTTGTCACGAAACTAAAACTGCAGCGTCACATTGCAACACAAATTCGAGAGATCAATGGAACCGTTCGAGGTATTAAGAAAAGAAGTACAAGGTATGGCTTTGATTCTCTACAACAAACACCCATGAATGATGCGCCTGAACAATGGAATGACCCTCGGAGGGCAGCCTATTTCCTTAGAGAAGCTGAAGTCGTGGGTATTGAATCTCCTAGAAATAAATTGATTGAAATTTTGAAAACACATTCTCCAGAAGAACGCATTGCGATTTCACTAGTTGGGTTAGGGGGTTCGGGAAAAACTACTCGCCAAACAAGTTTACAATTATGTAAAAAGAGACTTTGATTGTCATGCTTGGATCACAGTTTCAGAATCATACAGTGCAAAGGAGCTACTAAGAAACCTAATAAGGAAGGTTTACGCAGCAACTGAAGTATCCGCTCCAGTAACTATTGATACAATGGATGAGCAATCACTAACGGAGCAATTGATAAACTACTTGCAGAACAAAAAGTATTTTATTGTTTTCGACGATGTCTGGAATAAAGAATTTTGGGGAGATGTAAATTTTGCATTACCAGAAAATGGTGGAAGGATAGTTATCACGACAAGGAAGAAGGAGGTTGCTGATTTTTGCAAAAGATCAGTATCTTCAGTCTATGTCCATTCGATGAAACCATTGCCTCCTGACAAAGCCATGGAATTATTTTGCAAGAGGGCTTTTCTATCTGAACCTGGTCGGTGTTGTCCTGCCAACTTAGAAAATTGGTCTCGCGAGATTGTTGCCAGTTGCCAAGGGTTACCCCTGCAATTGTAGCCATTGCTGGTCTTCTGTCAACTAAAAACAAGGTCCCTTATGAATGGCAAAAGTTTTATGAAACCCTCAGGTCAGAGTTGGTCAATCATTCTGAACTCAAAAGCACAACAAGAATACTATCACTCAGTTATACTGATTTACCTTACTACCTCAAATGTTGCATATTGTACTTTGGAATTTTTCCAAAGGGCTATTCCGTTAGATGTGGTAGATTAATTCGCCAGTGGATAGCAGAGGGTTTTGTGAAACCTCAAAAGAACAAAACCTTGGAGGTTGTTGCGAAAGAGTACTTTTCTGAGCTAATAGATAAAGGTTTAGTTGAAATATCAGATGTAGACAACCAAGGGAAAGCAAAGCGTTGTCGTGTTCATGATCTTCTTCATGTTGTCATCTCACAAAAGATGGAAGAATCAAGATTTTGCCAAGTTTTATCAGATGAGTCACCAACTTTTGAAGGAGTAGCTCGTCGTCTATCAATAATCGGTAGCTCAGACAATTATTTGCAAGAAACTGAAATTTCCCGGGTTCGTTGTCTTTTTTTGTTGAATGGGAATAATGAGTTGCTCAATTCTACTGTTGATGCACTTGCCACAAGTGTTATGCTCCTAAAAGTACTTGATTTTGAAGACAATCCTTGCTTAGATCATCTCCCTGAAGATATTGGAGACTTGTTTCACTTGAGATATTTAAGTGTACGTGATACAAAAGTGAAGCTGCTCCCAAATTCCATAGGAAAATTGGTAAACTTGGAGACTTTGGATCTAAAGCGATCATTGGTTTATGAAATTCCCGCAAGTATTAATCGGCTTAGTAAGTTACGTCATCTTTTTGGCTGGAGTTATGTCAACAAAACTGAACTCTTTTCTTTCGACAGAGTAAGAGGAATAAAAATACAGAGAATCGAGTCCTTCAAACACTTGCAGAAGTTATACTTCATTGAGGCCAATATTGACGGTGCTTGTATTATAGAAGAGCTTGGAACTTTGACGCAGTTAAGAACATTGGGCATTGAGAAAGTGAGAGGTCCAGATGGAAAAAGTCTATGTAGTTGCATTGAGAAAATGAAATACCTCGAATCCCTTTCTGTGAGATCGATAAGTGAAGATGAAAGACTTGATTTAGATTCCATTTCACATCCCCCCGAATTTCTTCGCCGTCTCTATTTAGAAGGTCCTTTAATGACATTGCCGAGGTGGATCATGAAACTTCAAAATCTTGCCAGGATTTCAATTCGTTGGTCGAAATTGGGAGATGATCCATTGAAAGTCCTTGGTAATCTGCACGAGCTAGTGGAGCTTGAGATCAGCTATGATGCATTTGTCGGTGAACAACTACACTTTGAAGAAGGTGTCTTCCCAAAACTTAAGGTGCTCCGACTTTACGCCTTGAAGTGGTTGAGTTCATTGATAATAGAGGAAGGTGCATTGCGCGACCTGGAAAAGCTTTACTTGGGGCCTTCGCCACAAATGAAGGAGGTGCCAACTGGCATAAAACATTTAAAAAATCTTAAATTCCTACACTTCTGGCGCATGCCAGATGAATTCACGGCAAGTGTGAATCCAAATGGAGGACACAGTTATCATATCGTTCAGCATGTAGTACCATTTGTCTTTTTCCATTGTGCTGATGGCCAAGTCTACCGTCTTCACGATTCTGGTCTCCAACAATTGTGAGGTAAAATATTTTCGTTTTAAATTTAGATCATCACCTCTGAATTTTTGTTTTTTCAATTTCCATTTGAATTGTTCGTGATCTGTCATGAATATTTTTAGTCCTGAACACGTGTGTGAATACATATGGTGCACGTTTATATATACAATTCTTTGTTGTTTCTTTTCCTTTTTTTTTTTTTGTTTATGTTTCCAATGTTAGTGGCAGAGCCACATTGTATTTTGCATTATTATTTTTAAAAAATTAGTTACGTCTCTATTTGGTAAGAAAAATTACAAATATTCTCCCGTTGAATAATTAAAATATATTGTTATGTTTTCATATTATAAGAAAAGTTATGATTGTATCTCCACTCATTGTAATTGAAATATATAAATATTTCTCTGTTTAATAATATTTCTAATTGTTTTTCCATAGTTTCCTTGCTTAAAAAAAAAAAATCTGGCGTAAAGGAATGTGATGGAGTTGAATATAATTATAACTTGTCTTCCCATACAGAGCCAAGAATGATCAGGAAATTGAGGGGAGTCCATGGACAGTAAGGAGCATGAGTAAGCTTATTAACTTCCTTCTAATTAATTGATTACCGAGTTTTATCTAAATTTTACATTACTTCTTAATTTTGAGTGATTCATTTTATGTTTATCATTGATATCTTCCATTGTTAGGCCTTTTCTGTCAATTGCGCATGGGATTTTCTCAAGCCAGAGCACCGGAGTACTTTTATTTAGTTGTAATACTCGCCCAAATAAAATTATTAAATAAGCAGTGACTTTTGGACTGTAATATTTTTACTTTGGTAAGGTCATGGACAATGTATTTATTTCACTAGTAAGACTAGTGCTAGTTTGTAGTCATGTATTGAAAAACTAATTAAATATTGTTAAAGATGGTGGTAAGCCACTTAAACACTGGGGTGGTGAGACGTATGATTATTTTTTTTTTTCCATTTATTTTTAGTTTGTGCTCAACATATTTAATACTTTTTTCACCTTATATTTAATAGTTTAAAATCTCTTACCAGTGAATTATAGTTTAAAATATCGAATTTTTTTCATATTTTATACGATGAGCAACCTTATTTAAAAAATAGTTCACTGAGCATTTGGATTCGAGCATTTTTAATGTAGGTTTCAAACAACCCAAGGAAAAATTTGAATTTTCTTCATATTTTTTGTTTGTCATTATGAAAAGATCTGGGCCATTCTCGTATCCAAGGAAAATTTTGTTAGATTTTTAAAGTTCAGATAGAATAGATGTTATAAATTGAAGTTTGAGGGACATTTTATGACTCATCTTGTAGTTTAAAAGGCAACTGTAACCCAGTAACTGTAAATGACAAACGCCGGGATCGGGGCTAAGCCTGAGGGTCTCTACTCAGGCAAGCCTTATATTGTAGAGGCTCGCGGCAGGCACGATTCAGGCCCATGCCTCCGAAGGCGAGCTGGAACTTTTAACACCTCCTTTCATGACCAATTAAAACTCAATTGAACAATAAAAAATAAAAAGCAGTACGTAATCCAAATATGTATACGTTACTATCCATATAATAGGGACATTACAAACGAATATTCACAATAGAAGGGACAAATGGCCTGCTGACCTTCAAAAAGAGTAGGTTGCCGAAGATAATGACTTGGCTCAAAGTTAAGTTATTTCAATATCATGTGACCCTCTGTTTTAATTTATTTTGGTTCTTTTTATTTGATTGTCATATGTTTCATAGTTTAGCTTTTTTTTTGGAAACATACTTTAGAAATTTTACGTTTAATACTTTTCACAAAAGAAAAGAAAATCTATTTATGTATTTTTGAAGTCTATTTTTTTTCTAAAATAAATCTTTTATTGGAAACTAAAACACAGCTACATCTTGGTGGTTACAGGGGGAGTCACCTCCTCATAACTGAACTACTACCAGAGCCAGAAACAAAGGACAATTTTGGCATATGATCCGCAAGAGGAAAGGAGACAAATCCTCTTTTACTTTTAGAGTTTAGAGTGCATAAGTTTAAATTTTTACACATTAATCTTAACTAATATCCCATTAGACAAAAAATAATATTAGTCAAAAGCGTATTAATTATGAGTGAGAGGTAAAAATTAAGACTCATGTGTCAAATTCATTCTCAGTCCTAGGAATCCAAGCAAAAGACATATCAACGTCTGGAGTTAGCCAATATAACTGTGAAAATCATCGAATCACCTACCAATCTATGGGGCCGCATTTGCTAACCAAGCGTCCATTGTAGATTTAAGGCCCGTCTTGAAGCTAAATTCAAATCATGATTAGGTAATTTTGTGAAAAGAGAAATTTTAGAATTCTTATCCTTTATGAGATAAAAATTATTGAGCAGAATCATTATTTAGATTTGACCGTATGAGTATAGGTTCCAAACAACCTATTACATTCTCTAATCACCATCACTGAACTGTTTAGAGAAACCGCAACCGCAAATGCAACTGCAAGCTCTACAACCTGAAACTCTATCTCTAAACCATTGCAGTACGAGAGAAATCCTTGTGTGAATTCGCTGAGTTGAACCACCTGACCCAACAACGATAACTTCCGCCCCTGATTTCGTGTCTGAGAAGGCTGCATCAGAAAAGATCACGGTTCCGGACCATGCTTCCATGCTCCCTCCAGCGATGGAACTCGAGTCACTTTCCATAGTCCCATTACACCCCTTATCCTCCATCAGCCTAGAAGCAGAATGCTCCTTATATAGCCCCCGAATTTTTCGGAAGAGTTCCCACTGATTTATAAGTTTCGCCTCAAAAACCAACTCGTTCCTCGATGATGCAAGTCCGAATTCCCCTAGGTAGAGCACACCTGCAAGCAGCTGCAAATACAGGGAAAACCAGAGAGAATAAAAACTCAGAGAAAGTTTTGCTTTCATTAATTCCGTTCTGTCGCAGTCCGAGAACAAGTATTGCCTTATAAGGCTAAAGAGGCAAACGACAGCCAAAAGGGAAAAACGGCAATGTAAATAACAAAATGACATATAGCTAAACAAACGACAGTAAGGACAAGAAACAAACGACAGTAAAGAAAATTGATAGCTCCTGCATCAGTGACCCCCGCTGTGGAAAAGAATTCGTCCACGAATTCAAACAAGAGAGGAGGAAGAAGCATCTGGTGGGAAATACTCATACAAGTCTAAGACATTGAAGGTAGAAGAGATATGCAAATCAGGAGGAAGGTCAATGACATAAGCATTATCATTGATCTTCCGGCTGATGTGGAAAGGTCCCAGCTTCTTAGGCTTCAGTTTGTTGTACGTTCTCACAGGAAAACGCTCCTTGGAGATGCACCATGACCAAATCACCTTCACGGAACACCTTCGCGCGGCGGTGCTTGTCAACGTCGAACTTGTAACGGGCAGCAGCCTCGGTTAACTTTTTCTGGACGTTCTGGTGGGTGAAAACCACGTCATCGGCAAGGGCAGCAGCAGTCTTACTCTTGGATTTTGGAAGTTGCAGCAGGTCCGCGGTGAAATTAGGGACTTTAGTATAGACAATGGAGAAGGGGGACTGACCAGTTGAACGGTTTGTCATGGAGTTGTAGGCAAACTCAACCTGACCAAGAGAGAGATCCCACCCTTTCGGTTTGTTGCTAGCAACACAATGCAACATGTCGCCCAAGGTACAATTGACGACCTCAGTTTGGCCGTCGGTTTGAGGGTGGTAGGCGCTGCTGAACTTTAGTGAGGTGTCGAAACGCTTCCAAAGCTCGCGCCAAAATGGGAGATGAACTTGACATCTCTGTCAGATGTGATGGACCGGGGTACTCCATGGAGTTTCACAACGTCCCGAAAGAAGAGTTGGGCGACAAAGCTTGTGTCCCCCGTTTTGTGGCAGGGGATGAAGTGCGCCATCTTGGAGAATCTGTCCACCACGACCATCACTGAATCGACATGTCGAGCTGTCTTGGGTAGACCAAGGACAAAGTCCATGCTCAGGTCAACCCAAATAGTCTCCGGGATGGGAAGAGGAGTGTAGAGGCCGGTGTTTTGAGAGCGTCCCATGACTGATTGACATACACCGCAGCGCTCCACAAACCGTGTAACTTCGCGACGCATGGAGGGCCAAAAGAAACGCTCGCTAAGGAGAGCGAAAGTTTTGTCTCTGCCCGCATGTGCTGCTAGACCGCCAGAGTGCAGTTCTCGGATGAGCTACTCACGGAGTGATGTATTGGGTACACAAAGTTGATTTCCTTTGAACAGTAAACCGTCTTGAATGGAGAAGTCGCCACAGGGTGTCCGTTGAGCACATTTGGCCCAGTGAGAGCCAAAATTCGTGTCACTAGGGTAGAGGTCCTTGAGGACATCAAATGCTGTAATCTCCGAGTGGAGGGTGACTAAGAGGTGAGCACGACGACTCAACGCGTCATCCACCTTATTTTGGACGCCCGAGCGATGTTTGATCACAAACGTGAACTTCTCTAAGAAGATAATCCACCGGGCATGCATGCGGCTAATTGATTTTTGAGACTTGAGGAAACGAAGTACTTGGTGGTCACTGTGAAGCACGAACTCCTTATGCACAAGGAAGTGTTCCCAATTCTTCAAAGCTCGAATGACGGCGTATAATTCCTGCTCATAGGTAGACCATCGCTGCCTGGTTTCGTTGAGTTTCTCGCTGAAATACTCAATAGGCCTGCCCTCTTGTGTCAACACAGCCCCAATCCCTAACATTGAGGCATCGGTTTCCACCTCAAATGCCTTGTCAAAGTTAGGCAACGCGAGGATGGGAGCCGAAATTAGCTTAGTTTTGAGAGCCCGGAAGCTGTCTTCTTGGGCAGGGCCCCATTGCAAGGTCTTGTGTCTCAAGCAATCAGTGAGGGGGGCTGCAATGCTGCTGAAATTGCGGACGAACCGTCGGTAGAAGGTGGCTAGGCCGTGGAAGCTGCGGACCTCGTTGACTGTGGTGGGAGTTGGCCATTCCTTGATGGCCACAATCTTGTTGTCATCGGTGGCAATTCCTTCGGCACTCACTACAAAGCCCAAGAAAAGGACTCGATCCGTCATAAAGACACATTTCTTCATGTTGAGGTAGAGCTTATTCTACCGTAAGGCTCCAAATATGGCCTCTAAGTGCTGCAAATGTTCATCGCAACTCTTGCTATGGACAAGGATGTCATCAAAGTACACCACAGCGAATTCACCGATGAAAGGCTTAAGGACTTGGTGCATAAGCCGCATGAAGGTACTTGGCGCGTTGCAAAGCCCGAATGGCATGATTAGCCATTCGTATAGGCCTTCGCGGGTCTTGAACGCGGTCTTCCACTCATCCCCCGGCCGGATGCAAATCTGATGATAGCCACTCCGGAGGTCCAATTTTGAGAATATTGCGGCGCCTTCCAGTTTGTCCAACATATCCTCAAGTCGAGGGATAGGGAACCGATATTTCACAGTGATCTTGTTAATTGCTCGGCTATCCACACACATTCTCCAAGTGTGGTCCTTCTTTGGGACCAAGAGTGCTGGGACGGCACATGGGCTCAAGCTTGGCCGAATGAGCTTCTTGGACATTAGGTCGTCAAGGATGCCCTGGAGGGTCGCATTCTCTTTTGGACTCATGCAATAGTGAGGGAGGTTTGGAAGAGAGGCACCCGGCACTAGATCAATTTGATGCTGAATATCACGCATAAGTGGCAGCATGCTAGGTAGTTCTTCCGGGGATAAGTCACCAAATTTTTGTAGCAAGTCCTCTAGTAGTGGTGGCACAGTGGTGGTCTCGGGACTAGTTTCTTTCACCACCAAAGCGAGGACAAAGGGTTCTCCAAGCATCTCCCTTTGGAAAGCTGCACCACTTTGGTTACACAATGTTTTCTTTTTGGGGGCCTGGCCACTAGAGTTGGCCGGCTGTTCCTTAGACGGAAGGAGGACAATTTTCCGCCCCTTCCACTCGAATTGGTAAGTGTTGTCTCGGCCGTTGTGAGTAGTTTTCATGTCGAACTCCCAAGGGCGCCCCAAAAGGACATGGTAAGCATCCATGTCGATAACATCACACTCCACCTCATCCCTGTAAAATTTCCCGGTAGAGAAGGGAACGCGGCACATTTCGTCGACTCGGATGTCCACACCTTTCTTCACCCAGCCAATCCTGTAGGGGTGAGGGTGCTTGGTGGTCGGTAAGCCGAGGGCCTTAATTAACTGTAACACCCTGAAGAATTAATTGAGTTTAAATGATTCCAAAGTATTTAAATTATTCACAGTAATTTATTTTAATCCAGAAGTGTGTATGGGCGCATTTCTGGACTGTTATATTTTTCTACATGTCATTTTCTTTTATTTTTCTTTTTCTTTTCTTTTCTTTTCTTTTTCCTTTCTTTTCTTTCCTTTTTCCCTTTTTCCCTGTGCGTTCTCTCTCTCTCTTTCACTCTCACTCTCCCGCGCACTCACTCTCTCTTTCTCTCTCATTTCTGTCCCAAATCGAACGGGTTTTGAGCCAAAGAGTGATTTCAAAGAGTTTCCAATATCAAGAGAAGGATTCAAGGTAAGATTACTGAAAGAACCTCTCTTGGATTTCAAGTTTTCGGATTTAAAACTTAATTTTGGTTCAAAACGGATTTTGATGGATTCTGAGTAAAACTAGAGTAGAAATTGGAAATCTTGGGTTCTTTGGACTTGTTTTAGGACTTAGAACCCAGATCTACTGGTTGTCCCTTGAGATTTTGCGAATTGGGACTGGATTTGCAGGTTTTAAAAGCTGATTTCCGCGAGTTTTCGCGAACTGGAGATCTCCACCGGTCGACCGGATCTTGTTATGGCCACCGGCCGACCGGTCCGGTCGACCGGATGCACACCACCGACCGACCGGTGGTGATGCACTCCTCTGTCTCCGATCGACCGGTGTACACGGGGTTTGACCCTGTTTGGCCTGAAATTGCTGTTTTGACCCATGTTTTCGGGGAAAACCCAAATTAGCTTCATTTGGGGACTTGGGATGAAAGGATTAGCATCTTTAATCCCTGATTTGATATTTAAAACCCTTGTAATGGAATTTGAAACATGAAAATTGATTAGGGCACACTAATTGGAAAATCTTGGTATATGATTGAGATTCGATTACTTTAGGACTGAGAATTGATCCTAAAGTGGTGTTTTGTATCAGTGATCGCTGAGGATTCAGACTGAAGGGGCTTGAGGAAGCGGAAGCCGGAAAAGGCAACGCTAGTCCCAGGTTCGATTGTGCGAGGTAGGATTTCTATCCCTCTTCTTGTGAGCCTGTTTTCAGAAATGATTTTGGCCTTGAAAATGTTTTAAAGAAAGGGATTGGTTTGTGAAAGAAAAATGTTTTAAAAACCATGGCTTGTCAGTTTATGGAATTCCCTGGCTTGTCCTATCCTTGGAATCCATAGCTTGTTTAGTCATGGAACCTCATGGCTTGCCCAGTCATGGGGCCCGCGGCTTAAGTAGTTCGTGGGGTCATATGAACGATTTTATAATGTTAAACGGATGCGGAAAGTGCATCCTCGGGGGCAGAACCCGAAACCGGTCCGGTAGGCGAGGCACTTGGTGAGGTAAGTAATTTGCACTAATTACTTACTGAAGCCTATAATATGGTTAGTTTCTGTTATATTTCCTTTGAGAAAAAGGATGTGAGGTTCCGGCTGTTCTGTTGGGACTGAATGTCTTATTTTATTTATTAATTCATTTACGCACTCTTTTGTTTAAGTACTTTAAATTATATCTTATTGGGCCTTTCGCTCATGTTTCAATGTTTTAAATGTAAACCCCTCCCAGGAGACTCGAGGAGCGGTGCATCGTAGCTGAGTGGTGCTACGGATTGATCAAGTGAGGATCGCGTTCATCCTCTGTTATAAATGTAAGAAAATTGAGAAAGGTTATGTAAACTTATTTAATATTTAGATTTACTAGACTGTGGATGATGTTTGTTGTAATTGATTATTTACATGAACATGTATGTACGATCTTGTATGTCTCATGGGGTGGAGCCACAATGTCGAGGGCTCTGGATTATGTAATTTATTTATATTTTAATGCAGCTAAGTGTGGGACCCGGTTGGGGATCCGCTTTATTAATCCCTAATCGAGCTCCACGTCACCCACCCCGTTTGGGGGCATGACATTAACCCTCTTGATACCACATTCTCACTGCTTCCGCTATCAATAATGACGTTGCACACCTTTGAGTTGATGGTGCACTTGGTCTTGAAAATAGCATGCCGCTGCGTGGGTTCAAGACGTTTCGGGGACAATAATAAACGATGCATAACACATATGACTTCCTCACCCACATCACCTTCGACCACCTCGATCCCATCAAAGGATCCATAGGTCTCTGTGAACTCCTCGCTGCCCGATTCAACCTCTCCTTCAGCTAGGTTAGTTTGAGGCTTACGGGTAGGGCACTCATTTGATTTGTGGCCGGGTTGGTTACAGCGGTAACACTTGAGTCCATAAGGCTTGGCATACGGGTTAGGGGCCAAATTTGGATTAGGGTTGTTGCTTGGGGTGACCGTGGTCGGGTTGGGCTTGAAGGGGGCTCTGTTTTGGGAGGGCTTCGGTGAACTGTGAGGGCTATTGGTGTTGGTGTATGGTTTGTGCTGTGTGTAATATGGTGACGGTAGAAAAGAGGCTTGGTGGATTTATTGACACTCAGTTCGGCCTTATAGGCTAGGTTTATGGCTTGGGGAAAGGTTTTGATGGTTTTCAACTTAAGTTTCTCTTGGATAGGTTCGCGAAGGCCCCGGATGAATCGGGCCACTTGCTGGAGGCTGCTTTCGTGCAGATTGTTCCGGGCACTAAGCCTCAGGAACTCCTCAGTATATTCTCCAGCTGACCGATTGGCTTGGGTGCAGCTCTGCAAACGTAAATAGAGGATCTGCTCATAGTCACTAGGAAGGAACTGTGACCTCATAAGTTCCTTCATCTGCCTCCAAGACCTGACTGGACCGCGTCCCTCCTCTCGCCTCTGCATTTTCACCTGTTCCCACCAGGCCGAGGCTCCAGCGTTCAACCGATAGGCAACCAGTTTCACTTGGTCTTTCTTAGGTATTTCCATATAATCAATAAAATTGTCCACAGTCTTGATCCAATCCAAGAACCTCTCAATATCCAGGTACCCGTCAAATTCGAGAATATTAATTCTTAACTTAAATCCTTTAGAGTTGGATGAAGTTCTACGGACATACCTGGGTTCGGGATCATCCTCATCTTCAGTCTCAGATCCGGTACCGTAGTGTCTCCTTCGGCGCGGTGGCTCACTCTCCGACTCCGAATCATCGGATCGCGAAGGAAAACGGGGACGATGATGGCGGTGATGTTGGCGAGATGGAGTTCCAGACAACTCCCGGTCTCGCCGCTGGCGACAAAATTCGCCAGGTCCCTCGGAGTTAGCGGGTCTCGGTCTGGGTAGAGCTTCACGCATCTCTTGCAGAAATTTGTCAAATCTCATCTCAATGCGTTGCTCCAGGTCTCCTATGGCGTTCCACAACGCCTCAGCTTCTCCGCCCTCGACAACTGGGCTCTTGGAGCTCCCTCCGTCGTTCCTGGCCATCGTACCTCCCCGGGAAAGAACCGAGGGCTCTGATACCAATTGATGCAACGGGTACACCGGAATGTAACTTTACCGACTGAATCGGATGGAGAAAAGGACGGAAGTCCGAATTCCCCTAGCTAGAGCACACCGGCAAGTAGCCGCAAATACAGGGAAAAACCAGAGAGAATAAAAAAACTCAGAGAAAGTTTTGCTTTGATTAATTTCGTTCTGTCTTCGTCCGAGAACAAGTATTGCCTTATAAGGCTAAAGAGGCAAACGACAGCCAAAAGGGAAAAACGGCAATGTAAATAACAAAATGACATATAGCTAAACAAACGACAGTAAGGACAAGAAACAAACGAAAGTAAAGAAAATTGATAGCTCCTGCATCACTCTGTGATAAGTGCACAAATTTGCACTTTTAATGTTCATAATTGTCAAATTATTTTATCAAATTTGTTATTTTAATTTTAAATATTCCTAAATTTAGAGGATTTAATTTTAATTGGATTTATTTTATTTTTCAGGTTTTTGAAGAAAACAATTGAATTTGGGCTAGTTTACCAAGCAAAACCCAAAAGTTGAGCCCAAGAAAAGCCCAATTCGGCCCAAAGCCCATCAGCCCATCAGAAGCCGCGAGCCGAGCCGAGAAGCCGCAAGCCGAGCTGAGAACGCCGCAAGCCAGCCCTCGCCACGTGTCAACCACTGCGCACCACAGTCCGGTGGGACCCAGCTGTCCCCCCGGAGACGCGCCAGGCGAGTCTCCTCCACGCGCGCGTCACCCGCATTTTCTCTTTCTTCCGCGTGGGTCCCGCGTTTCAGGCTCCCTCCATCCACGTTCCGCCACGCGTCCAAGTGGGTCCGCATGTTCCCCCGCGTACGCGCGCTTGGCGCGCACCGCTCCTCCTCTGCGCGAGTCTCCTCCACGCGCGCGTCACCCGGGCTTCCTCACTCTTCCGCGTGGGTCCCGCGTGCCAGCGCCCAACCAACCAGAGCTCGCCACGTGTCCCACTTCTGCAGCATGTCTTCCTGCGCGCCAATCCGCTTTTGCCACGTGTCCCACCTCTGCAGCATTTCTCTCCCGCGCGCGTCAGTTCTCTTCCACGTGGTCCAGCTGTGTACCACTTTCTCTCCCGCGCACAAATCAACAGCCGACACGTGTCCCACTCTTCAGAAGCATGATGTTTTCTCTCCCGATTAAGCATCCGATTTGTATAGTTTTTAGCATATTCAAACTCTATAAATAGGATCATTACCAAAGTGATTAGGGGAGTGAGAGACACAATTTTTTAGAGCCTAAATTCTCACATATTTAGGTGAGGCTTGAGATGATCCTATATGTGTAGTGAATTTATTTGGATTTTCGATTCTCCAATGGTTTGTAAGTTTTATACATTTGAGTAAATAATTTTCTTTTATCATATTTCTTCTTCTTATCAATATATTTTATTGTCAACTCTCATATAAATCTAGTCATGCTCTTTTTATGTGATTGGTGCGTTATATTATGTATTGATCGGTATTATTTTATGAGTAGTCTTTTACTGCATTATTGCCAACGGTATATTGTCGCTCTTAGATTTAGTAATCTTTTACTGCATTATTGCCAACGGTATATTGTCGCTCTTGGATTTCTCATAAGATAATTTTTCCTAATTTTAAAAGTTAGAATTTTATTTACTCGAATACATTTTTAATTCATATGTTCTTCAAATATTTATTTTCCGATTGATTGTTTGGGATGTGAAACTTTCAATTGAGTCAATTCATGAATCAAAATCCAAATAGGTGAACAAAGCATATGGAGGATTCTCAAAGCCTTACCACTTTTTATTATTGAATTTTCTTTATTTTAAATTGTTCAAAAAAATATCAAAAACACTCATTCATTTTTCTTTGTTTGATTGCCTACTTTCCTAACGCTTTTTATTTGCTAATCATATCTTGTTCAATTTAACACTTCCTCGTGGGATCGACCGTTCAAATTGTACTACAATTGACCGCTTGTTTTTGTACACGTTTGGGCGTAATCAAATTTTGGCGCCGTTGCCGGGGAGGTGCATCAACAAGATTGTTCAGTAGATAATTAGTCAAAGAGGTAAGTACTATCTATCTTTTATTTATTTATTTATTTATTTTTGCTTGGCACGTTTTTTTTTTTTTTTAAAAAAAAAAAAAAACATTTTTTTTCCGTGACTTTATTGCTAGTGTATATATATATATATATATATATAAAAGCACCCACCTTTTCTCTCATTCTCCTTCCGTAGCGTGCGTTCAAAACAAAAAAAAAAAAAAAAAAAAAAAAAAAAAAAAAAAAACTCTTGTTTCCGTGACAGTGTATTCCTTTCTTTCTTATTTTTTTTATTTTTTTTTCTTTTCCACGTTCTCACGTTCTTCAAATTTTTTTTTTGTTTAAAAAAAAATATATATTTTGTAATCTTTTATTTTTGGTAATTAGGATTTTATTTTGTTTCCTCATTTGTATATTTTAATTGTTGCCTCATTTAATTTTTTTTTTATAGTTTCGTTAACTCTTAGGATTGTAATTAATTGACTAATTTAGATTCCTAATCTAGGATTTTCATAATTTGGTAGATTTAGGTTTTTGACTTTAGGAATAGTTTTCATTAATTAGATTACATTTCATAATTTACTCAATAAAACTTAATAATTAATTTTGAGAATAATTGTGTGGTTACGTGGAAAGTATAATCTGAGGGAGTTCTGTCTAGGAAAGTTGGTACTTAAGCGGGCCTCGCCCCACCAATCTTTCCTGGGAACGTTGTTCTGTCTAGGAGACTATTCATTGAGCCAAGAGCTATAGTCTTTCCTGGGAGCACTCTCGGAGGTTACAATTTACGTTACTATATAATTACTTTCTTTTTGATTAAAAAAAAACAAAAAAAAAAAAAAAAAAACAAAACAAAACAAAAAAAAAAGAACTGAAACGTTATAGGGTGAATGAATCGTTATAGAGACGAATTAGGGAGATTCGCAATAAAATCAGAAAACCCTAGTGAAGTTTCTTCCCACACGTCTAGTCCTCCCTCGACCCCAGGCTCATTAGCAGTTGCAAATCCTTTCGCAATGGCTCAAAACGAGGAAGCCCAACAGAAGACGTTGAACGATTATCTCCACCCCACGCCGTGCGGCCACACCATCATGCATAATGTTTCCCCCAAATATGCCGAATTTGGATTTCAAGCCAGGCATGATCCAACTCCTGCCGACCTTTCATAGGTTAGAGAGTGAGAATCCATACGTTCATATTAGGGAATTTGAAGAGGTAGTGGCCACTTTTCACAACCGAGCTGAAGTCGTGGACTCTGTGCGATTGAAATTCTTTCCTTTCTCTTTGAAGGACAAGGCTAAAAGCTGGTTGTATTCTCTGCGACCTAGGTCTATTGGAAGTTGGGAAGAAATGACGACATCATTTTTCAACAAGTATTTCCCTCACCATAAGACCAATGGTGCAAGCGACAGATCTCGACCTTTACCCAAAAGGACAATGAAACTCAGATCAAGTTTGGGAACGGTTCAAGGATCTGTTAAATCAGTGTCCTCACCATGGTTACGAGAGTTGGCGCCTCGTCAGTTATTTCTACGAAGGACTCACGATTCACAAGCGCCAATTTGTGGAGATGATGTGCAATGGTGAATTTCTCCAAAAGGATCCCGAGGAGGCTTTTGAGTATCTCAATGAGTTAGCCGAAAAAGCCCACACTTGGACCGGACCTAGTGCTACTGACAGCACCAATAGGTCCCGACCGGTTGGAATCTATCAATTAAGGGAGGAGGACAACCTCGAAGCCGAAGTCGAATCTTTGACAAGGCAAATTGAGGCCCTAGAAGGCAAAGAAGGTAGAGAAATCCACACGGTCGCAAGGGCAGAAACACATGAGCCATGCTTTGTCTGTGGTATGGTGGAACATCTAGCTAAGGATTGCCCTGCTTATGGTGAAATGAGAGGAGTTTATGAAGAGCAATGCAATGCCTTAGGGGCATACAACAAACCCTTCTCTAACACATACAATCCTGGCTGGAGAAACCATCCAAACTTCAGTTGGAGAGATTCCAACCAAGCGGAACCATCGGAGGACAATGGAGAACCGAGTAATGCCCGCAACCACCTAAAGGCGTGATTCTCGCACCTCAATACAATTCACACATCGCCCAAGGAGTTCTCTTGAGAACACCTTGCAATCTTTCATGGAGGCGCAGAGTAAGATAAATCAAAAGTTTGAGTCAATGTTCACGCAAATGGTGGAGGAAAGTAAAGAAGTGAAGAGCCAAATCACGAAGCCGACCGGAGCTTTGGTGTTTCAAAGAACGCGGCAGATTCCTTCACAAGCTCGGTCAAACCCAAAGGGTCAACATATGGCGCAAACCTCATGTCTTGATGATCAAAATGTTAAGGAGGTGAATGCCATCAATTACTCGTAGTGGTAAGATTATGGAAGAAACATCAACAAGTGCCACCACTTGAGTAGTAAGGAAGTTGTCCCCACAAAGATGAGCCAACAAATGTTCCGGTAAAGGTGCCTTTTCCCCAAGCTCTGCGTCCAACCGAAAAGTACTGGAACACCAAAGTGAGATCCTAGAGCACTTGACTCAAGTGAAGATTAATCTTCCTTTGCTTCACGTCATCAAGCAAGTGCCTGCATATGCTAAGGTTATCAAGGATCTATGCACTATCAAAAGGAAGCACCATGTCAAGAAGACGGATTCTTGATGAATGTGGTAAGCGGTGATCGACCACAAAACACCGCTTAAGTACAAAGATCCCGGTTGTCCCACAATTTCCTGTCAGATTGGGACACATGAGTTCAGCCAAGCCTTGCTTGATTTAGGAGCGAGTGTCAACCTCATGCCATACTCTGTCTACTCACAACTTGGTCTTGGAGAAATTAAGCCCACATCTGTGGTTCTGCAGCTGGCTGATCGATCGTTCAAGAAGCCTCGGGGGATAGTTGAGGATGTTTTGGTTCAAGTTGATAAGTTCTATTACCCCGTTGACTTTCTAGTCTTGGATACTCAATCCGTGGTGAGTATGGAGTCCAAGATTCCCATAATTCTCGGAAGACCTTTCCTTGCTGACCAATGCTCTCATCAACCTGTAGGAATGGTCCGATGAAAATATCTTTGGGAACATGACTTTGGAGGTGAATGTTTTTCACATTTCAAAGCAACCACGTGAGGATGACGAGTGCCACCAAACATTCCTAATTGACACACTCGTCTCGGAGGAAGTTCAATTGTGTAGCAATTCTGATGATCTTGACGATTTCCTCCGAATTTCTGAATCTGAAAGTTCCGGTCCTTGTGAGTTGGCCAACAATGTCACCATTTTCAAGGACTCACAAGGCAGAGGAACCAAGTTTTGGCAACCACGCTTTGAAGAGCTACCTAGAGAAAAAGAAAAGCCAAAACCATCCACCGAAGAGACCCCAAACCTCAAGCAGGCTCAACTGCCTGAGAATCTGAAACATGTCTTCCTGGGAGCTGGTGATACCTTTCCTGTCATCATTTCATCTAAACTTGATGCATTTCAAGAGCAAATGTTAGTTGACATGTCATGTGAACACAAATTGGCATTAGGTTGGACCATTGCTGACATTAAGGGTATTAGCCCCTTAATTTGCTCTCATCACATCAATCTGGAAGACGGGGTTAATCCATGAAGGGATCCCCAAAGAAGACTGAACCCGACGATGAAAGAGGTCGTGAAGAATGAAGTCTTAAAGCTTCTGGATGCAGGAATCATCTATCCAGTCGCTGATAGTAAGTGGGTCAGTCCAACTCAGGTAGTGCCTAAGAAATCCGGGTGACAAAAGTGGAAAATGAAAAAGGGGCTCTTGTTCCCACAAGAACTGTGAAGGGTTGGCGAATGTGCATTGACTATCGAAAGCTGAACCCGCCACCCGTAAAGGTAAAAATGAAAGCGGCTCATGACAAGTAGATCCTGAGAAAGAATTTCGAGCCAAATCAGCGGGTGCATCTGTATGACTCCCGTTTGCATCTCCACCTAGGAAAGTTAAGGTCGCGGTGGACTGGTCCATTTGTGGTGAAACAAGTTTTTCCCAACGGTGCTGTTGAGGTCGAGGACCCAAGCGATGGGAGAGTATTCAGAGTCAATGGCCAGAGACTGAAGCATTACATTGAGCGTGTGAGCCAAGCTAAAGAGATCATTCCCGAGGCTCCGATTTACCAAAGTTGACAAGTTTGCTTCAAACCCTATTGTACCATATTTTTATTTCTTTGTGTCGTATAGTGTGTTTTGTGTGCTTTTATTTCTAGTTTGATTTTCTGTTATGTTATATTTGTTTATGTTTTGGAGAATCAATTTAGGAAGCTCGACTCAGTTCCAATGTTCATCATCCAGGTGTTCTCTTTCCCTGTCTTCTTCGTATTGCATATCATTTTAGACATTAAGGACACTGTCTGATTTTGGTTGGGGGTGGTGAGCATATTCATGCGTGAGATTAATTTTTGTCTTGTTGTTATTTTGGGTCAAAAAATTTTTTGCGAGATTAACTAAGCATGATTTCAAAATTTTTGGTTTGAGTCAGTTTTTGCTATCTTAATTACCAAGAAATGATTTCCAGAGTTATTTTTGAGCACATGCTAGACCTTGTGGTAAGATGGTTGTTGACACATTTAGTTGAGAAAAAATTCCCAAGTTTAAGGTTTCCATTTTTGGTGAGTTGTGAGAGTTGAGAAAACAGCTTTTTGAACTTTCATTGATCTTTTGAGTTGGTTGAGTCATTAAAGGAGCACATTTACTCGACTTGTGACATTTGCTTGAGGGATGATTTCTGGTTAGGAATAATTTTTAGAATTTGAGCCAAGTGTTGTAGATAGTTATCTTTTTTTTTTGTTATAAAAAAAAAAAAAAAAGAGAGAGAGCAAGAGCATCATTTATCATCATTGTTTACGTAGTTTGGTTGCACTAACGTCTTGTGCTGCATAGCAGCCAAACAAAAGAATGCCTTACTACATCAGCTTCATCAAATGTATGTTGTCTCTTGCCTCGAGAAAAAAAAAAAAAAAAAAAAAAAAAATCATATATTTGTCTGCATATTTTCGCTCTCTGTTTGTTTATGAGATCTTCCTCTTGGCCGAATGAAATCCCAAAGTTTGTTCACAGTTTGAGTGATGAATTGTTCCAAATATTTGATTTGCCTATCATTTGATCAATGTTTGTTTAACAACTTGTCCATAAATTGCCTTATCTCACTTGAGCGTTAATTGTGACATTTCCAACTCCATGAGCGTAATCCCTTTGCAGTAAAATATTTTCGTCCCCCGTGAGGTAAATGGAGTTGAGACTTTACCTTGGTGAGTTTTTCGATGCTATTTGTGTTAAGGAATGTGGTAAGAAGGATACGGTTTGGTGCACACACACACGACTCTGGAATTATGACTGAAGTAATTTTGATAGCATTTTCTGATGACTTACTAATGTTTTGTTTAATTGCTTAGGTGATTTTGCAGGTTTTGATTTGAATTTTCAGCTTGACATGATTTTTCTTTCGCTTGAATTGCTAGAGACTAGCAATAAACTAGTTGGGGGTTGTGATAAGTGCACAAATTTGCACTTTTAATGTTCATAATTGTCAAATTATTTTATCAAATTTGTGATTTTAATTTTAAATATTCCTAAATTTAGAGGATTTAATTTTAATTGGATTTATTTTATTTTTCAGGTTTTTGAAGAAAACAATTGAATTTGGGCTAGTTTACCAAGCAAAACCCAAAAGTTGAGCCCAAGAAAAGCCCAATTCGGCCCAAAGCCCATCGCCCCATCGGGCCGCGAGCCGAGAACGCCGCAAAGCCGCCCTCGCCACGTGTCAACCATCAGACCGCAGATCCGGTGGGACCCACCGTCCCCCCGAGACGCGCGACCGGGCGCGCACCGCCCACTCCCAGGCGGAGTCTCCCTCCAGCAGCGTCACCTGCATTTTCTCTTTCTTCCGCGTGGGTCCCGCGTTTCAGGCTCCCTCCATCCACGTTCCGCCACGCGTCCAAGTGGGTCCGCATGTTCCCCGCGTGCAGCGCGCTTGGCGTACCGCTCCTCCTACCTTGGCGGTCTCCTCCCACGGCGTGTCACCCGGGCTTCCTCACTCTTCCGCGTGGGTCCCGCGTGCCAGCGCCCAACCAACCAGAGCTCGCCACGTGTCCCACTTCTGCAGCATGTCTTCCTGCGCGCCAATCCGCTTTCGCCACGTGTCCCACCTCTGCGCATTTCTCTCCCGCGCGCGTCAGTTCTCTTCCACGTGGTCCAGCTGTGTTCCACTTTCTCTCCAGCGCTCGTCGGTGACCGACCGTGTCCCTCTCTTGAAAGCATGATGTTTTTCTCCCCCGATTAAGCATCCGATTTGTATAGTTTTTAGCATATTCAAACTCTATAAATAGGATCATTACCAAAGTGATTAGGGGAGTGAGAGACACAATTTTTTAGAGCCTAAATTCTCACATATTTAGGTGAGGCTTGAGATGATCTTATATGTGTAGTGAATTTATTTGGATTTTCGATTCTACAATGGTTTGTAAGTTTTATACATTTGAGTAAATAATTTTCTTTTATCATATTTCTTCTTCTTATCAATATATTTTATTGTCAACTCTCATATAAATCTAGTCATGCTCTTTTTATGTGATTGGTGCGTTATATTATATATTGATCGGTATTATTTTATGAGTAGTCTTTTCTTGCATTATTGCCAACGGTATATTGTCGCTCTTAGATTTAGTAATCTTTTCTTGCATTATTGCCAACGGTATATTGTCGCTCTTGGATTTCTCATAAGATAATTTTTCCTAATTTTAAAAGTTAGAATTTTATTTACTCGAATACATTTTTAATTCATATGTTCTTCAAATATTTATTTTCCGATTGATTGTTTGGGATGTGAAACTTTCAATTGAGTCAATTCATGAATCAAAATCCAAATAGGTGAACAAAGCATATGGAGGATTCTCAAAGCCTTACCACTTTTTATTATTGAATTTTCTTTATTTTAAATTGTTCAAAAAAATATCAAAAACACTCATTCATTTTTCTTTGTTTGATTGCCTACTTTTCTAACGCTTTTTATTTGCTAATCATATCTTGTTCAATTTAACACTTTCTCGTGAGATCGACTGTTCAAATTGTACTACAATTGACCGTTTATTTTTATACACGTTTGGACGTAATCACTCGACTTCGCCAAAATCTTCAAAATCTTCCGATATAACTCCCCCCGAGGTCAAAGAAGGCGAATCATCTCCACCCGCGCAGCTCATACATACTGTCCAGGGTTAAATATTAGATATATATACTCTTTCAAAATATAAACAAAAATAGGTGGTTGCCAAAAACAAAGTGAAAATATGTGTATGTAATTCGGAACAAAAGTATATTATACAAGATTGATACATACGTATTTTTCAACTTTAAATTACTAATAATACTTTCATTTTGCTGAATATATATATATATATTACAATTCAACTTTACTGACTGATTTTATTTAATATTTTTGTTTAATAATTTTTAAATTGTATTAAATAAAGATTGAGAAGCGTAATTTTAGTATTTTTAAAATTCATTTTATAAACACAATTGGTGTTTTGCGTATTTGTAATTTTGTAAAATAAAAGCGGGAAAAGTAGTATTTTAAGGAAAATACAGGAGAAGGTGTTTTAGGTATTTTCTCCAAACTAAACTAGAAAAGTAAAAAGCACAAACACTAAAACCTAAAACAATAAGAAAAGTTTGGGTAGAGATGTCAAACGTGTCGGCCGGCACGCTTTACCTCAGGCCCGTGACGGGCTCACGGGCCTGGGCTGTGCTAGGCAGAGAGAATATTAGAGAAGAGCACATGGTATGCCACGTAGGCACGCAGCAGAGCATCCGCCGCAGCTTCTGAGTGGCCGATAACCTACGCTACGTGTCAATTTGTTATTGGTAAGATGGAGAAAGTGGGGGGCGTCACCTGCTGTAACGCCAATACGGCACTCCTGTTCCACTGTTGGACACGCGCCTCTCATTCGCTTATCTCACGCAGCAGATCAACCGTTGGTCATTATTTGATGGCCTGAAAAACTTTCTGATTCATTTTTTATAATATTTATTTATTTATTTAAAATTTATATATGCTCTGATTTTTTTGTTTTAATTTTACGCTAAATAATCAATCCTACTTAAATAAAAATTATAAATAATAAAATAAAACTAAACAAAAATATATATTAAAATAAAATAATATCACATCAAATTAAATAAAAAAATTTAACAAAACAAAAAAAATTAATTTAAAATACAACAAAATAAGTCAACATTTTTTTTATATGTCTTTGTTGAAGTTTTTTTTCCGTTATCTTTTCCATTTCTTTTGTGCGTTTTTTTTAACTTCTTTGTCTTTTTTTTTAAACAATTTGTATAGTCATTATTTTAAATTAATCATGTGCGCGTAGCACGTATTTAAGACTAAAATTAAAAAAAAAAACTAAAAAATGAAAAAAAAAAGATGTTGATTTGTGTTTGATTTTGTGTCTTAACACTATCTTACGCCAAATTTTCAATGGATAAAAATACTTGAATAAACAAAATGAACAAAAATACATTAAAATAAAATAAATCACACAAAATTAAATAAGATAAAATAGAATTAATCTAAAACACAACAAAATAAGTTAAACGCTTTCCCTCTATCTTTGCTTAAGATTTTGTTCCCCGTCATTGTTTTCATTTCTTTTATATTTTTTTTATTTCTCTCTCTTTTTTTAGTACATGTTTAAGACTAAAACTAAACAAAAACTGAAAAAATAAAAAAAAATAAAAAAAGGGTTGATTTGTGGTCCAATTTTTTCCGCTTTAACACCATTTTACACCAAATTGTCCATGCTGGTCAGATAAAAATACTATAAGTTATTTGAATAGAAAATAAATTTAAACAAACAAGAGTTAAAATAAAATCAAATCACACTGAATCAAATAAAAAACACAACAAACATAATAAAATATAACTAATTTAAAACACAATAAAATAGTTAAATTTTTTCTATCTTTTACTTCAAATTTTTTTCTCTTTCTTCATCATTTCTGATGTCTTTTTTAGTCTTTAAAAAAATTTTATATAACTGTTATTTTAAATGAATTATGAAGATAAAACGTGCGCTCAAAATTAGTTTATATTTATATAGTAAGGAGGAAAAGTGATATTTTGAGTAAACACGTTCGGTGTTCTGAATATTATCTCATTGTTACGCCGAAGTTTATATTTAGACTTTTGACTGTAATAAGATATTTGACTATTATTCTTTTTTAGGAGATAGAGGAAAATAAGCTAAAATTTAAGATTAATTAAAATTAATAAATTAATAGTTTACATAAGTTAATAAATAGGTTAAATTATTATTTTTATTCATAATTTGTGTGGTTATGAACCATAACTTGACAAGTTATTATTTATAATTATCTATAACTTGTTCAATTATGAACCATAACTTGATAAATTTATCCATAACTTATTTAGTTTTAAACCATAACTTCACAAATTATGACCTATTAATTTCTATAACTAAAAATTGGCCTATATACTTTTTTAAGCTTTTTATATTAACCTATTTTTTACTATTTCTCTTCTTTTTTTTTTTTCTCTGATAAAATTCACTATTATCCTATTGGCTCTACTTTCTAAAAATTTGAAAACGACGAAAACTTTTTCCTTGCTTAGAAAACAAATTGTTTTTTCTTTTTGAAAATAATTTATAAAGCAAAATTATACCCCACAAAACAAATAGTTTACAACAAATTGTTGCTTAAAAAAATAATGGAGATGTTTAATTCATATATTAAAACTATAAAATTAAAATTATTTTTAATTTATATATATTTTTATAAAAAAATATTATAATAAATTATAAATCATAATTTAAATCAGTAATCAATCCCTCTCACCCCACAAAACAACCCATTATTTTTTCTTTTTGAAAATATTTTATAAACCTTCTAACAAAACAATACAGGCAACTAATAAATCAGTTCGCCCTAAAAAAAAACTCTCGACCGCCATTGAGATCGCAAAATTCTCCCAAACCCCCACCTCCCAATCTCCAATGCCTCCCGAGCACCACCACCACCACCACCACCATGGGGTTCATCAAGAACCTCCGAAACCGAACCAGAGATTCCTCTCCCTAATCCTAAAAGCCCTAATCATGATCTTCATAACCTCCCTCTTCTTCCTCTTCGTCGGCGTCGCCGCCGTCATCTTCCTCTTCTTCCTCGCGGGCGGCGCCCTCCACCGCCGCCGTCGCCACCACAATCACCGTCCCCGTTCCTCCTCCTTCTCTTCTCGCGACCTCCGGAGGCTTCCGCAGTTCCGATTCGCCTCGGGAACAACAACAGCCGAGAGCGACTTCGTTTGCGTCGTCTGTTTGGACGCTTTCAGAGACGGCCAGTGGTGCAGAACGCTCGGCGCGTGCGGCCATGTTTTTCACAGGCGGTGTTTGGACGCGTGGCTGGTGAAAACCCCAGCGTGCCCGATTTGTCGGACACGTGTACGGTTGGATTTGGGAGATGGGGCTTCGTCGTCGTCGAGAGATTTTGAGGAAGAGGCGAAAAGATGGTAGGGCTTCGATGCGAACAATGGATTTCAGGGCTTTGTAGGCATGTAATTTGATGTAAGTTTTGGTCTTGTTTTATGATTTTGATATAATTGTATATTATATGTGACATTTTGGGGGTTTTTTTTTTCTTTAAATCTGAATGTATAGTAGTTTCAAGTTTCAATAAGAAAACTAGGTTTTTGTTATGTGTATTCTTTTTTATGGTTTCTTTTATTTTCTTTTCTTCCTTTTTCTTGGACATTAGTTGATGAAAAATGATGAGAAAGAATCCGAGATTAGGTTTAAGATAGTTGAATAAGTATAAAGTTTTTTGCTTTATTGGTTTATACAGCTTAGTTGAGAGAAAATGAGAGTTTTTTTTTTTTTTTTTTTTTTTTTTTTCTTTGTTGTAAGAAACAGAGATAAAGAAAAGGAATGTTCTTATTTTTGTTTAACTGTCCATTCTTTTTGAATTTGTCAAGAAGAAAATCTTAGTGAAGATATGGTAGTTAGATATCTTTTGAGTGCAAATTATTGTATAAAACTTGATAATGGAATTTCAAAAGACGCCAATTCTAAGCTTTTATGAGTGTTTGTAGGAGCACAAATCCTTGATCATTTGTAATAATTTAGAAAAGCTCGTCTTTAGGAGATTATGTCTTAATACATATTCCAACAAGAAGGAAAGAGAATGGGATTTTAGGAAATCAAATAATGAAAATGGCGGATCAGAGTTATAGACAAGGAAAAGGCAGAGGGGGAAGATTATTTTTGGACTTGGTGAAGAGTTTTTAGTGTTACAAAATATTTTCTTTGTTTTAACTTCATTTGTGATGGAGAATGATCCTTAAAACAAAGGCGTCCGGAATGTGTTTCAATATCTTCTCATTGCTACTATTACTATCAGGAATCATTGGATTGTGTTCTTTGGCTCGGAAAGATGAGAAAGACATTGGAACATTTAGATCGAAAAAAACAACTTACACCTTAGACCAAGTTAATGAACATAGAGTAACTCGGCAATAAGTTCTACGTTAGCAATCCCTCTTCCCACCTATGACCTATTTCCAATATCTAGTTTTGAGTTTTCAATGTTTTTTCGCTCTACGCAGCGAGAGCAAGGTGTGTTGGTTATAGAGCTTTACTCTTGCATAACTTTCACCTTTACTGCTTGGGAGCTTTAAGTGACAATAACAAGTTTGTACTTCCCACTAGAGGGTGAAGGATCTTCTTGAACTAAATGACCTCATTTTTTTCGTATTTGAAGTTTTCCAGCTCGTATTTATGTGGCAAATATGTGTGTTTTATCTTTTGTTAGCTATTTCTTCTTCTCTTTCCTCTTTGATAGACAGACTCTTACCTTGAGGGTTAGTTTCCTAACAGCAGTATGTGTAGGCCATTGTTGGAGGTTTTAGATTATTTGGAAAATAGGGAAAAATTATGACACTGAAAGTTCTTTCTGAAGATGCTATGCGACATTTGGCATATTCTTTAGTCATACTTATCTTTATGAAGATGCCTTTTCTTTTTCTTTTTGCCCTTTTGACCTTTTTCTTTACAAAATTGAATTTATTGTTGAAGTCCAGTAAATTGTATCACCAATTCAACCTAAATTTTAATGGGTTTTTGATCGACTCATAAATGGTTTTGGTGAAGGCTCTCAATTTTCATCGTAAAACTGGTAGAACATCCTTACCTCTCTATAAAGCAAAAATTGGGTGCGTTTGATTTGTACGTTTGAACAGAAAAATTTAGACAGAAATTTAAATTTGTGGGGGAAAACATTGTAGCAAAAAATTAATTGTTGAATCTATGAAATAATGGATTCTGATTTTGAAGGCAATTAAATAAATGTCTTTGATCTTATTACGAACTGCTGTGATAACTCAGTGGCAACAATATTTTCTGACGTACCATGATATGTTCCATTGGGAGCAAAATGGTGGGTGGTTTATAAATTTCTTGTTTGAGTCAATGATTTTTTTTTTTTTTTTTTTTAAATTCAAGCAAAACAATGTACGTGTTCTAAGAACTGTGGTTGTACACTACTGTCTCAGATCCACCGACATGGGATTTAGTATGGATGTGTGAGATTTAGCCGTCAGCTACTTTTTTTTTTTTGTCTCGGAAGGCTGTCCACCTCCAAATTTGGTAGCTCATATGGTGTTCAATATGTTGTAGACTTGTGGTTTCACTTTGCTTTAAAATGGTCAAATTCGTTTTTGAGTTATTCCCAATTGGGTTCGTGTATTATGAGTAGTGGTCGATCTGCCTACCACTCGTAACCTTTATCTTAGTTCATTTACTTAGCATGTAGTTGACCCGTATAGGTGATATGCTGCGATGACGGTTAAAATTGAATATTGTTTGTGTGCTGCTGGCTTAGAGTCGTTTATCTAGGAAGCTTAAATTAGCTGCTAGCAATAGGGTTATCTGCAGTCTTCTCATATGAATTAGACTAAATATATGGTAATAAACATGAAATAATTCTACCCATTTTGTGTTGGTAAATTAATATTAAGAATTATTATCATTGATACTCCTGAATTTTGTCATTTTAAGTTTACTTTCTGAATTTTAAAAACTCTCACTAGGTCATTGTTAGTTTATCTTCTGAACTTTAAAAACTCCCACTTTATTCATTAGATTTTGAATTGTTTCCACTTAATTCTTTTTATTGTAATTTTTGTGAAAAACAGATGAAAAGAAGGGATAAGTGTGATCATGTAGTTTTTATTTATTTATATTTTACCAGAAATTCAAACAGAAGAATAACGTGATTGCATTATTGTCTTTTTTTCATCTATTTTTAACAGAAATCACAACAGAAAAAGTTAAATTAGAACAATTTAAAATTTAAATGGTAAAGTTAGAGCTTTTAAAGTTAATTAGGAGACGAAGTATGAATGACGCCAAAATTTAGAGAGTACCAGTGAGATTAATCTTAATATTAAATAGAGGGAAAAAAAAGTGTGAAGGAATTATTCTTATAAACTTTTCCGACCTGTCACTCATGTCACTTATTTCACTTTGTTCTATCCATACAAAATCCTTGAATTTTTAAGTTCGGTTCCCGACCTAATTATTTTGTAAGCAAAAATGTCTTCTAATTAAATTTTTTAATTGTGTTGGTGGTCTAATCATCAACTTTGGCTAAATTTCGAACATGTCTATCGCATGTTAACCATGTTTCATTGGAAAAACGAAAAATCAAGAAATTTTAAAAATTATTATATTCGATTTTGGTTTCTGAATATCAAAATCTATCTAAAGAAACCCTATAAGACATTGCAAACTTAAAGAAGGAAAAAGGAATCAAAATACCTTTCAACTGCGTGAAAGTTTTTAAGGTAGGCGCCTGAAAATGAAGTTAGGGCAGATGACGTCGAAGTTGAACTTATAAAATGTAGCTGCAGAGGAAAATGGGAGTGGGGAATTTTATAAGGAAAATAGGTGACATCTTTAATATTGTTTGTATTTCAATGCATAATACTATTTAAAATGTTAAATTTAATATTTACTTTAATCAAGCTTTGAAGTTGTAAAAGTGAACTTGTAATCTTAAAATAATTTAAAAGTACAAAAGTAGCAATAATAAAATGAAAAAGTAAATGCATCAATTAAGATCATCTCTAATTCAAATGCTAATGTTAATTGCATATTTATCGTAAAAAAAGTATGATATAATATGTTATTTTTATTTTTATTCTAATGCATAATGTTATATGAAATGCCGAATTTAATTTTATTTATAATCATTAAGCTTTGAAAGGTATAAAAGTACACTTTTAGTTTTAAAATAATTAGAAAATGTAAAAATTACGATGATTATATGAAAAAGTAAACATTTTAACCAATAGCAATCAAATGCTAAATTTTTCATATGATATTTGGTGAAAAATTTGCCACAAAGTGTAATATATGAGAAATTTAGCATAACAAATAACATTATATTGAAGAGATTTTTTGTACTCAAATGTTAAATTTACAATTAGCACGTCACTATAACATTGCATTGGAGATGCTTTAATAGTAATTAAATTTCAAATCTACCATATGTTATATTTGGTGGTAAATTTATCATAAAATATATTATAAAGTAAATTTTTCACAATAAATGACACTGTATTAGAGATTGTTTTTACACTCATATGCTAAATTTGTCATTGACACATCTTAGTATTGTATTGAATACGCTCTAATTACATTGTAATTTACATATTGAGGAGTGGTGATGTATCATGCACATGTTCCATCCGAATATTATGGAAGTTAATGACAAGATTGCCATTTCAATTAAAAATTTGATTCAAGTAGATTTTTGCTATAAAATTAATTGGAGTACAAGACTTTTGCTATAAAGTTATAAGACCTGCAATTTGGTTAACCTTTCAAAATTTAGGGAATGTGGAGCTCACATAGCTAGAAAAAACACTTTCCCAAGAGATGAGTCTAAGAAGATTATCAAAATTATCTTATACAGTAAGACCGCTAAAAATTGACAGCCTCGGGAGCAAAAAAAAATCTAGAAATTGGCGAGTATCATGAGATTCCTCGTAGATACGTCAATAAAGATCGGACACCCCTAATCGTTATTCTGAGGAGACAAAGGGTGAACAATATGATTTTTCGAAAAGAGACACTTCTAAAGATCACTGATGGTCATTTTGAGCAACTTTGATGTTCGATGATGTTGGAAGAGATGGTCACCTCATGACGATTACAGACTTCAGATGATTCATCTCTGTCTCAGCTTGTGACGCCATTGATGACGACGAACAATATCTTGTTTCGGAGAGAGAGAGGGGGAAGAGAGAAAGAGGAAGAGGGAGAAAGAGAGCAAGTGATACTCTAGGGTAATTTGGGTATTTTTATTGTAGTAAATCAAAGTGCTTCAGTATTGCACTATTTATTAACTACAATTATGCTAATATTTTCTAATCTTAGTATTAAAAATGCTACGTGATCCCTAAGGATCCTCATCTTAACGGGCAATGTCTTCGAGGACCTCGTGCATCAAAATTTTTTCCTTTGATCAACGCCAGTTTTATGGTCATTGGCTTTGATCGTTTAATCTTTTTGGCTCAGGATTAATGAAAGTAGATTTTCTTGAAAAAAAAAAAAAATCAAAATTCATGACACTAAAATCCTCATTATTTTGATTCATTTGTGTTGTATTAAATGTGAAGATAGGACACATCTTCTTATAAATATCATATTAAATGTAAAGTATCTTCCTCCGCCTTATGATGATGGGTTAACCTCTGTTAGTTTTTTCTAGTCCTTTTTCGATGTCGTAATTTGTAGATTTCTTACTTAATTGAATTGGAAATCATCAAGATCATCACGCTCTTATTCTTTTCGTCATTTTAAAAATATTAAGAACAGTCAATGTAATAAGTTCGATTTTCACTCATACTACTACACATTAGTAAGTAAGGGTCTTGAATTAAGAGGGTATAATATCAAATCCTAAATGCACCTTTAAACGCATCTTAGGAAGAGAAAAGGCTATTTTTATCATTACACTAACCCATTAACCATATATAATTTGTAATTTTTAACAATATCCATGGTATTCTACCAGGAAAAAAAAAAACAATATCCTCGATAGTGGAAGTGCAGTGGATTTTTGTTTTTAGATATTTAATGGAAACTGAAAATAAACAAATAATATTATACCCGTTTACTTTGTTAATTTGAATTTGTAATGTGATTTGATGTGAATTTTTTATTGTAGTAAAAAAGTTAGATGTGACTGTTTTTAAAAACTTTTTACTGTAATAACACTTAAATTTTAAACTCAAATCGGTAAAGTAAACGGGCTACTAAGGCCTCGTTTATTTCATCGATTTGAGTTTTCAGTTTTAGATTTTTACAGTAAAAAGCTCT
Source organism: Morus alba (assembly GCA_012066045.3). Taxonomy (NCBI): domain Eukaryota; kingdom Viridiplantae; phylum Streptophyta; class Magnoliopsida; order Rosales; family Moraceae; genus Morus; species Morus alba. The sequence continues at coordinate 54,476,793 of CP050224.2, forward strand.
AAAAAAATATCACATCTAATTTTATTTTTACTATAATAAAAAAACTTTCAGAAAATATTACATTTTAACTTAAATTAAAAATTTAAATCGATAAAATGAAGGAGGCCTAATAGATATTTGCACATTGTGAATAGTTTAACATATCACCAGCTTGACAAATGATCTTATTCAGGCTTCAACCCTCAAGTCCAAGTGGGAACCCCAAAAGAAAAGAAAAATGTCGAAGAAGGGTACATTGGTAAAACTACAGACTTAATGGAATCTACCTTTCCCCAATTCTTGATCCAGTTTGGTTTGGTAAAGCTCAAAGCTTAGACCTGAGTGAGAGTTGGGTGGGGGGAAAAAAAAAAAAAAAAAAATGTCCGAAATAAACGCTGGGTTTTCGCATTCACAGGAACCGTTACCTCTCTCTTCCTCTTCTTCATCCTCTTGCTTCCTCCTCCAAGCCCCCAAAATCCTCCTCGATTCCCTCAAGATTTTCCTGAGAAACAAACGCATTTTCCTTTCCATTTTTGCCCTCACCACACTCCCTCTCTCCTTCCTCCTCTTCTCCCTCTCCCTCTCCTCCCACCGCCTCCGCTCCCACGTCCTCCAACTCGAGTTCCTCGCCAGCCTCTCCCCCACGCGCTTCGAGGCGCGTCAGGTCTGGAAAGAGTCCCGCGACGACGCCATCTCGATCCTGTACACCAAGGCCCTCTTCCTCCTCCCCTGCTTCTCCCTCTCCCTCCTCGCCGCCGTCTCCGCCGTCACCTCCGTCACCCTCGCCGTCAACGGCAAACGGCCTACTCTCCACTCCGCCCTCACCGCCGTCAAGTCCACGTGGAAGCGCCCGCTTGCAACCTCCATCCTCGTCTACGCGCTCTTCCTTGCGTACGTCGCCGTCCCCCAAACCCTTTCCGCGGCTTTCCCTTCGCCGGCGTTAAGATTACTAATCCTGACCGTCGGATCCGTTGTGGAGGTTTATCTGATGGCGGTGATGAGCCTCGCGGTCGTAGTGTCGATCGCGGAGGAGAGATTCGGGTGCGATGCGATCAGGGTTGGGTCGGGCCTGATGGAAGGGAGGAGGGTTTGCGGGTGGGTTTTGTCGGGGCTGTCCGTTTCGGCGACGGCGTTTATCTCCGGGGAGCTAGAGGAGGTGATGGACGGTCAGGATCAGTCGAGGAAAACGACTTCGGCGATGTCGTGGTTTGCGGCGGCGATAAGGGTGGCGGCTGGAGTAAGCGACGAGATTGGGTTGGTCGTTTTGTACGGAGCTGTGGTGCTGTGGAGTTACGTCGTTTTTTCTATTTTTTACTGTGATAGTAGAAGACGGCATGGGCTTAAAGCAGAGAATAGTGAAAATGTGACAGTGTAACATTACTTTTATTTTTATTTTTATTTTTTTTGGATTTTATGGTTTTGTTTTGGGTTTGGTAAGTGATGCTTACTGTTCAGATTCAAGAAGTGGATCTCACGGATTCAAATCATGTAGGGTCTGTTTGGTTCATAGATTCAAATCATGTGATTTAAATTATTTTTGATTTACGTGTATTTTTTGTGAGAGAAAATACTGTAGCAATCATGAATCATGATTCGAATCAGGGATTCGAACTTAAGAAACAAACGTCCCCGTAATTAGAATTATTTTTGATTTACGTATATTTTTTTATGAGAGAAAATACTGTAGTGAATTATGAATTATGATTTAAATCAAGGAGTGAATTTAGATACCAAACGGACTCTTACTGATCCAGGGATATGTATATATTATTTTTTGAATGAGGATGGAAACAATTTTTTCTTGACGTAAGTGTTTTTTTTTTTTTTTTTTTTTTTCTTTCTTTTGATAGTTGATGATATGATTAGCTGACTCAATTAAGTTGAGATCTTAAGGCTTGTTGGTGCTGTGATAGTTGATTATATGATGCTCATATTGTTTAAAGAAATTGGACTGTCTGAGGCCATTGCGCTGCATTTCTGTTAAGCGTTTGCTTTGGGTCACGGGTACCAAAATTGAGTCTTGACACTCTCTTGCCTAATTCGGAAATCTTGACTTTGGAGCTTCCAAATGCTGTCCACTAAAATGATGACACGTATTATAAAATAATTAAATTATTCAATCAAATATAATGAAGAAAACACCATCAATTGGACAAAGAGGGTACAAAAAGGGTCTTTCTGCTATAGGTAGTTTAGGTTATGCGAGTGCGTTTGGTTATTGTATTTTTTATCATGGATTTATAATTTGTTAGAGTATTTTTTTTTACATAAAAATATACTTAAATTAAAAATAATTATAAATTATGATTATGCTTTTGAATACATAAATCAAACATACTGTTTTAAATAAAGACTTGTCATAGTTTCATAAAAATATTTCAAAAAAAAAAAATGGTTGACCACTTCAATTTTCTTTTCTTTATGGATGTCAATGGGGGCGGGACTCGGCAGATTTTAGGCCCGCCCGCCCCCTTTTTAACTTGCACCAAAACGAACCGACCTTGTCGGTTTTTAGAAATTGAGAATCGAAATCGACCGTGAAAATACGAATCGGTTCGATTAACTAAATTTTTAGTTTTCGGTCAGTTTCAGACGGTTTTCAGTTTTGGTAATCTGGATGGTAACTGTCAGTTAACTATCCGGTTACCTGCATATTTAGTTGTATTTTTTGACTAAAAATTGCAAAAAAATACTCAATATTCCTTGTATGCAAGCATGTAATCACAATAAATGAATATAAAGCACAACATCCAAATTGATAATACCACAAACACAAAATATCCAAATCTAATGTCTAAAATCTAAAGTAAAAAAAAAAAAACGAAAACATCATCGGTCGGTTCGGTTAAAACCGAAAAGCCCGCAATAAAATCAAAACCGAACCGAATATCTAGGTTATCAGTCAATTAACCGAACTGATTGTGTTCGGTTCCACGTGACACCGCCGTTTTTAATTTTTCAGCGATCAGTTTTTTAGTCTATTTCGGTTTTATAGTTTTTTTGTACAATCCTACGCCCCGCTAAGTAAGATGGGCGGTTCAAAAATCCAACGGGTTGGCGGGTACCTGCCCTGCCCTGCAACCCTAAAAAAAAAAAAAAAACTGCTACTTTGTCAATTTTACCCATTTGTTTTCCTTTCTTTAAGTTTTTTTTTTCCTTTTCCAATTTTCTCTTCCTTTCTTTTTTCTCTCTCTGCCTCTCTTTCATTCTTGTTTTCCTCTCATCTCTGAGATTCTTGGCTTCAACGTCACGACGGAGCAAAGCGATGAAGAACCGTGACGGAGCTCGTCACTTTTTTTCCCTCGTTATCTCTGTTCGGCGGTGCCGGTGGCCTGATCTGCTCTAATCCGGAAGCTCGCGACGACAGATCGGCTCAGCCATCTTTCGAACAGGTCCGACGAGATTGCGACATCTAGGGACGACCCCTGGTGACGACGATGATGACGCGACGGCTAGAAGACGGGAATGAAGGATCAATCCTCGACAGAGTATGCTCCGAGAACGGAGACCGGAACGAGTTATGGGCCTTGCGACGACAGATTTGACGGAGGACTGAGGCCATATGCCGGCATTGGCGACCGTTTTTGGAGTGAGGAACAAAGGGAGGAGAGAGAAAACGCAAGCAGATCTGATTTTGTTTTGTCTGAGGATTTTTTTTATTTACATGTAAACGGAGCAGGTCATGGGTGACCCATGCCCCGCCCCGCCCCACCCATTCCGCCCCGCCTCACGAACCATTTGGTGCGGGTCAGACCCACCCCATTAGGGGCGGGGCGGGCCACGATATTCCAGTTGCTTCCTCTCCTCAATTATTTTAATTTCGTTTTTTAAAGACTAATGCAGGTTAACATGGTGATTTCGTGCTTTAAGAAAACAACAATAAAAATAATTACAGCAGGGTATACGCCTTCAAGTTTATCTTTCTAAGAGTATAATATTGTAATATATATTTATATATTTTTCAAAAAAAGGATATGATTAATGATGTGCTGAGGGGCGCTCTTGGATAGAATTGAAGCAAAACCTAAAAGCTACTATGAAAGCAAAAGGATTGGTTGGTAAGAATTCCAATAATTACTTAGAAAGAATTATTTAATAGACGCGGTGTATTACGTCATTTTAATAATGTAATTTGGTTTCTCTTTTTTAATGTGTATTGCATTAATTGTAGTATTTACTCCATCTAAATCCCTTTTTATAAATTATGTAACTTTAAGTAATTTTATTCTTAGTTTAAAATATTATTGTACACATTTAGGATCCGTTTAATTCGCTGATTTATATTTTTAATTCGAGTTGAGATATGACTTTATGTGAAGTTTTTTACTGTAGTAAAAAAATTAGATGTGACTGTTTCTGAGAGTTTTTTATTGTAATAAAATTTAAATTCTAAACTCGAATCAGTAAAATGAACGAGACCTTACTTTACTTGGATGTTTTATTTACTTGTTGTTTCGTTTACTTGGCGTGGTTCTTTTGTACAGCACTTGCTATTTTTTTGTGTGAATGCAATAGTGTTGGACGTGCTTCTCATGGGTAGAGGGCACAAGATTAAACAAAACAGCAACAAGAAAACCAAATGACAAAATATATACACGATAGTCCACACGAATCATACCCAAATTCTCAAAGAAAATTTAAGTTGCTAAAATATAATCAGTGCACTTCTCCCACTTCAACGTTTTATAAGCTGCTAAAATAGAATAATTAATGCTCCTCAATAGAATCAACTCTCATCCACTTCTCCTATTGTGAATTATACACTGGCTCGGTGCTCATCTGTTGTCGTCTTTCACTTCTCCCATTGTTAGAAAACATTAGAGCTAGCCGTGTAATATATGGGCTCATTTAGTCGCTGATTTGAGTTTTTAATTAGAATTAAGATATGACTTTATGTAAGAGTTTTTTACTGTAAGAAAAAAATTAGATGTGACTGTTTCTGAGAGCTTTTTACTGTAACAGAACTCGAATTCTAAACTCGAATCGGTGAAATGAACAAAACCAATATATATATATATATATTAGCAAGTCTCGTCCAAAAGCATATTAAAATAAATCACTACAAAAAGCTTGTCATTTAACGACTATTATAAGATGACGGTTTATAGAGATATTGTCGTCTAAAGTGTACTTGAAAATGTAGCTTCCAAGCTGGCAGGTATAGATGATAGCTTTTATAAAAACCATCGTTTAATGTTCACATATATAATGACGGTTTCCCTAGAAACTGTCATCTACTTTTATTTTTAAACCCTATTGAACTTTCATGTCGTGAAAATTCACTCAAAAATCAAAACGCCGACTGCTGCCATCTTGTCCACAAATCCGCAAAGAACCTCAAGTAAATTTCATTAATCTTCTCTTTTTTTATATAAATTTGAGTGATATGGATGTTGGGTTTTTATTGTTTGTCTTGAATTTGTTAGGTTGATGGTGAAATTTGTTTAGGTTTTGTGGTTTACGTTTTATGGATGTTGGGTTTTTATTGTTTATCTTGATTTGTTAGAAATGGGCTATAATTTACGTGTTTGGGTTAGTGAAAAATTTATTTTTTTTGTTTTGTTGTATAGCAATGGATAGAAAATAGATGTTTGCAAATAGGTTGAGTAATGAATATGAGAAAGGGGTTTTAGAATTTATTTCCTTTGCAAGGAATACAATGGAAGGGAATATGATTCATTGTTCGTGTGTTCAATGTGGCAATATTAGAAAACAATCAATGCATGATCTTAGATTCTATTTGTTCCAATATGACATTGATCAGACTCATCAAACATGCATATGGCATGGTCAAGAGGTTCCAAATTCATCTTTGATGGTTAGGGGAATTAAGAGCAATGACGTTGATATTGATCATGAAGATGATCGAAGTAACATAGTGTTAGCGTTTATGTCCTTAGGAATAAATGTAACAATTTTTTTTTAGACATTTTGACTATTAATAAAGATTTATTTATTTCATATATCAATAATAGTTGTAACAATTAAGAGCAATGACGTTTATGTATTGTCCTCTTTATGTTCATAATAGTTGAATGTATGATAAGCAAACTGAAAGTCTGAGACTGTCATTCTAAATCTTTAGATCATGCATGTAATGTGAAGAACATGCAGAAGACAAGAATCTAAAGATGATAGTCTAAATCTTATGATCCACAATCGACGGAATAAAGTTGGGCGCTTTATTCATGTTAAGATTGTTATGTTGTCTACTTCCTAACAGAGACGGCTTGTCTTGGTCGTCGGAGGTGGGACTCCATGGGTAGAGACATTGATATAGTTTCTAATGGTGAATTCTATATTGGATCAGACCAAAGATGAATTGTTTTAATTAATAATTCTGTTTGAATAAAACAATTCACTTTTGACGAATTATATGTTGTCATCTTAATCCTGAGATGGATGATGAACCTGTATATTTGACTTGTATCCTTTGATGTACTAAAGGGAGACATCCTGACATTATGTAAAGGTACACTTGCCGGTGCATTGGGGTGTATGACTCGTGTATGCGTAGATTCATTATTCATAAATAGTGGAATCCATAGCTCCTATAAAGAGTCAATGATATCCTCTTATGCATTATCAGTGGATTGGAAAATACGAGTGCTCGGCCATTAGACTACTCTGTGTTATCTAATGGTTTACTATTTGTAATAGTATGAATAGTGTTTTTCCAATGGATTGATAATGGAACATAAGATAAATGTAATCGGGAAGGTAAAACAGAACTTGACCTCAAGTCGATTATGGATATCCTATGGGGATGATATACTAATATATTGAGTCATGGACTAGAGCTACTCAGAGCTTTGTAAATACGCTATATAAATCAAGAGTGCAGCTCCAGGCTTTTAGTGGAATAGTGCTAGAGTTTTATAATCATGAGATGGACTTGTTGGTTTACAAGTATCATTGTGATTATAGGAGCTTGATTTATATATGTCCATCGGGTCCCTTTGCTAGCTCACATAATTTCCTATAACGATACGGTGTATTTCCTACATATTGGTAACTTGTGTTATTTCCGTAAAAGAGGTGCAAAGTTAATTCATGAGTGATTTATCAAGTGAATTAATTGATAAATTGATTCTAGATAAATTGGTTGAATTATTGTTTTAAGAGTTGTTTAATATGGAAAGACTATTATATGACTGTTTTGATCAGGCAATTTCTCTATTGGGTTGCTTGAATCAAAACTGAGGCTCTATGCAAGTTTCCCGTATTGAAAAACTAAGAAAACAATTTTCGTTAGTGCATACCGGTCGACCGGTCACTGAAGACAGGTCGACCGGTGAGCTATAACGTCTTTGTCACGGTCGACCGGTTGACACGTAAAATGCATATTGACGTGGGAAAATCAACTCTGGGTGCGATTAAATCTTTGGGAAACCTAATTGTTAGGGAAGTATGACTTCCTAAACACTATAAATAGCCTATTAAGTCACATTACTCATTAGATCACTTGAGAGACTTTTTGGAGGCTATTGATAAGAGATTACAAGAGAAAAAATTGTTTAATTATCAAGAACAATTTTTCTTTGGCTCTCTTGTGATTGGAAGGAGATCAAGAATACCAAGAGGAGATTAAACGACGTGTGCCCACCTGCACACCGATCGTGGAAACGAGAATAGCAAAGAAGACCAGTTGGTTGAGGCTCTTCCGGTTGCTGTTTGGAACACTTAGATCTGTCAGACGTGCAGTTTCCTGAAATCTCAAAAGGTATGATTTAGATCTTTAGTATTTATGTTATATAGCATCATGAACATGTTCTTGTTTGGCTTTGACGTTGATTAAAATTTTTTAAATTTCGCTGCGTACTCGATGCCATTATTTTCCAACACATAGTTGATATGATTAATGATGTGGAGGAAGAATTTGTGCACTGACAGGAGTTATTTGAAAAGATGATGGATGATGCGGAGATACCATGGTATAGCGGGTGTAAGAAGTATACCAAATTGTCTGGATTAATTAGATTGAGGAACTTGAAGGCGTCAATTGGGTGATCAAATGCAAGCTTCATAGGACTCTTAGAATTTCTAAAAGATGCACTTCTGGATAATAATTAAGTGTTGGGTTTTATGTACGAGGCTAAGAAGACGTTGAGATGAGGATGAAATATGAGAAAATACGCGCACATTCAAATGATTGTGTGCTATATCAGAAAGAGTGTGAAGACTTGGACAAGTGTCCGATGTGCCACGAGTCTAGGTGGAAGAAAGGTAAGAAACTGTCTAACGGGAGAAAATGTGTGCCGGTGAAGGTGTTATGGTACATTCCAATCGAACCAAGATTAAAACAATTATATTGAAATCCGGAACATGCTAAAAATTTTACTTGGCATCATGATAAGAGGGTCAACCACATTCCACCGGTGAGTAGAGGCTTTGCACCTGTTGCCGAGGTTGATGTTTTTGATGATGATGATTCAAACCTTGTTCGTTTAGATGTTAAATGAACATGTGTTGAAAATAATAAAAAGAGAAAAAAATGATAAACTATATATTGTTGTAATTTATATGAACATTTAATTAATATGTTGTTGTAATATTAATCATAAACTACATTTATTGATGTATTATTTAATATTTATAATTTATTTTTATTTAGAAATTTAATAGCTGACAACACATGGGATTAATAGAGCAACTCATGGGACTAACAAAAAAAATGCACGATTTTTTTTATATGGGAAGAACATATAATGACGGTTTTTTCAGAAAACCGCCGTTAGATCTCAACATCAGCCGACAATTTTATAAAAAATTGTCGTCTAAAATACGTGCCAACTCTATTTTTGACGAGATTAGATGACGGTTTACTAAAAAAACCATCGTCTAATGTCATTTTTAATGACAAAAAAAACCGTCGTTATCTACAGATATTTAACGCTCGCGATTAGACGATGGTTCTTCTAATCGTCATCTAATCTTTTAACGACGGCTATTAACGGTCGTTAAATACGAGATTTCTACTAGTGAATGTATAAAATAATATTTTAAAACTAAAAGTTAAATCATTTAATTTAAATATCATTAGAAGGGATTTAGATAGACTAATTATGAGAATTCAATTCTACGATTAATGCAATGCACAGTAGAAAAAAAAATCTTAATTACAAAATGCTGACATAGATTAACCATCTAAATATTAAAGTTTTATTGACTGAGTGTACCACATCATCAAAATAACGTTATACACCTGGTCTATTGAATAATTTATCGCTATCTTGAGCTTTTTGGCTAATCGTTCAGAGCTTGGTAATATATTGCGAATGACCGTAAGTAATTATAATGAAAAAGAAAATGTGATCTATACTAGTTCTTTGATCTCGAAGGTGCGAAAATCGTCAAATACTAATGATCATGATTATCATTTAGGGTCGCTTTTAACGTGGATTTTTATTGAAGATTTGTTACTAAAAATGCGGATTCTTAATTAGTTTCTGCCTTTAAGATATTGTTTAGAGTTTTAGGATGTTCCAGGCAATACCGATAAGTGGGTTGTGGGTCTAGTCAAAATCATATTGGCATTTCTGGTGGATCCCCAGTTCTAGTTTGTGACAACCAAAGAGAGGCAATTGATATCCAAGAGTACATGACTTGGGAACAATTGGACCAAGTTGAAAATGACTTGGCGATTTTGTATGCAATTTGGTTCGGTGCAGGAAATGAAGCTTCAGATTTACTTGTGATCTAGTTAAAAAATGTTTTGTGTCGGCGCAGGTTAAAGACAATCGTTAAAAGTCGACTTTTCTTAACTAAACCAAACAATAGTCTCAATCCTCTTTCTTCTTATTTTTATTTTTATTTTATTTTGTTTTATACGAAAAAATAAGCTTCAAATCAGGTAATGGTCAATTAGTACATGAGAAACGCATGGGATATCTCCTCCATATATATCAACTAGCAAGAGACTGAGACAGGTAAACAGTCGAGAGAACCTCTATTATTTGTTACTATCAGCTGCCCCACCAACTGCTATACTTTATATCCAGAAAATAATTGAAAAGAGACATTGCACTAGATAAAGGAAACAACCCACCCAGAAATTTTCTTAATTATCAATTTGATTGAATAGTGTGTGATCCACTTTGTCAAAAGTCATTTTGTTCTTTGTAAAATAAGTCTAAAGTTAAACAGTATAAATCTTATCTAGACAGATAAGATCAGAGTCTTGTGTGATGATCTCCTGATTTGGTAGAAGTCCTCCAACCAAGAGAAGTTTGTAAAGAGTTTGCTTAGAAATAAAAATATGAGTTTCTAAATTCCTTTCTCCCTCTCTGAAATTCCGAGTAGTCAAAGAATTGGGAAAAAAAAAATTGAGCAAAAAAAGGAGGGAATTAGCCATCTCTAGTGGTTAGGCAGCAGATGAAAAAAAAAAACAAAAAACAAAAAACAAAAAAACTTCGAACAAAGAGAGGGAAGCATAAAAGTTTAGAAATTAACAATATTAATATGAATACCCTACCATAAAATAGAATTTTGTGGCGGGATAAAAAAAAAACCTTGATACTTAAACTCGCATTTTATTTTTACTCTCCCATATAATTTTAGGTATGGTCTTAAGTCCGGCGGATGTATGATAAGGCATGTGTAACATTTCTCATATGAACTTACAACTTTTTACACTACAAGAGTCGTCGCAAAAACCCACATGTCGTTGCAAATAATAGTATTTGTGATGACATGGCGTCACAAATACGTCGCCGCAAAAAAATAGTCGCAAATGCTTTATTTGCGATGACACACTGTCGTCGCAAATACATTTGCGATGACATTTATATTTTGCGACGACAGTCGTCGCAAATAATCCGTTGGTTAATTTGTCGTGATATAACATTTTTTGCGACGATAATTTCAAAAGGGCATCGCAAATAATTCAAATTTTTTTGCGACGACAAGTTAAAAATGTCGTCGCAAATAGTTCTATTTTTTACGACGACAATTATAAAAATATCGTCGCAAAAAGTCGTTGCAAATAGTTGCTATTTTTTGCGACGACAATTATAAAAATGTCGTCGCAAATAGTTGCTATTTTTTGCGACGACAAGTATAAAAATGTCTTCGCAAAAACTGAAATAATTTTTTTTTCCAATTTTTTTTAAAAATGGCAATTAATTAATTTTTCATAATTTTAATTAAACATTATTATGTTACATACTAAATATAATTTATTAAGATACATTAAAAGTAAAATATAAATTAATATTAAAAACAATAAATCTAAATAAATTTATAAAATATATTATGAATACTACATGAAGTGCATATATAATGTTCAACAAAATATAAAAGTCTAAATAAAGTGAAAAATCATACAGAACTATTCCTCTAGGTTTGCAGCATCGCTAACAGCTAAATCATCATCAAGACTGTCATCATCTGAAGGAGGTAGAAGAGCGTCTAGGTTAACAGGTTCTGGACGAGCAATCGTAGGTAATTGGATGTTGGGCTGCAATCTAGACACCAACTCTAACATCTTCACCTGATTGTCATAAATCTTCATTTGTTCCTGATACGATTTCTTTAAATAACGATCCATACGCGCAGCGTCAAGTTGAGCCGATGATGTTGCGTCCGAGAATAAACTAGCAGATGAAGGAGAAGCCCCAGAGTAATGCTTTTGGGAGAGCATCGGACCCACTCCTTTCTTATGTCCTCTACGCATGCCAAGAACTTGCTCCAAGACCCTATGCTCGTCAAGGGGGGTCTAGTCGCTCTTGAAGTAGTCTGTGTTCTATGTCTCTCCTCCTCCAAAGTGTTCTACATAATAATACATTATAATTATTTTTACGTGATATAAAACCACTATTTAAATATAAAAAAATTTAATAAGAAAAATAAAAATGCTTACGAAAGTCTGTTCCGCATCGGTATTAACCCAAGAGTCCCCATGACGATGCATGTCCACCCAATTGTCTATAGCAGACATCGACTCTTGGGTCTCTCAGATCTTGGCTTTGTGAAATAAATTACATTTATTAAAATTCTTAAATTCTAACTAAATTTCGGCAGCATAACGACTTCTTTTTCATATAATCCAAAAATCAAAACCTGTAAAAAAACAACTTTAAAAGATTTCGGCACACCATAACTGCAAGATGTGCCACCCAGAACAAGAATCATAAACATATAAATACGATAATGATAAAAAAATAAGTACTAACCTTCTTACTGCGATGCTGAGAGTACGATAACCGACCATGTAGGCTTGGATAACTTTGGTTGCTGTGATTACTTCTATTTGTCTCTGATATTTTCTGTTTATGATTAACTATAATACGTAATAGTTACTTGAAATTATGTATAAAAAATCATAAAGTTCTAACATATCTATAATTACTTGAAATTTGTCGCCGGAGAACCTATCGCAACAACGATCCCAATGAGCTTGATTTCTCATATTAGTCGGGAGACTTTCTCTACCGTAGCGTTTGTAGTAGCGGTGCAAGGAACTTTTCCAGTCCTTGTAGCACTTTGCTGCCTCCCTATCAACAACGGACCTCAGAATGCCGTTCTTGTAGTTATAGTCCATGTTAAACCAATCCTTGCAAAACAATTTCACATCGTTAAAACGCATTATTAACTATAGTATAAACTATACAAAATGTACCATAAAAAAATACCAGCATTTGGTCCTGAATTGTCCTCTTGTCCACGTCGCTAACGTCCTTCCAAGCATCGTGGAAGGGCTCGCATATGTCCCTGGTATAAATACCAACCGCACTTTCAAACCAGGCACCATATTTACCAAGCGCCTTCCAAGTACCTCCCGCCTCATCAAATTCAACTGTGATCTTCCCATCTTGAATGACCTTTTGGGCAATTTCATAACCTTTTGCCCCACCTCGACCTCTGCGTTGTCGAGGTTCAGGTGCTGTAAGCATATGAAAGCATTTCAAATCAACATGTACTACTACATTTATTTACTATATGATAGAACGAGGATAAAAGTCAGAATAACATACCAGACTCACAGTAGGCGGGGACTCTGTGAGGACCAGGAGGTAGCTGCGCTCCCCCTGAAGAGCCAGCGCAAGTCGCTAAAGTTCCAGCCATCAATATCTGTGACAATATTAAAAGAAGATCACAATATTAAAACAAAATCTGAGAAAAATGACAAAGATTACTTTACTGTAGTTCTACTCATCGTCGCTGCTACATTGTTAATTGTCGCCATCATCATGTATGTCATCATCGTCTTCAGATTTGATGACTTCATCTTCAACGTACTCCTCTAAAGTTTCATCGTCTTCATCATTAATAAAATCATCAACTACGGGAGACTTATCTTTCATAATTGCATCAACATCGGAAGTGACAACATTAGACAATCCATCATCTCGATTCAATACAAATGAGTCAATCTCTGGTAGTTCCACTACTAACTCAATATTTGTAGATTCAGTATCCTGGACTATCATCACGTCATCAATGTCAGTTTCTAAAATGTCCCAAATATGGCGATGTCTAAAGTGTTCTACAACCTTCTGTTAGCATTTATGCCCTTAGGAATAAATGTAACAATTTTCTTCGAGACATTTTGACTATTAATAAAGATTTGTTTATTTCATATATCTATGTATTGTCCTCTTTATGTTCATAATAGTTGAATGTATGATAAGCAAACAGAAAGTCTGAGACTGTCATTCTAAATCTTTAGATCATGCATGTAATGTGAAGAACATGCGGAAGACAAGAATCTAAAGATGATAGTCTAAATCTTATGATCCACAATCGAGGGAATAAAGTTGGGCGCTTTATTCATCTTAAGATTGTTATGTTGTCTACTTCCTAACGGAGACGACTTGTCTTGGTCGTCGGAGGTGGGACTCCAAGGGTAGAGACATTGATATAGTTTCTAATGGTGAAATCTATATTGGATCAGACCAAAGATGAATTGTTTTAATTAATAATTATGTTTGACTAAAACAATTCACTTTTGACGAATTATATGTTGTCATCTTAATCCTGAGATGGATGATGAACCCGTATACTTGAGTTGTATCCTTTGATGTACTAGAGGGAGACATCCTGACATTATGTAAAGGTACGCTTGCCGGTACATTGGGGGTATGACTCGTGTATGCGTAGATTCGTTATTCATAGATAGTGGAATCCATAGCTCCTATAAAGAGTCAATGATATCCTCTTATGCATTATCAGTGGATTGGAAAATACGAGCGCTCGGCTATTAGACTACTCTGTGTTATCTAATGGTTTACTGTTTGTAATAGTATGAATAGTGTTTGTCCAATGGTTTGATAATGGAACATAAGATAAATGTAATCGGGAAGGTAAAATAGAACTTGACCTCAAGTCGATTATGGATATCCTATGGGGATGATATACTAATATATTGAGTCATGGACTAGAGCTAATTAGAGCTTTGTAAATACGCTATGTAAATTGAGAGTGCAGCTCTAGGCTTTTAGTGGAATAGCGCTAGAGTTTTATAATCATGAGACGGACTTGTTGGTTTACAAGTAGCGTTGTGATTATAGGAGCTTGATTTATATATGTCCATCGGGTCCCTTTGCTAGCTCACATAATTTCCTGTAACGATACGGTGTATTTCCTACATATTGGTAACTTGTGTTATTTCCGTAAAAGAGGTTCAAAGTTAATTCATGAGTGATTTATCGGGTGAATTAATTGATAAATTGATTCTAGATAAATTGATTCTAGATAAATTGGTTGAATTATTGTTTTAAGAGTTGTTTAATGTGGGAAGACTATTATATGACTATTTTGATCAGACAATTTCTCTATTGGGTTGCTTGAATCAAAACTGAGGCTCTATGCAAGTTTCCCATGTTGAAGAACTAGGAAAACAACTTTCGTCAGTGCAGACAGGTTGACCGGTGGGTAGACCGGTCACAGGTCAACCGGTCAGGTCGACCGGTGGGTAGACCAGTTTGTGAAGGACCGGTCGACCGGTGAGTTATAACGTCTCTGTCTCCGGTCGACCGGTTGTAACGCGTAACGCGTGCTGATGTGGTAAAATCGACTCTGAGTGCGATTAAATCTTTGGGAAACCTAATTGTTACGGAAGTATGACTTCCTAAACAGTATAAATAGCCTATTAAGTCACATTACTCATAAGATCACTTGAGAGACTTTTTGGAGGCTATTGATTAGAGATTCCAAGAGGAAAAATTGTTTAATTATCAAGAACAATTTTTCTTTGGCTCTCTTGTGATTGGAAGGAGATTAAGAATACCAAGAGGAGATTAAACGAAGTGTGCCCACCCGCACACCGATCGTGGAAACGAGAATAGCAAAGAAGACCAGTTGGTTGAGGCTCTTCCGGTTGCTTTGTTTGGGCAGCTTTGATCCGTCAGACGTCTGTTTCCTGAAATCTCAAAAGGTATGATTTAGATCTTTAGTATTTATGTTATATAGCATCATGAACATGTTCTTGTTTGGCTTTGACGTTGATTAAAATTTTTAAATTTCGCTGCGCACTCGATGCCATTATTTTCCAACAATTGGTATCAGAGACATGGTTATTTGTTCATGATTATGCTATGTACATAGATTTGTGATCTAAAAATATCTCTTTTATGCTTGAATTGATATTTTAGAGAGATGGCACTCTAGGGTTTCTATATTATGTTGTTGTCATGAATATATGGTGAATGAATGATTAAATAATTATTATTGGTTGTCATTTATGAATTATCAATGATTATTTATTATTTAATTTTTACCGGTTATGGTTCCTTAGAGTTTAGAATTGTTGTATAGGAATTTGTTCTTTGCAATGTAATTAGATATGCGGCCTATCATCGCCGTTAGGGTTTATTTTATTTTCTTTAGTAGAAATTTTGAAAACCGGAAAACGGTATAGGAATTTTCATGTAAAATTCTTGGAGGAGATTGAAGATGAAGGAGATGAAGGTATTTAATTTTTCCTTGGTTTATAAAATTGTTTTGTGTTTTTTGAATAAATTGAAAAACTGCTTTGATTTCTGAAAATCTGGGTTACTGTCGCACGGGCACCGGTCGACCTCACCGGTCAATCGGTTAGTGTAAGGCGGTCGACCGGTAGAGTATAACTACTTTGTCTCCGGTCGACCGGACCTAACGGGACATTACACGATTTTGCAGTTTTTTGAGATTTTTTCAAGAAAACATGAAAAATAATTTTATGATAACCAGAATTAGATTGTGATAAAGAATTCAAGGACAACCGAGAAGATTCAAGATGAAGAATCGATATATGTTTCGATTATTCTTTGTAATCTTTAATTTCTTTCTTTTCTCTTGGATGGAACCATAATATTACGGTTATTATTATTATTATGCTTGTTGCCTAGCTTAATTGCTTTGTATGATTGCATATAATATGATTTGCTATATATGTGATAACATGTCATATAGAATAGGGAGTGCCGCTCATTAAAATTGTTCATGCATATTTCTTAACATAAAACCGTGTTTTCCAAAAGATTGAGTGGGTGACGGTTTTTGAAGAAAAGACCCATGGCCTCCATCGTTGGTCCGCAGGTAACACATGGTGATACCGACCCCTAGGAAGGGATTCACTATGTACCGGTGTGGATCTCCGAGAGGATAATTTATTTGAGCATATATTTATGGTTGTACACCCCTAGGTGACAATTGTAATATATGGATCAAATAGTTGAAACGATGGTTATACACTCAAGATTAATTTAATTATTAATCTCCCCTAGGAGCTCGATAATTAAATTAATGGCCAAAAAAAAACGATTATCAATATATCTTTGGACGAGATTGATCCGGATGGTATATATTGATCGGAGGGGATCCGTGTTCCCAATTAAATTTTGCATGATCTCCCTAGGAGACTTACAAAATTTTGAGTTGGGAATTATCGTTGTAAGGTTGTGATTTTTTCAAGGTTTTGACACACAAACATATTTGTTGCATTATAACATGTATATATGTTTGATTACTAAATGTTTATGCAAGTTTACTTATACTAGATATATGAATGTTTATTGTAGATCAAAATGTCTTCTAGCGCATTATCATCGATACTTAATAAACACAACTTAATCAAGCGAGAATTTTACCGATTGGAAAAGGAACCTAAAGATCGTCCTAACCTTTGAGAAACCGAATTTAAATCTTGAACACACCTTGTCCTCCGGAGCCACCCGTTGATGGTCCTAATGAGGTTTTCATAGCGTATCAACGCTGGAAGGACTCACGATATGGCTCATTTGTTATATGATGGCGAGCATGTCCATCGTCTTTGCAAGCACAACATGAAGATTACATAATCGCCGCCGATTATGGATAATCTTGAGGACATGTTCGTGACCAAGTCGCTGAAAAAACGCGTCGGAAGCCCTTAGTAACCTCATTAACTGCAGATGGCAATTTGGGTCTTCCATAAAGGAACATATCTTTGAAGGTGATGGGCTATTTGGTGAAGTTCGGACCAATGGGGGCCGACATCGATCTTTGAGTCTCAATGACCATGATCTTTGAGACTTTGTCGAAGGAATATATTCCGTTTAGGGCAACGTTCAATTTGAGCGCTAGATGTAATATAAACCCGACAGAGTTGATGCAAGAACTCCAAAAGTTCGAGCGGATGATCAAGGGGTCAACTATTGTGGAAGCCAACTTTGTTTGAGGCATCTTCTTCCAAACCCCTTCAGGAATGGAAAGAAGAAGCAAGTAGCTAAGAAGGAGAGTTCTTGATTTCGCCAAACAAGGGCAAGAACAAGAAGAAGAGGAACCCGAACAAGCTTAAATGCTTTCATTGCGGGAAGGTGGGGCACATGAAGAAGAATTGCAAATACTACCTAGCCGTTAAAGGCAAAGGAGGTGAGTGTGATCTTTTGATTGTGGAAGCATGTCTAGTTGAGGAATCCAAAGGACAACTGGGTCATAGATTCTGAGCAACTAATCATGTATGTGTTTCTCTCAGGGGTTCAAGCAAACAAGAAGTCTTCTAAATGAAAGCTTCACGTTAAGGATGGGCGATGGAACATTGGTGTTGGCTGAAAGCGATGGGAGACGTCCATCTTTATTTTGATAGTTATAGGAGTTTATTTTTTTTTTAGACTGTTTTTATGTTCCTCAATTTAAGAGGAATCTTATTTCATTGCTTGTTTATTTAAGGATTCTTATTCAGTTTCTTTTAATAATAAAGTTGTGATTCGTAAAAACAAGTCTTTTATCCATGATGGATGGATGCAAAATAATCTATATTTTATCAAACCAAAGATGGACTCATTGCTAAACACACCAAGTTGTTAATAACTCTAAAAGGCTTAAAACTTCTCACTCTAATGAGACATATCTTTGGCATTTGCGACTTGGTCACATTAGCCTTAACAGGATACAGAGGTTGGTAAAGGATGGACCTTTAAGTTCTTTAAAGGTTGAGTCCTTACCCCAATGTGAATCTTGTTTGGAGGGCAAAATGACCAAAAGACCATTTGGGTCTAAAGGCAATAGGGCTGAAGGTGTTCTTGAACTTGTGCATAGTGATGTTTGTGGTCCCATGAACATCAAGGCAAGAGGAGGGTATGAGTATTATGTCACTTTTATTGACGATTACTCAAGATATGGTTATGTGTACCTATTGCATCACAAAAGCGAAACTTTTGATAAATTCAGGGAGTGGAAAAGCAACTGGGTAAACCCATAAAGGCACTTGATCCGATCGAGGTGGAGAATACCTCTCCGATGAGTTCACCGGATACTTATTAGAGAATGTGATTCTATCCCATTTAACTGCACCGCACTCCACAAAGAGAATGGTGTAGCCGAGAGAAGAAATAGAACCTTGTTGGACATGGTACGGTCCATGACGAGTTATTTGACATTGCCTATATCTTTACGGGGATATGCTTTACAAACCAGATGTTATCTTCGAACAACGTGTCAACAAAGTCGGTTCCTAAAACTCCTCACGAGTTGTGGGCCGGCAGGAAGACATCCTTGAACCATATTCGCATATGGGGATGTCCCGCACATGTCCCGGACAAGGAAGCGAACAAGTTGGAAGCACGCTCGTAAGCATGCATTTTTGTAGGTTATCCGAGAGGGACGAAAGGGGTTATTTCTATAATCCCAAGGAAAATAAAGTCGTGGTTTCAACGAATGCAACATTCCTTGAGGAAAGTTACATGAACGACTTTAAGCCTCGTAGCAAAATAGTGCTTGAGGAAATGTCGAGTGACTTAGTCATACCAACTGCTCCTTTGGAAACCGATCCAATCGTAGTAGAAGAGGAAACCCAACAACAACCTAAGGGGCTTGGCGTAGTGGGAGGATCGGACATGAACCCGAGAGATTCATGGCTAATGGGGAAACCTTTTGGCGTAATCTCCGAACATGACAGAGATCCTTATACTTACAAAGAAGCTATGGAGGATGTTGATGCAAACCTCTCGACGAAGCCATGAAAGCTGAGATGAAATCTATGGATTTTAATCTAGTCAGGAACTTGTAGATCTTCCCGATGGGATTAAGCCCATTGGGTGTAAATGGGTCTATAAGAGAAAGAGAAATGCGTAAGGAAAGGTCGAAACCTATAAGGCTAGACGGTAGCTAAGGGATACACGCAAAAAGAAGGAATCGACTACGAGGAAACCTTTTTACTTTGTAGCCATTCTTAAGTCCATCCGCATTCTCTTATCTATTGCGGCTGCTCTCGACTACGAGATCCGGCAAATGGATGTCAAGACGGCGTTCTTGAATGGCCATCTTGAGGAGAGTATCTATATGGTACAACCGTAAGGCTTTGGGGCTAAGGGTCAAGAGGGAAAAGTTTGCAAGTTGTTGAAATCCATTTATGGATTAAAACAAGCTTCCCGTTCTTGAACAAAAGATTTGACCAAGTGGTCAAGACTTTTGGATTCCAACAGAATATGGATGAACCTTGTGTTTATAAACATATTCAAGATGGGAAAGTGGTTTTCTCTTTGTTATATGTTGATGATATTCTACTTATTGGCAATGATGTAGGGGCTTTATCATCAGTCAAAGTTTGGCTTACCAAACAATTTGACATGAAGGACTTAGGAGAAGCTAATTATGTTCTAGGCATTCGAATCTTAAGGGATCGAAAGAACAAAATGATAGCTCTCTCTCAGGCTTCATACATAGATAAAATTCTCGAGAAGTATGCAATCAGAATTCCAAGAAAGGTGGACAACCATCTAGGTCTGGAATTACTCTTTCGAACAGTGATTGTCCCAAGATATCTGAAGAAAGAGAATACATGGCGAAGGTTCCTTATGCTTCGGCGGTCGGGAGCCTCATGTATGCAATGCTTTGTACTCGACCGGACATTTGCCATGCGGTTGGGATTGTAAGTCGATTTCGATCGAATCCAGGACCTAACCATCAAGTTGCGGTCAAGCATATATTCAAGTATCCTAGAGAACTAGAAATTATATCTTTGGTATATTCCGGGGATTTGACACCTCTAGGATATCTGATTGATTTTCAATCTTGTTTGGATTCTAAGAAATCGACTTGGGTTCTGTCTTTACTACGGGGAGGCGGTTCTATCGTTTGGAGGAGTGTCAAGCAAACTTGCACTTCGACTCAACGATGGAAGCCGAGTATGTGGCGACTAGTGATGCTTCAAAAGAAGCGGTGTGGCTTCATAAATTTTTGATGGATCTTGAAGTTGTTCTGGTGTGGATAAGCCATTGAGACTATCTTTTGTGATAACAATGCGGCAATAGCAAACACCAAAGAACCAAGATATCAGAAAATGAGTAAGCACATAGACAGGAAGTATCATGTGATAAGAAGCTTTATTGAAGAAGGGCATGTGGAAATATGCAAGATCGCGTCAGAGGACAATATGGCTGACCCGTTCACGAAGGCCCTGCCGACTAAGGTCTTCGAGAAGCATGTCGAGGCTATGGGGATGCGTAGCATGTCACATTTACTCACTCAAGTGCAAGTGGGAGATTGTTAGCGTTTATGCCCTTAGGAATAAATGTAACAATTTTCTTCGAGATATTTTGACTATTAATAAAGATTTGTTTATTTCATATATCTATGTATTGTCCTCTTTATGTTCATAATAGTTGAATGTATGATAAGCAAACAGAAAGTCTGAGACTGTCATTCTAAATCTTTAGATCATGCATGTAACGTGAAGAACATGCGGAAGACAAGAACCTAAAGATGATAGTCTAAATCTTGTGATCCACATTCGAGGGAATAAAGTTGGGCGCTTAATTCATGTTAAGATTGTTATGTTGTCTACTTCCTAACGGAGATGACTTGTTTTGGTCGTCAGAGGGGGGACTCCATGGGTAGAGTTATTGATATAGTTTCTAATGGTGAAATCTATATTGGATCGGACCAAAGATGAATTGTTTTAATTAATAATTCTGTTTGAATAAAACAATTCACTTTTGACGAATTATATGTTGTCATCTTAATCCTGAGATGGATGATGAACCCGTATACTTGAGTTGTATCCTTTGATGTACTAAAGGGAGACATCCCGACATTATGTAAAGGTACGCTTTGCCGGTACATTGGGGTATGACTTCGTGTATGCGTGAGATTTGTTATTCATAGATAGTGAAATCCATAGCTCCTATAAAGAGTCAATGATATCCTCTTATGCATTATCAGTGGATTGGAAAATACGAGCGCTCGGCTATTAGACTACTCTGTGTTATCTAATGGTTTACTGTTTGTAATAGTATGAATAGTGTTTTTCCAATGGTTTGATAATGGAACATAAGATAAATGTAATCGGGAAGGTAAAACAAAACTTGACCTCAAGTCGATTATGGATATCCTATGGGGATGATATACTAATATATTGAGTCATGGACTAGAGCTAATTAGAGCTTTGTAAATACGCTATGTAAATTGAGAGTGCAGCTCTAGGCTTTTAGTGGAATAGCGCTAGAGTTTTATAATCATGAGACGGACTTTGGTTTACAAGTAGCGTTGTGATTATAGGAGCTTGATTTATATATGTCCATCGGGTCCCTTTGCTAGCTCACATAATTTCCTGTAACGATACGGTGTATTTCCTACATATTGGTAACTTGTGTTATTTCCGTAAAAGAGGTTCAAAGTTAATTCATGAGTGATTTATGGGGTGAATTAATTGATAAATTGATTCTAGATAAATTGGTTGAATTATTGTTTTAAGAGTTGTTTAATGTGGGAAGACTATTATATGACTGTTTTGATCAGGCAATTTCTCTATTGGGTTGCTTGAATCAAAACTGAGGCTCTATGCAAGTTTCCCATGTTGAAGAACTAGGAAAACAACTTTAAATCGATCTTGACAGGTTGACCGGTGGGTAGACCGGTCACAGGTCAACCGGTCAGGTCGACCGGTGGGTAGACCAGTTTGTGAAGGACCGGTCGACCGGTGAGTTATAACGTCTCATCTCCGGTCGACCGGTTGTAACGCCGTAACGTCTTGATGTGGCAAAATCGACTGAAAAGTGCGATTAAATCTTTGGGAAACCTAATTGTTACGGAAGTATGACTTCCTAAACAGATTATAAATAGCCTATTAAGTCACATTACTCATAAGATCACTTGAGAGACTTTTTGGAGGCTATTGATAAGAGATTCAAGAGGAAAAATTGTTTAATTATCAAGAACAATTTTTCTTTGGCTCTCTTGTGATTGGAAGGAGATTAAGAATACCAAGAGGAGATTAAACGAAGTGTGCCCACCCGCACAATCGATCGTGGAAAACGAGAATAGCAAAGAAGACCCCGATTGGTTGAGGCTCTTCGGTTCTTTGTTTGGGCAACTTTGATCCATCGGACGTCTTTGTTTCACGAAATCTCAAAAGGTATGATTTAGATCTTTAGTATTTATGTTATATAGCATCATGAACATGTTCTTGTTTGGCTTTGACGTTGATTAAAATTTTTAAATTCCGCTGCGCACTCGATGCCATTATTTTCCAACACCTTCCAGTTTGGACCGTTAAATAAATCGTCTACGTAAAAAACTTGTTCTGCTTGCGATGCAAGTATGAAAGGTTCGTTCTCGTACCACGTCTTTTTAACGAAAACACTTATTCTATTTTTGTAGTGTTGAATTTTCTTTCCCGGACGAGTGTCAAACCACAGAAATTTAAAAAGCATAACAGAATTGTCATTCAAGTACGACAGCTCATAAATGTCCTCCAAAACTCCATAAAACATTTGGTTATCAGGTCCGCGAACACAAACACCACTATTTTGAGTACTTCGATTCATATCCCGATTGCGTGTCAGAAACTTTACACCGTTGACCACACAACCAGGATAACTTTGACATGAGACGCTTGAACCACTTGAAAGCGAAAGTATTTGATCATTTGCTGCTGGTTCATTCTGCTTTCGAATATTGAAAATCTGCAATGAGACATGAATATTCTATAAAACGCCACTTTTTAATGACTTAACAATGTTAATGCAAATTAATTATAAACGTACCTTATTCTTAAACCATTTTGGAAACTCTTTCGATTGAATTTCATCTAATGGTATGATTCAACCGTCGGTATCAATCTCTTTCCTATGGTCACTGTTTAAAAGAGAATGAAAATAAATGACATAATTGTATATGATGCGACACAATCTATGAACAATTAAGTGACAAAAGTGAAAGTAATACGTACTCAATGAACTGCTGAATTTCTGAATAGTTCTATAGGATGTACCACTCGGCTTTCTCTCGCAAATGAGTATCCAATGTGATAGGCATCTTCCCAATTGGCCGACAACGAGTATCAAATACAGAAATCTTTTTAACAATACGCTCTTCATCATCTATCCAATTTCTGGCCAGCCGGTTAAACCGTGTTTCAACTCCAGTTAAATACATCGAACAAAAAGTCAGAGCTTCGTTGACAATGTAAGCCTCAGCAATCGAACCCTCAGGACGTGCACGATTCTTGACATATTTCTTTAACGACCCAAGAAAACGTTCAAATGGATACATCCATCTTAAGTGAACCGGTCCTCCTCGAATGGCTTCTTCAGACAAGTGTATAACTAAATGTACCATTATGTCAAAAAATGCAGGAGGAAAAATTGTTTCTAACTTGCACAAAATAAGCACAATATCTTGTTGAGCTTTCTCTAAATCACTTTTCCGCAATGTCCTAGAGCATATTAACTCAAAAAAATTACTCAATTATGTTATTGCATCAACAATCTCTTTCTTCATGAATGGTCGTATACCCGTTGGCAATAACCGCTGCATTATGATGTGACAGTCATGCGATTTTAGCCCAATAATTTTATTCTTCCCTTCGATCACATTTTTCTTTAAGTTTGAAGCAAATCCATCAGGAAATCTTACTGATTTTAAAAAATCATAAAACTTTTTACTGTCATCGGGAGATAGTGTATAAGACGCATGTGGTTTCATCCAACGATCACCATCTTTGTACAAATGCAACTCCTTGCGCACCCCCATATTTTGCAGATCGATTCTTGCCTTATCTGTATCTTTACTTTTTCCGTCAATGTCAAGAATTGTGCCCAATAAACTGTCGCATACATTCTTCTCAATATGCATGACATCTAAGTTGTGACGAACGACAATGACTTCCAATAAGGCAACTCCCAAAAATATACTTTCTTTGTCCAATTAAGCTCGCTTGCATGTCTTTTTTCCGCTTCTTCCCACCATACTTGTCATGTTTACCGGGCAATCTGAAGGACACATTTTGTAGTTGAGTTAAGATTTGGTGAACAGATTTTCGAGCCGGAGGAGGTCGTTTCTCAACCATACCATCAAACTTTTTATTTTTTCTCATCCCATGTTTAATAGGAAGCCATCGCCGATGGCCAACAAAACAAGTCTTACTTGTTATCCCCTTTGAAATAGTTGCATCGTTGCAAGTTGAACATGCTAAATAGCCCTGACCACTCCATCCAGATAGACTACTACGAGCAGGAAAATCATTAACAGTCATAAGCAACATAGCTCGCATCTGAAATGATGTATTCGAAACTTCGTCATGTACAATTACTCCATTATTCCACAAATCTTTTAACTCATCCACAAGAGGCCTTAAAAAAACATCCATATCCTTTCCAGGTGCATTTGGGCCAGGAATCAACAATGTCAACATCTTATAAGGATCTTTAGTGCATAACCACGGAGAAAAATTGTAGGCCGTGAAAACCACCGGCCACATACTGTATGAGAGGCTCATGTTACCGAAAGGATTGAAACCATCAGCGGCCAACCCCAAGCAAACATTTCTCGGCTCACGTGAAAACTCAAGATACTTTTCATCTATCTCTTTCCATTCAATACCATCGACTGGATGACGCATTAAATCCTCATCATTTGAATGCCCACGCTGGTGCCACGTCATATCTTTAGCGGTGTGACGAGAACCGTACAGACGCTTCAATCGATCTGTTAATGGGAAATAACATAGTACTTTCCACGGGACTTGTTTAGTACCCTTTGTCTTTTTTTTCTTCCAACGTGATGTTTTACATACAGGACACGTTTCTAGATCAGCGTTCTCCTTCCAAAACAAAGCACAATCGTACTTGCAGACATGAATTGTTTCATAACCCAATCCAAGTTTACTCATGAGCTTCTTCGACTCATAATGAGAAGAAGGTAACTTCACATCCGAAAATGCATCTTTCAATAGACTTAAAACAGCATCCATACACTCATTAGGCCACTTGTATAACACTTTTAAATGCATCAATTTCACTAAGAAATTTAAAGATGAATACTTAGTACAGCCGGATACAATCCCACCAAGTTCGAAAGTAGATCCTTAAATCGGTATTGTGCATCTTCTAGATCCACATTCGTCTCATCCAACATTCCACGGTCATCATTAATCCCGCAACGTCTTCTAAGACGCAAACATCTCATCTCTTGGTTGATTAACTCTTGGGTCTACACACGAAACCGCCTCTACTTCACCATGGTGAATCCATGTTCTATACAATGGATCAAAACCATATCGATGTATATGCGCCCTCACAGTTTCTACTGGATGCATTTCATGGTTTCTACATTTCATACAAGGACAGCTGATATGGCCAAGTGAAGTTTTATAATTTTTGGGGACCTCAATAAAAGCAGATAACCCATTCCAATATTCATCCGACAATCGGTTCCTCAAAGAAGTCCAACTTTTGTCAATCGGCATTTCAACTATAAACGACAACAGACATAACAATTTATTAATGTGTTCAATTAATTTTAATTTTATTCTTAATTAACACAATTAAGTTTTATTAATTAAATTGTGTTAATGAACTTATTAAAATTATGGTTTCCTAACTAAATTTCGCCTAACTAAATTTTGGAAGCATAACGACTTATTTTTCACATAATCCAAAAATCAAAACCTGCAGAAAAACAACTTTAAAAAATTTCGGCACACCATAGCTGCAAGATGTGCCACCCAGAACAAGAATCATAAACATATACTAAATTTCAACATAATCTTGAATTCATACAACTACTACAATTTTAAGCTAAATAAATATAAAAAACTTACAAAGTTCAAACCCACTAAACGGGGGCTGAAAATAGAAGGATTACGTCGAAGGAACCGTGCAAACAAGGACAAAGGCGAAAACTCAAACGCCTACTCAAACACCTACATCAAATTAAAACATCAAACATAATTTTCAAACACCAAAATTAATATTTTATTAACATCTAGAGAAACATATAAACACAATAATAAGTAGAATGATTCTAAGTCATGAATATAATCTACTCATCTAATTTTAAATTTTACTCATCTAGTTCTAAATATAATGTTTAGGAAATAATTTTAAGTTCTAAGTATAATCTAGTTATAATAACAAGTATAATGCTTAAGAAAAAAAAATAATATTGTTAAGGAAAAAAAAATATATATACACACCTAAATATGGACGGCGGGACTGGGGCGGCGGGATTGGGGCGGCGCGACCGGGGCGGCGGGAGCAATCCGGCACGGCGGCGGGACCGGGACCAGGAGGGAGAAGGGAGCGGCGGTGTGGCGGCGGCGGCGCCAGGAAAGGGAAAGAAGAGAGAGAGAAGGGAAGAGAAAGAAAACACGGAAGAGTGACAAGGGGAGAAAGGGAAGGGGAGGGCCGGCCGGCGGTAGGGAAAGGCGGCAGCGGGGGCGGAAGGAGAGGGGAAGAAGAGAGAGAGAGAAAGAAGGGAAGAGAGAGAGAAAGAAGGGAAGAAAGAGAAGAACGGCCGGCAAAGGGAGCGGCGACGGCGACGGAAAGAGGAGGCGGCGAGGGATAGGAGAGAGAGAGAGATCGATTTTGCAGGATAAAGAGAGAGAGAGAGAATCGGGAGAAAATGAAGAAGGAGGCGCGGACATTAATTAGGGCACTTAAAGTCGTCGTAAATAAAATTAAAATGTCGTCGCAAATAAAGATTTTTTGCGACGACAATTTCGTCGCAAAAAACAAATATGTCGTTGCAAAATTTTTTTTTTCCCGCCCATTCTTACTCGTCGACTGGATTATTTGCGACGACAATGAAAAAATGTCGTCGCAAATAATCCAACATTATTTGCGACGACTTGTCGTCGCAAATAAGGAGACTGTTGTCGGGAAAACGTGTGTTACATTCGCGGCAAAAATTCGCGCCATTGAAATTTGCGCGGTAAAATTATTTGCGACGACAAATAATTTATTAGCGACAACATGTTGATTTTTTTAAACGAGGGTTATTTGCGATGACATGTCGTCGCAAATAGTTGACTATTTGCGACGACAAATGTCGTCGCAAAAAATGTCGTCGCAAATGGGCATTTTTGTTGTAGTGTTAGTGTAGCATGGTAATACTATAATAAGTTACATGTAACATAATAGTAGATTATATTTTTATTGAGTGTTACGTGAACACAAATGAAAAAATGTTGCATTTGCCGAATTGATACGATACGAAGACATTTTTTTTATAATTTTAATGTGATATATTGTACCTTAAGAAAAACGGACTATATATTAATATACTCGATCCTTATAAGTATTGAAGTTTAAAAAGCAGAAAGAGCTCGGTGAATGCTGGGATTGATAAGATAATACCAGGGTCCAAAAAAATTTGTGGCTCGCAGAGCTGCAGCAATCTTCACAGAAATTTGCATTGATCTAACAAAATAGTATTTTGATTTTATGATTTTGGTTGATTTTGTGAACGCTCTGAAGAACGCGTTCATTAGCTCGTGGGAAACATTTGTTATCAAATATGAACGCGCAGTTCTACGCGGTTCATTTCACACTTAACAAGTCTCTTTCTCAAATTATCACGCTATAGAAACAACCATTTAAATATCATATCTCAAGAAAATCCTCTTTCAAGAACAGAGTCAAAGAAATCAATTAAGCATCTCAATATATCATCGATTTCAATCTCCAATTCTTGATAATGGGCTTCATTAAAATTCTTTCTGGCTTGTTCCAAACCCTTGGGGAAAGCTTCAAAATTTGCTTCAGAAATTGGAAGCTAATATCCTCCATGACCCTATTCCACATCTTCCTAAACTCCATCCTGTCCTTCCCAAATCTCTTCTCCGCCACACCATCGGTCGCAAATTTTCCGACCAACAAAACCACTATTCCGCCACTTGATATTAATAATTTGGATGAATCTCCATATGCCAATTATTTCTTTTACCTTTTTACTCTTGTAAAAATGACTCTCCAATCCTTTTTTGGAGTGAAATTTGTCGTCCTTATCGCCAACAGTTTGGTCTCCTTGTTCTTTGCAACCACCATAATATTGGCGTCATCAACAAACTCTAGTGCAAAAGGGTTACATGTCAAGAAATTTCTTTCAATGGTAGTTAAATCATGGAAAAGAACACTTCTTACTTCGTTCTACGCCGCCTTGCTCGGTCTAGTCTACGCTTTTTTCGTTTTAGCATTACTATTTCTATACCCGACCATTAATCCTCGATCCCTAATTTTGTTATGGATCGCAATCTCAGTAGTCACCACTGCTCCAATTTTATGTATTTATTACATATACGTTGTCTGGAATCTAGCGCTGGTTGTGTCGGTACTTGAAGAAAAGTGCGGGATTGAGGCGCTTAAAAGAGCCTCAGAGATTCTCAAGGGCTTCATGCTCAAAGGGTTTCTCCTGAATCTCCTTCTTGAAATTTTACCTGCTTCTTTCACGCCATCTTTGAAATTGGAAGAAAACTTTAACAGATCAGACTTAGCAGAAGTTTTTCTTCTATTGCTTATCTTTCAATCCATCAGCTCAGTCGCTATAGTGTTTTCCTTGATCTCTCACACGGTCTTGTATTACGAATGCAAGAAGATTCATGCGCAGAGCTCCAATGAAATGTTATATAATGTACCACTTATAATCTCGGCTTGCGGAACAGAAAATGGAGAAGAATATCTTGCTGAGAAGTATTAGAATGTCGTAATTATCTTTATTATTGACGTTCATATTATTGGGATTATGAGGCAATATATGTGCAGCATCAATGGTTTGATGAATTTCAATAAGTCGATCATGTCATATGAAAATATTGATCTTTATATAATGATTCATGAGTATAATAAAATATTAAACATTTGTAGCTCTTTATGGAGTTAGTAATTTCCACTGAAGTTGTCTGATGAACATATTAATTTTATGGTAGTTATAAGGGGAGCATGATAGGCAGCTTGGGTGGTTTTTATTTATTTATTTATTTTTTTTCATGACGTCTTTCGAAAGAAGGTATATGTTGAGTCAACTACAATAAATTTATATAGCAACGTGAGTTAACGATTGTAAAGTCCATGAAAAATTTTAAAAACTCCTTCTGTTGTGCTTCTGTAATTATTCAACATTGGAACTGCCTTGGGGTCAGGCCAAGGGGCCAGATCGATGATGGAATTAGGCAAGCTGGCAAATAAAACTGTTTAGCCGGCGCCAATAATTTGTGGTAAACTTTTAGCAACGATTTATATCGTTGTTAAACTGTTTTTTTGCACGTTACTTACGGGCGCAATGCTCATTTCGTCGCATAGAGTAACTTATAGCGGTCACTTATGTCGTCGCTAATGTAAGTGTCGTCACTATATTGCTCCATTCTTGTTGTGTATCGCCGGGATCGGTCCTACGAGCAAGGACCATGTTGTTGCTACCCATCCATCAACCTAATGTTAGTGCCTATCCCGACCCCACCTCAACGTTGGTCGCTACCCATTGGTCAGATCCTGGTGCCTCTCTGGCATGACTCCAACACCATTCACATCACTTTTTTTTTTTTTTTTTTTTTTTTTGTAGACGATAAAATTTAGGGAGAAAGAGAAAAATAGGCCAAAATTTGAGATGAATTAAAATTAATAGGCCAATAGTTTACATAAGTTAATAAATAGGCCAAATTATTATTTTCGTCCATAACTTGTCTGGTTATGAACCATAACTTGACAAGTTATTATTCATAATTGTCCATAACTTGTCCGGTTATGAATCATAACTTGACAAGTTTGTCCATAACTTATCTGGTTATGAACCATAACTTGACAAGTTATGGCCTATTAATTTCTATAACTAAAAATTAGCCTATTTTCTTTCTTAAGCTTTTCATATTGGCCTATTTTCTACTATTTCCCTAAAATTTACAATTAATGAGATCAAGGCCCATGGCTAAGTATAGAGTTGTCAATTGAAGAGATTGATCTGCTGTGTTAATGAGAGTGATAGTGAACAAGAAATAAAAATAAAACAGTAAAGAGATAAAGAGATTAATAGTAGGGCCGGCAATTCGGATACGACACGATGAAACGACATAAAAATGATACGAGATAAATGGGTTTGGACCGCACGATTATTAATTGGGTCGTTAACGGGCTGACACGAATAACACGAAAATAAACGGGTTGGATTCGTGCCAGCCTGTTTAACACGCTTAACCCGTTTAGTTATACGGGCCATAATCAGGCCGGCACGACACGACATGAACCGACCCGTTTATTAATATATATATATATATATATATATATATATTTATATATCTTTTAAAGATAAAACCCTAGCTTCTCTAATTTTCTTTCTCTCATTCTCTCATTCTCTCACAGCCCGTTTTATTTATATTCTCTCATTTGCATGAAGGGTGTTTGATAAAAGGTTAACTTAATTTAACACTCTAACTTTTAAATAAGTTATGGCATGTTGATATAATTACAAAATTCCAATGGACTTGTAGATGGATGATTTGTAGATGGACTTATAGATGGTTGATTACAAAATGCGAAAGGATGATTTGTAATGGATAAACCTAAACTTTAAATATGTTTTATGCTTTATGCACTTTAATATGCCAATGGACTTGTAGATGGTTGATTATGTTTTATGCACTTAAATTTTCAAATATTTGGTTATGTTTTCAAACTTATTTAAATGTACTTGGTTATGTTTTCAAACTTCTTTAGATGTTTAGTAATTGGTATGTTTTGAAACATATGTCATAAGTGATGTTTTAGATATTTTAATATGTGTTGGCTATTATGCATGATTTTAACTATAAGTGATATTAAGTAGTCAATTAATATAGTTTTGAACACAATATAAAATTCACTATTTTTGCTAGTTGGGTCATAAATGTGTTTCTTTCGTGTCGGCCCGTCACGGCACGTTTAATAATTGTGTTCGCGTGTCGTGTCATGTTAATCGTGTTATTAGCGTGTCGTGTTCGTGTTTGGGTTTCTGACACGTTTATTAATCGTGTTGTGTTCGGGCTCACTATAATCGTGTCGTGCTGTAGTCGTGTCGGCCCAAACACGGCCCGCGAACACGAATTGTCAGCCCTAATTAATAGAGCTTTGCCTATTAATGAGAGTTATGTCTCTGTCGGGCTCCAGTAGTTTCATTATATTTGCTGAATAGTGTTATAATGAGTTGATGAGAGAATAATAGGATAAGAGAGAAAGGGGAATACTACCGGAAAATACAAAAATAAAGCGTAAAGTATGCTGGAAGTGCATGAGGGTGCTTTAGTGATGCTGAACGATCCCTTAAGGATGTCTAAATCCCTTGTATTTATAATTGGTGAGGCTTTGTAATTGCTTCCCATTTCTTTGGGCGATTAGGCCTTCAATTTGTGATCGTTGTTTTCTTTTTGAGTGATATTTGACTTTCTTAACAGATTCTCCTTCTCATTGACTGGTCAGACGTGGTTTGTTGCCATTACGAGTTGATTATGCCTCTTTATTGCGCAGTTTATAATTTAGTTTCTTTATGTGGATGGCAATCAAATTCGTGCAATGATCGTGTTACTTGCGGCCTAAGTCAGTCATTAACCTTTTTCTTCCTTGATTCTTCTAGCTTTACTAGGTGATTCCTTTCCTTTTCAGGCAGATTCGGTTGCCCATTCTTGTCTAAGGAATGTTTTGAGAATATTCTCTCGTGACTTGATGCCTAAGGTTAAGTATCGACTTGTGCGATTGACAGTTGGAGTTACTGATTGATGAGTCACTTTAGGCTATTTGGAGAGTTGCAGTGACTCATCTAGTGTAATGACTGAGAAAATTCCAGACTTTAAATAACACATTTATTTATTTAAGCCAAGGATTTTCCTAGAAAATATTATGTGACTGAAGGATTTATGGAATCCATATTTATATTCCTAAATTCTATAGCAGATTTCATGTTAAGTTCATGTTTTCGATCAAGTAAATCCGATCGATAAATTATTGCCGTACTTTAAGGCAGAATAATTTTCAATACAAGTATAGTTTGAGAATCTTAATTTCAAGAATCTCCAAACACAACATGATGTTAGCAGCGTAAAAAAACGCACTGACATTTTTAAAGAAGAGAAAATCCTTAGTTGCCAGACAGCTAGGTTAAAGTCACAAGAAAAATACCCATAGTCAAAGGGTACAATGTGAGCTCAGGATTTGACACCGTCAGAAACAGCGTGATCATTCCCGGGATTTAATGTAGAAAAGTTAAATTTAGAATTTGTTCAGTCTATAATTTATTTCAAGACTTTAAACAATTCAAGATATTACGTGAGTAAGAGTTTAATGTGATCTCATAGTAATCAATGATTTAACATTGAACTGTATATAAGCAGTAGAAAATGAATCGTCAAAAATTAGAATTTTCTGTCGGCTAAGTACTTCCTAACAGTCAGTATGATTTTTTATCTGACTCAAAGGAAACTTAAGAGAGTGGACAAAAGTACAAGGGGTGGATTATATTTTTCTCTCTCTCCTTCTCCACTTGGCCGGCCATGCATAGGAAAATAGAGCCAAAATTTGGCTAGTTAAGTGTGCTAGAAGGTTACATGAAAATGTGATGTGATGGGGTTAGGTTTCATTTTTCTCTCTCCTTCCTTCACTTGGCCGGCCAAACTAATGGAATTAGAACAAAAAAACTTAGCTAGTTGAGTGTGCAAGTGGATGACATGGTAAGGTGATGGGATATTAGTGGTTGGAAGGGAATTAATGGCAAATTTACTTCTCCTTTTCTCCTTCCAAAACCGGCCAAGAAAGGGGGACTTCAACCAAAAATTTGGTGGAATGATGGAGTGGAATTGGTGAAAAAAAAAAATAATTTGCAAGTTGCCTATAAAGGGAACCAACATAGGATAAGCTTCATTTTTTTTCTCCTAGCTTTTTCCCCACTCAAAAATCCGGCCACACACTCTCCATTTCGTCTCAAATTTTTCTCCCACTCTCCTAACCTTAAGCCACTAGCAAACCATAGAAGAAGAAGAAGAAGATCAAGGGTTCTAGGAGGAGTTTAGTCAAGCATTTCTCCAATGGTATAAACTCTAAACCCTATCTTTTTATGCTCTAGTAAAGTTTGAGATGTAGAGATATTCTTCTCAAATTTTCTTATACTCCTCTAGTTCCAAGCCATTAACAAACCTTGGAGAAGAAGAGAAGGATCTCAAAGGTTCTCAAGAAAGAGTTCTTCGAGGGTAACTTCTTGAACTCTTTTCAATTATTTTATAGCAGAGTTTAAGTTTGAGAATCCATTGATGTAAATTGTGATTCTCAAGGAAATAAGTTGTAATAAGGGTGTGTGAGTTTTATGTTGGTTTTGTGAGTTATGAGGTTAGTTTGATGTGGTATGTTTATGCTTGATCTAAGTTGCTTATTTTCGGATTAGAGGAAAAAATTTTATGGTGACTTTGACCACGAAAATGAGGACCATAGAGCGAGATTTTTCAATATTTTAAAGCTTGAACTTATAGCCCTGGATGTTTTGAACATTTTTCGCTACTATGACAAAACCTAATTTTAACTCTAAAACCAAGTTTGAAGTCATTTGGCAAAAACGGACAAGCTGTCCAACACAGTTTCGAAAAAAAACTGGCAGCCACTAGTTCAGTCAAACGGGACCCTTAGAGGCTAAATCTCGATTTTTAATAAAAGTGACAATTTTATATTTCGATGAGATAAAGAAATTTAATGAAGAAAAGATTTTCAAAATCTGACCCTAAGAGGTACTAAAACACAGATTCCCCAAAACGGCACAGTTTTTGACTAAAACAGTTTCAAGAAAAATAGCAACTACGGCTTTCAGCCAAACAGGACCTTTAGAGGCCGAATTTCAACTTTCACTAAAAATGACAATTTTAGATCTCGACGAGATGAGAAATTTTCATGAAGAACAAAATTTTGAAATCCGACTCAAAGATACAGTAAAACACAGATTTCAAAAACTGTACAGTTTTTAACGAGACAAAACTAAAATAGTGTCGGTTTCAACAAAAAGTTATAAAAGAACCCGAGATAGAATTTCAGTAAAATACAATGACATTAAACCTCATTTTAATGAAAGTATTCATAAAGGAAGATTCAAGAAAAAATGCTTTCTTTAAAGAACTTAGTGGGTTATCGAGCAAATCATCCCGACGGGCACCTACGAGCCCAACACGATAGGTCCTTCGGATTTCGAGGATTTAATGTGGGTCCAACGCCCGCATTGATTTAAGAGACTCTGTTTGAGTTTAAATTTCAGCGGCCTAAGAGTTAGAATGCCGTTAATAAGTTTCTAGGCCGAATTGGGACTTAATATCATAATAAGTCTAATGAGGAATTTTATGGAGAATAAGTTACTAGATTAGGTAAATGATTTTCAATCTAGACATAAGTATGTTAAGGGCAATTAAGGAAAATAAAATTTTAAGGATCTAATAAATTGATCCTTATAGTAAATTATCCTTCAGAAAATGAAAGGAATATATGCCTTAAAAAAAAAGAGTTAGATTCCTTCATAAGTTGCTAAAATAGAATAGCAAACGACAGTTAATCTCACACTCTCAATTGGGGTTCATTTTCAGAAATATGCAAGTAAGAGAATAAACTGTTTGGCGAAAAGTGGATTCTAGCTCTGTGAATCAGGTAAATAGGAATCTCGCCTACAGTATGAATAGATTTTAAAGAAAAAAAGTTACACATGTTATATATGCATGTTTATGCTTTAAGTATTGTATGCGATGCTATGTTATGCTGCCTACACATAAGCAGTGCACATGAATTATATGTGTTTAAATTAATTTAATGTTATAGTATGCTATGCTAGGTCATATTGCATACACCTTAATAAGTCAAGAGGAACTTATAAGAAGAAACTCAGTTGAGTGCCGTACCAGCCTCCGCAAGAGAGGTAATCAGACTCCACAAGGGAGATAAATGAACAAAAAAAAAGGGTCCTTCGCAAGGGAGGCACTCAGTTCAATTTAAATCACGGATCGTTGGGGACCTTGCAAACCCTTACGTCCCGATGATTGCGCGCAAGTGGTACGTGAGCACTCGGGCCCATCAGTAAGAAAGATAAGATAAGATAATAAGACTATAATAAGATATCATAATTAAGCATAATCAGCTCATGCATATTTATTCATGTGTACTCACAGTTATTTTGCGAGATATAGTTCCTACTTGTTGAGTGAAAGCTCAATCAGATATGTTCATGCTGTAGGTAAGAAACCTATCAGCAATTCCTGAAGGGCAATGGTGAGCGGCGGATGAATGGTGGAGATGGGAATGGATACCGCTCATGTAGTTATTTTCTGCAGTAAGTTTAAGTAAAATCATGTATATATTTATATGATTCAGAGTTTCAAGCATGTATATTAAAAAAAAAAAGTATATGTACATATGTATGTTAGGGAAACTGAGATTGTAGCTAACAATCCTAGTTTTGAGTATTTAAGTTTTAGAACGTTGCAATAGTACAGGCAACAAATAAATGAATTTTAAACATGACGATTTAAATGATTAATCTTAAAAGGATTTTAAGATGTACTTGAACTTAAGATTTCTCACGAAATCAGTTTTAACGTCACATGAGATGGCCAATTGTTTTAGAAAAGCTTTTAAAGAGTATTTGAAACAAGAGTTCAAATGCTATTCCGTTTGAAGGATATTTCTAAAAGGTTTTATTTTAACTAAAATTAAGAAAAGCTTTAAGAAATTTAGTGATTCACTTATTTGAAATTATTGTTATAAATTATGAAAGTATTCCTTCTTATGTTGAAAAAAAAAATGTTCCGCAAATTTTAAGAAATTTCAGTAAGTACAAGTTAAAATGTTAAGCTACGGTGACGGCCTCTCAGCAGGGTCGTCACATCTAGCATCAAACTGGAGTCTAAATTGTCACGTATACGGTGAGAGATGAGGTATGAAATCTAACCTCAATATATTTTTTAAAAATTTGAAATAAAGAGACATGGCTCCGAGAGGGAGATTGTGAATGAGCAAGCCAAAGGAGTAGGGGAGCTGCATTCTCTCTAGCCACGGTGGTGATCCATAACGCTTGCATCGACATGGCAGGGTTCAGCTCGATGTGCGGGATGTAGCTCCGACTCCGGCTCTACCCAAATCCTCATTTGTAGAGAGAGATCCTTCGCAAGCCTCGCCATGCACCTATCCTCAATCGCCTAGCCCATGCCCTTTGCCAACCAGATCCAGCCCCGTCACCCCCAAATTATTCCCTAACGCAAACTCTCCACATTGCAACCCTCCCTGTTACGAGCACCCACCTCCACTTGCACCACCTTCCGTTGATGTCGTGGTAGACCTTCATGCAAATCCACGTGGAATGCGGATATTATTTTCCATGTGCACAGGGATAAACAGTCTTAAGGTTTAAATGCCCCTTTTTTGTTTTTGTTTCTATCCTAATACATAAACCATACTTCGATCAATTATGTTCTCTGTATAGATCATGATTCTAGCAAATAGGCTGCTTAATCCACCTACTGGCTTCTGATTATCTGACTGTTTGAGCTTTTTTTTTTTTTTGAAATGATGGTAGTAAAAAAATGGGTATATATTATAACCTCATTCATTTCATCGATTCAAGTTTAGAATTTAAGTTTTACTACAGTAAAAAACCTCTCAGAAATAGTCATATCTAACTTTTTTGTTACAGTAAAAAGCTCTCATATAAAATTATATTTCAATTCAAATTAAAAACTCGAATTAGCGAACTAAACGGGTACTATATATATGCTTCTAAGTCTAAGAATTGGATTTAGAGCAAAAAAAAAAAAAAAACAAAAAAACAAAAAAACTGAAAAAAAGAGTCTAAGAATAGGATGACTTTATATTGTATTGTTTCATATTACTTAATATTCTATGTTTGATGGACTGGCATATTATGTTGAGACACATTTGGAACTGAAGTCAAAACTTTTCTCCGGTTATTTCCTCCATGAAATAGTTTAAGGTTGTTTGTAGTTATAAGCTGAGTTTCTATATGTATATGAATGTATGTATGTATGTATGTATGTATTATTGGTATTATTCAAGTGATTTTGTCATGTAACCATGGAATTGCATATATTACCATGAGGATACCTTCTGTTGGTTGGTAGCTCGACAGCAAATCCCGAGCACAGGTCGAGCATTGTTTTGGTGGTACGGCCGAACAAGTCCCTGTTGAGTTTACGGATCTGATGTCACCGAGCTTTTCTCTGTCCCCGGATCTACTATTCGGTGCACTTACGACCCTGATAGAGGACCGAGCACAATACCTATAGGCGTGTCGTCGAGCATGGTTGCTCAGCGATCCACATCACGATGGATAATTTCTACAGCAACTCAATCCCCACGATTGATTGGACACTGTACGCTCCCGCTAACATACAACACTTGTCACGACACTAGACGGAGCCGTACACATGTATTTGTGGGCCGCCGGTGGGTCGTGGATAAAACCCGGGTCCACCAATGAAACTATAAATACCCCATGGTCTTTTAATAGGTGACAACAATTCCCCTATTCAACTCTTGTTACACTATCTATTACTCCCAACTAATTTGATTGACTTGAACATCAGAGTGTGTTTAGTAGGCACCACACCGGTATCTCCTTACTTCGGAGCTTCATTTCTTATTTCAGTGCAGGACACTAGTCTCCATAACCGAGTACGTGGCAGAGCACCTATCAACATTTGCTCTTCATTTACTTGGCATTGCATCTTAAATCGATATACGATTTCCCTGAATTTATTAAAAAAAATTTAATTAAACTTTAGAGAACGCCAGTTTAGTAGGCAATGTCAAAAGTCTTTTAAATGTGCGGGCTTTAGAGGTTGCCTAACAAGTGTTGTCTAAATAGAGAATAGAGATGCAACCTAAAAAGTGACATCTAAGGTGGTATTATAGACATCGCCTACCTAGACATTGCTTTTCCAGGCCACGTCTAAAGCCTTAGACGTCACTTTTCGGGTGACATCTAAAGTCTTTTTTGTAGTAGATATATGGAATGAGTCTTTTTACCATTGATTTTTTTTTTTAATAATTAAGAGCTCATTTAATTTACTGATTTAAATTTTAAATTTGAGTTAAAATGTGATTTTATATGAAAATTTTTTACTTTAATAAAAAAATTAAACGTGACTATTTCTGAGAATTTTTTACTGTAACAAAATTCAAATTCTAAACTCGTATCGATGAAATAAACAAGACCTAAAAAAATTTAAGAACCCACGATGCCAATTACTCTTTTGTTTTGTTTTGTTTATTTTTTTTTTTTAACCAAGTTTTGAGCATTGACATTTTACATGGAGAAAATTCACCTACTTTTAGGTCCGGCGAGGACATGTAGCCCTGCTAAAAAAGAAATAGCATCTACATAAATTATCAAATTCTTCATTGCGCCTGAACAAAAATTTTCTAGTTCTCTCTTTTGTTTCGACAGTATTCATTTTCCTTGTCAATAAAAGCTATCAAAAACATATTTTTATCCGCTGTTCCTCTTTCAAATTTATTCTTATTACATGTAGCTTCTTTAAATCCTCAAGAGTTTGTTGGATTTTTGTCTCTTTAGCTGAGCCCTACACCGATCATGGGGTAAGGCCCTTATCTTCTACGGTCTTATATAGGGGAGAAAGAGAGAAATAACCTAAGACTTGAGATGAATTAAAATTAATAGACTAATAGTTTAAATAAGTTAATAAATAGGCTAAATTACTATTTTCGTTCATAATTTGTCTAGTTAAAAACTATAACTTGACAAGTTATTGTTCATAATTATTCATAACTTATCTGATTATAAACCATAACTTGACAAGTTTATTTATAATTTATCTAATTATGAACCATAACTTGACAAGTTATAACCTATTAATTTCTATAACTAAAAATTAGTCTATATATTTTTTTAAACTTTTTATATTTTGTAATCGTAGCCTTTTTGTCAGACTTATAAATAAGGGCCCAATTTGTCATTCTAATTATCTAAAAATTAGAAACCATTTCTTTTCCGATTAGTTTTGTTTCTCCTTGAGGAATTCAGGAATTTTGTTCAAGTTTCATTTTACTTTTTTCAGAAGCTTGGTTTTATTCCTTTAATTTTGATTAGCATT
Organism: Morus alba; assembly: GCA_012066045.3. NCBI lineage: Eukaryota > Viridiplantae > Streptophyta > Magnoliopsida > Rosales > Moraceae > Morus > Morus alba. Next base: position 54,516,559 of record CP050224.2, read on the forward strand.
AAAATTGTTAGCAAGACATTTTCTTGTGTGAGAAATTTTGGATGTATTCTGAATTTGGGTTGTGAGCATTTTTGGGTGATGGGTATTAATTTGTCGAACTTTCGTCAACTCCTGTGAAATTTATTAACCATCTCTGCTAGTGGACTTGAGCCAAGAGCCGAACTGCATAAATTCTATGTTATTTTGAATTTCTGTTTTCTCTTAATTTTATCATAAAACCAAATTAGATCTTTTTTGTTATATTATACTTTGAACAATACAAAACATAGTTAAATAACTACTTGAGATTTTTTATGTTATTTATTTATTTATTTATTTTATATATGGGGAATGTCAAACTCAAGGACTAGCTAGCATGTTTGAAGAAGAAGAAATAGACAAAAGAAGAAGGAATTAGATTTCAAACTAACGTTTGGTTCACGGATTTAAAACTATATTTCAAAATCATTTTTAGTTTACGTGTATTTTTTATGAGAAAAAATACTGTAGCGAGTCACGAACTATGATTCGAACCATGGCACGAATCTTCATACTAAACGCCGAGATCATTCATCATCCCCAAGGGCCATCAGAAAGTTATAAAAAGAAATACAGCCAAAGGGTCCAATGAGAACATAGAAAGAGAGAAATGAATTTACTTGTGAGACTGAGAAGCTGCCAAATGGAGAAAATCACGATAAAGGCTCAAGAAGCCATCACCAGCCCGTTCTTAAAAACAAGCCTCTGAATTATGGAAATGATCCGTATGGGCAAGCAGTATTCATAAGGTCAAGTATAGACATATTGTTCATCTAAAAACTACATCAAAAATATCTTTTAAGATTAATGGAAATATAAGTAAGGGTAAGTTGGTCGAAATTATAGATTATCACAACTTTTGAGAGCATGGTGAATGAAATTTGTGTGTAATGCTTTAAATCCTATAACCTTTATTTTATTTTTTTTTATTTTTATTTTTAAGACAGTTGTAATTTAATTAGAAGAAGTATTACAGAGCAATGCTTTAATTATTATATCTGTCATATTTATACTATTCAGGAAGTTCTCTTAAAAAAATATTTTTCTGGAATATTATTAAATAAGAATTCAGAGCAAGTAGACACCAACGTACGGTGCTATATATATATATATATATATATATATATATATATATATATCAGAGTTTATCCCCATTCTGCAACAATATGGAAAATACATCCAAATACTTGGTTTTACTAATTTCCACCCTCCTTCTCTCAAGCCTTTTTTCAAGTGACGGTGAGTCCTTTTCTTTTGTTTTTTTTTTTTAATTCCAAATATACATATGCAAGCACAAATAAGTTCATTTTTATTTTATTTTTTTTTATCTATTCATTCTATTTAAAGGCAATTTCTTTTTTCCTTTTTTTTTAAAGTAAAGATGATTTAGACTATAATAATTAATAATGTATATTTCTGTTTCAGCTGGCTGGTTTTCTGAAGCCCCACTCGGAGTAATTTCATGTTCGAAGAGAGAATGTGGACAGCTAAGTCAAAATTTTCATGGCAGATGCGACAATGATTTTAACTGCGACGGAAAATGCAGAAATTTAGAGGGAGCAATATGTGGTGCATGCCGGGGCATTATTCATACTAAATGTTATTGCCACTTTTGTTGAAGCAAATTTCAACAGCTGCCACCAGACAAATAAGCTAAATATTTTGTAATTTCTATTCCAAGATAAATGAATGCCCTTTTAAAACCGGGAGTTGCAGCATAACTTGAAACGAAATTTCATATCTATTTTCATGTTGTAGTGTGGAGTTTGAATCTCTCTGTCCAAAAGTGAAACAAATGTTGATCATAGTCGTACCATCCTCAAACGGACGGCCAGTCTGAGGTTGTCAACCGCGGTTTGGAGCAGTACTTGCGGTCCTTCACCCAAGAGAAACCGTGCACTTGGGTTACCCTCCTGAGCTGGGCAGAATTCCATTACAATACCAGCTATCACAGCAGCCTCAAGATGTCACCCTTCCAAGCTCTCTACGGCCGAACCCCTCCCACTATGCCGCAGTATACAAGGGGCTCTACTTCAATCCAAGCTCTCAATGAGGCGCTGACTATGAGGGATGACCTCCTTCGGACACTTCGCACCAACCTGCTTGCAGCTCAGAACCGTATGGCTGACAAGGCTAACGCTCATCGTCGCGAGCTGTCGTTGGCCGTCGGAGATATGGTGCTGGTTCGCTTACAACCTTACCGCCAGATGTCCGTTACTCGGGGTCACCACCATAAGCTTTGCAAGCGTTTCTATGGCCCATTTCCGGTGTTAGAACGGGTGGGACAGGTTGCTTATCGTGTGGGGTTACCGGAGGGGAGCCGCATTCACCCGGTGTTTCACATTTTAGTCCTCAAGTTGTTTCGTGGCAAGGCGGCCACACAGAAACATGCCCTGCCGCCAGGGAGCTGGAACAACAAACCAATGGAGACTCCGAGTGCCATTTGCACTACTCGGTCGGTGCCCACTCAGGGCGCACCACAGCATCAAGTTCTGGTTCAATGGCAAGGAGGTGCTCCGGAGGAAGCCACCTGGGAACCCTTTGAAGCTTTTTGTAGTGCTTACCCTACTCTCCACCTTGAGGACAAGGTGGATTTCGAAGGAGAGGGAATTGATACAACCAGTCCTCTGCCAATGGACTTGGCCTTCAGCCCTCTGCCCATGGACCTGGCTCAGGCGCAGCAGGTAGAAACCAAAGAGGAGACCACAGGCGAAGCCCAGAAGGAGGCCCAGATGGGAAGGCCCAAACGCACCATCAAGAAACCGGAGTGGCTGAATAATTATGTGAGTTGAAGGATGGCGGAAGTCATTTCTGCAAGTCGAGGTCATTTTCCGGACTATGCTTGGATTTACTGAATAATACTTGCTGAGTTGTAATGTCTCTTTATTTTCCTTTTCTTTCTGTTGTAACGTCCCAGCCTTGGAGTCCTTGGTTGGTTAGGCGATTCCCCGTAGTTCTCGCGAGGTTGTGGCCTTTTAAGCAAAGATTGTAAGGAAGTTAGTTATCAAAGAATTAAAACAGAATTTCTTCTTCTTCCTGCTTGCCTCCTTCTTTCTTCGGTTCTTATTTCTCTTGGAGTTTACACCTGCTCGAAAGGTGCCTGTGCAGGAAGACTGTACCATAGAAGGAGGACTAAGAAACTAGGTCCTTATAAGTGTTCACCAAATGAGCAGGTGAAGAAGACAAAATTCTTTAACGCTAGTCCTTTTGAAGTTTCCAGACTCATAGATGAATTAATCTGACAATTGTGCAATGCGTTCTTGATGATAGCCTTCCAGTACGGTATGTTATGGTATTCAGTTATTAGACGTACTATAATATGGTGAATATTGAAACTTGTTTAATTTTTCTGAGAGAAATCATAGTGGAAACAGAATCCATGTATATTAACCGTCTTGTATGCTTCACTATGCTCCCCAACACTTGCAGTAAGTCATACCATATGTTCATAGCCGTGAAATAATATAGCAACTTATATAATGATTATTATTTGATGATGTAGATCCATATGAACTAGACAGACTTCGTCTGCTACAAGAGTGGGCTTACAGACAAAAGTCAAATGTCAAGTATGAAACGTCCTCTCGTCCAAAGCAGGTCAGTATTATTTTTTTACCATTATGTACAATAAGGATTAACATATCTCTCATTGTTACAATTTCCACGGTCTTAATTATTTCTTTACGTAATGTTTTTATCGTTATTTGTGCTTTAATTGTTTTCCACATTATTATTGGAGACATGGAATTTAATACGAGGATTTGATTATGGTTAGCTTGAAGTAGAACAGGCACATATGGATAACACTAAAACACGTGGTACAGGAATAATAGTTCATAATGAATTAATTAGTAAGGTAAAATAATTAAGGAATCTCATGAGAGTATAGTAAATTAAAGTCTAAGATAACGTTACATTATGGGTTTTGATAAGAACAATACAAGAAACAATTAAATTTAATGTAGCTATAGTAACCGTACATGTTTAGGATAATCGAAATATAAAACAATGAAAAGCTAGTTTCATTACGTAGAGTAATAGGTTACAACGTGATTTTATTTAAAGTACGTAAATGAATGATAGTATTACGTGCAATGATATTTTTCACCGTAAAAACGGCAGATTAGTGTGATAACAACAATTGCAATGGTCCCAGTAAGTGGATCACTTATGAAAACAATAGAATTTTCAATACAATTTTGTGAAGGAAACAAACAAAAAAAAAAAACAATGAAACCAAACAAAAGCATAAAATAATTACGAAAAACAATTACTCTTAATATAGTTATAGTAACCCTACAAGTTTATGACGATCGAAATGAAGGGATGAGAAACTAGGCTCATTACATAGAGTCCTAGGTTACAGCACAATTTTGTGAAGAAAGTTAGCCCAAGGTTCATTATAAATTAAGTTTAGCACTTTGACATTCGCTAATCTTTCTTGAGTTTGTGATAATTGGGAATTAGTAAAAATGATCAATTTAAAAATGAGGAGAAATGAGTGAAAGAGATGGTGCAAACGTTGACATTTGAAGATAGAAAGGATGTTCAAGATTGAAGACCCAAGTTCAACATGACTACATTCAATAGGTCAAGTCAATTTTGCAAAACTTGTATTGAATTTGGTTTCATTATATAAAATTTTAATTCTTGTCATGAACGGAAATTTGTTGAAGAAATTATTGTATAAGATAAAATTTCTTAAAATTCTTTGTATTATGAATATGAATACTTTTATGATAAGTATTTGTTCATATTAATATTGAATAGCAAATTATAAGTTAGAAATCAGAAATTTTTGAACTATGATGCAGTTACCGATCAAATTTCGTATTGTAATTAGGAAAGAAGTACGGAACGCTGTGTTATTCTCACAAGTGGGGTTTTCGACCAATTAGGGTTAACCAAGTCAAAATTTATTAAGCAAGAGTCGAACAATAGGTCACTCTTGAAAAGTTAGTCAAAATTGAGTAAAGTTGACCAAATTGACTAACTGTCCGAAAAACGCATATAAAATGCGTACCGCATAGGAATTAAACTGAACTGAAATAAGATAGTTATTAAAAATGAATGGTTGAGATTTAAGGTGATTAATGAATGGAGGGCTAACATTAGGACACCTTGAAAGAGAGGATATGGCCGGCCAAGACTTTGGGGAAAAGCCAAATAGATATTTTAATTTTCTTTGCAGAAAAGACCCAAGAAAATGTCAAAATTACACCTAAGTCCCTATTCACATAATCTCATTATGCGTAATACACTCATTTAATATCTCGCCATATTAACAGTGCGGACAACAGCATTCCATTCCAAATGAAAATGACATATTAGTAATGTTTTAATTAAAGATTCTAAACTTTAATTAAATTCATTACAAACATGGTTTTGATTATTATCCTTAAATATTATCCTTTCGCATATAACACTTATATACAATATGTAAGGTCACATAAATAATCATGAAATTTTCACTGATATTCAAAAAATATTCATTAATATATGAACATAAAATAATGAATAAACTCTTTTATTAAATAAAAAATAAATATCATATTATTTCCCATTCTTTTAGGGCACTATTCTCAACATTTTGATCATTTTATAACCGCTTGACCTTTCTTTTATTTATTCCTACAAAACAAGATCAAGTTTTTGTTTTTGGTACCCATTTGAACTTGGGTCCTTGATGGTTAGATCTTGGACATTCTTTGGTTCCAAAATATGCATTCTTTTTAATGGCACGTGAAAAAGAAGTGTGACCATTTTGATTACAATAAGTGCATACATATTTTAAACCCGGCGTTGATACTTTAACAAAATAGTTTTTAAAATATTTTTGTTTAATATGAGGCTTGTAACTAAGACCTCCTTTGTTGAAAGCACCCATTTGTCCACCTTGGTGAACTTTAAAACGGTTTTTGTTAAGTCATCAACTTTTTCATTTAAAGAAACATTTTCACATAATATATTATTTTTCTCATTTATCAACAATGTAACTTCCTTCTTTATGCACTTCTATAGTTTTTCTATGTGATGCATTTCTATGAGCAAGCTTATCCTATTCTTCATGCAACTCTATAAATGCATGCTCTATATCGTCATGTGAAAATGATACATCTTCATTAAAATTGGATTTAGAGCAAGAAGTCACCCGATCGTCTTCAAGAGCCATAAAGCACATGTTTGTGATTTCTTCTTTCTCTTCATCGCTGGATTCTCCTAGCTCAAATTCATCCCATGTTTCTTGGAGAACCTTCTTGAGCTCATTTTACTTGGAGCTTTTCTTGTTACCCCTTTTTAGTGGACATTCCGTACTTTTGTGTCCGGATTTCTTACACCCATAGCAAATGAGCTCCTTTTCATCTCTTTCTCAACTTCTCCTCAAATTAAATTTGTTGAAGAGTTTCTTGTACTTCTTGGAGAACAAAGACATCATCTTCTTGTGGATTTCATCAAGCTCTTCATCTTCAATGTGCTTGTCAATATTTTTTTTCTTGAGATGAAGCCCTTAATGCTATTCCATATTTCTTCCTTTTGTCTTCATCTTCCTTATCCTTCATTTGAGAAAGCTCATGTGTCATTAATGATCTGATCAAATTGTCTAAGTGTGATTGTTGAAAGATTCTTCATCTCCTCCAAGATAGTTCTTTCGATGCTCGACGATTTTGGCAAGGACCTTGAATGGTCTATCAAGAGAATTTAAACTATCAACAATATCAGTGAATCTAGTGTACATGGAAGAAATTGATTCATCATCTTTCATTTCGAACATTTCATATGCACGCATAAGATGATTAATCTTAGTTTCTTTAACTTGGTTTATGCCTTTGTCAACTACTTCTAGAGTGTGCCATATGGCTTGTGCCGAAGTACAAGAGGTAATTTTATTAAACTCATTTCTATCTAATGCACGATACAAAATGTTCATGGCTCTAGCATTTAAAGATAACTTATGCTCATCATTTTCATCGTATTCACTAGAATCCTTAGGCCCTAACGTATCTTCTACTTTCTTTGTGGGCACATAAGGACCATTTTCTACAATGCGCCATAATGCATAGTCAATTGATTGTACATAATTTTCATCCTTACTTTCCATTAATTGTAATCTACCTCATTACAAAGAGGAGATCTACTTGTGGATTGACGTTTCATGTTTTGAAAACTTAGAATAGTCATGCTCAAGATTGTTAAATCTTTTTCACCAATTATCGAGCTACTAGGCATTGATGCCAATTGTTCTCCCAACTAAGGCTACCCAAGAGGGGGGTGAATTGGGTTTTAAAAGATTTTTATAAATTTGCACAATTATTGAAAATTAGAACAATTATTGACAATCAATTCAACACAGTACTTATGACAAACATTTGATGTGCAGTGAATAATTGAAGTTAATGTAATGACTCAAACACTTGGTGAGCACAAGATAAATCAATCTAACTCAACGCAACAAGTTCAATACACTTATCACTTAGAACAATTCAATCTATCTCTATTATCAAATACAAAAATTAAGTGCGGAAATTAAAATGATAGGGTCAAGAGAACGTAAATGGGATTTATAATAGTTCGACAAATAAATTTACCTACATCTACTGTCGCTGAAATATTCCGCCTCTCAACCTCTTCCACTATCCGATCATCTTCACAGCATGATCACTCCACTTACAAAATGACGAACCCTTCAACCCGAGGCTTCGTCAAACCTCTTACAAGTTGTAGATTTTTTGTGATGACCCTCCTATGAGGCCGTCACCGTAGCTTAAATTATAACTCGTACTTATTGGGGTTTCTTAAAATTTGCGGAACATTTTTTTTTTTTTATATAAGAAGAAATACTTTCATAGTTCATAACAATAATTTCAAAAGAATGAATCACTAAATTTCTTAAAGCTTTTCTTAATTTTAGTTAAGATAAAACCTTCTAGAAATATCCTTCAAACGGAGTAGCGTTTGAACTCTTGTTTCAAATACTCTTTAAAAGTCTTTCTAAAACTAGCCAATTCAATCGTGCCATCTCATTTGACTTTAAAATGCATTTCGTGAGAAATTTTAAATTCAAGTATATCTTAAAGTCCTTTTAAAATTAATCATTTAAATCGTCATGTTTAAAATTTATTTATTTGTTGCATGCACTGTTGCAACGTTCCAATACTTAAATACTCAAAACTAGGGTTGTTAGCTACAACCTCGGTTTTCTTAACATACATATGTACGTATACTTTTTAAACATACATGCTTGAAACCTTTGAATCATATAGACATATACATGACTTTTCTTAAACTTACTGTGGAAGATAACTGCGTGAGTGGTATCCATTCCCATCTCCACCATTCGTCCGCCGCTCGCCATTGCCCTTCAAGAATTGTTGATAGGTTTCTTACCTACAGCATGAACATATCTGATTGAGCTTTCGCTCAGCAAGTAGGAACTATATCTCGCAAAATAACTTAAAATACACATGAATAAATATGCATGAGCTGATTATGCTTAATTGTGATGTCTTACCATAGTCTTATTATCTTATCTTATCTTTCTTATTGATGGGCCTGAGTGCTCGCGTACCACTTGCGCGCAATCATTGGAACGTGAGGGTTTGCAAAGTCCCCCACGATACCGTGATTATAACTTGAATGCCTCCTTTGCGAAGGACTTTATTATTATTTTTTTATCCCTTGCGGAGATTGAGTTACCTCCCTTGCGGAGGCTGGTACGACACTCAACTGAGATAATTCTTATAGTTCCTCTTGACTTATTAAGGTGTATGCAGCATGACATGGCATCGCATACAATACTTAAGGCATAAACATGTATATATATAACATGTGTATTTTTTCTTTAAAATCTATTCATGTTGTAGGCGAGATTCTTACTTACCTGATTTACAGAGCTGGAATCCACATTTCACCAAACAGTCTATTCTCTTACTTGCTTATTTCTAAAAATGAACACCCATTGAGAGTGTGAGATTAACTGTCATTTGCTATTCTCTTTTAGCAACTTATGAAGGAATCTAACCCCTTTCTTAAGGCAAGTATTCCTTTCCTTTTCTGAAGGATAATTTACTATAAGGATCAATTTATTAGATCCTCAAAATTTTAGTTTCCTTAATTGCCCTTAACATAGTTATATCTAGATTGAAAATCATTTACCCAATCTAGTAACTTATTCTCCATAATTTGCCTCATTGGACTTATTATGATATTAAGGTTCAATTCGGCCTTAAAACTTATTAACGACATTCTAACTCTTAGGCCGCTGAAATTTAAACTCAAGCAGAGTCTCTTAAATCAATGTGGGCATTGGACCCACATTAAATCCTCAAAATCCTAAGCACCTATCGTGTTGGGCTCGTAGGTGTCCGTCGGGATGATTTGCTCAATAACCCACTATGTTCTTTAAAGAAAGCATTTTTCTTGAAAGCTTTCTTTATGAATACTTCTGTTAAAGTGAGGTTTAACACCATTATATTTTACTAAAATCACATTTCAGGTTCTTTGATCACTTTTTGTTAAAACCAACACTATGTTAGTTTTGTTTCGTTAAAACTATGCAGTTTTTTAAATCTGCATTTTAGTGCATCTTAAAGTTGGATTTCAAAAATTTATTCATCATGACAATTTTTTGTCTCTTCGAGATCTTAAATTCCCATTTTTGGAGAAAGTTGAAATTCAGCATCTAAAGGCTTCGTTTGGCTGAAAATAGAGGCTGCTATTTTTCTTGAAACTGTTTTAGTCCAAAAACTGTGCCATTTTAGAAATCGGTGTTTTACTATATCTTAGGGTTGAATTTTAAAAATCTATTCTTCATCAAAGTTCTTTATCTCTTTGAAATATAAAATTGTCATTTTTATAAAAAACTGAGATTCAGCCTATAAGGGTCTCGTTTGGCTGAACCAGTTTTGTTCCTGAAATTGTTTTGGACTGCCTGTGCGGTTTTTGAAAAATGGCTTAAAACTTGCACTTAGAGTTAAAATGGGGTTTTGTCATAGTAACCGGAAATGTTCAAAACATCGAGCGTTATAAGCTTAACTTTGAAACATCAAAAAATCTCGCTCTAGGATCCTCAATTTCGCATTCAAAGTAATCGGAAAAATTGTTGCTCTAACCGAAAATAAGCAACTTCAAGCCAACATAAACATACCACATAATGCTAATCAATCTAACCTCAAAACTCACAAAACCAACATAAAACTCACACACATCCTTATTACAACACATCTTCCTCAAGAACCACAAATTTACATCCACAAATCCAAGCTTAAAGTTGGCTAGAAATTAATGGAGAAGAGTTTGAGAACTTACCCTTGAAGAACTCTCTCTCTCTCTTGAAAATGTTTGAACTCCTCTAAGACTTGTTATTGGCTTAGAACTAGAAAGTATAAGGAGATTTAAGAGAGATATTTCTACATTTCAAAATTTACTAAAACATGAAAAAAGAGGGGATTTAGAGTTTCTTTACCCTTGTAGGAATGCTTGTCTAGACTCCTCCTAGATCCTTTGATCTCCTACTTCTTCTTCTTCTATGGTTTGCTAGTGGCTCAAGATTAGGAGAGTGGGAGGAAATATTTGAGAGAAAATGGTGTAGGGTGGCTGGCCTTGGTGTGTGGGAAAGGAGAGGAGGTGTGCAAAAATGGGCAACCTAATGCTTGCACTAATGGTCTCATATTTATAGGCTTTTCTTGATCTCATCTTAGCTCTCAATTAAGCCTATCAATCTAGCTTAATTAGCTAAATTTTAGATTTATTTCCCTCGCTTTGGGCTGGCCGGTGGAGTGCTTCAAGAAGGAAGTGTGGTAAGCATTTATGTCCAATAGTTGATTTGACACAATCCCATCACACCTTACCATGTAATCCCCTAGCACACTCAACTAGCCAATTTAGGCTCTATTTTTTCTATGCATGGCTGGCCAAAGTGGAGAAGGAGAGAGAGAAAAATAAATCCTACCTCTTGTACTTTAGTCCAGTACTCTCTTAAGTTACCTTTGAATCAGGTAAAAATCATACTGACTGTAAGGGGTACTTAGCTGACAGGAAATTCTTGTTTCTGGCGGTTCTCTTTTTTTTTTTTTTTCTACTGCTTATTTACAGTTCAACTTTTAAATCCTCGACTACTTTGATATCACATTAAATTCTTACTCGCGTAATATCTTGAACTATTTCAAGTCTTGAAATTAATTCTAGACTGAATAAATTCTAAATTTAACTTTTCTGCATTATATCCCGGGAATGACATTGTTTCTGACGGTGTCAACTCCCGAGCTCACATTGTACCCTTCTACTATAGGTATTTATCTTGTGACTTTAACCTAGCTATCTGGTAATTAAGGATTTTCTCTTCTTTAAAAATGTCAGTGCGTTTTTTTTTTTTTTTTTTACGCTGCTAACATCATGCTGTGTTATGAGATTTTTGAAATTAAGATTCTCAAACTATACTTGTACTGAAAATTATTCCGCCTTAAAGTACGGCGAGAATTTATCGATCAAATTTACTTGATCGAAAACATGAACTTAACATGAAATCTGCTACAGAATTTAGGAATATAAATATTGATTCCATAAATCCTTCAGTCACATAATATTTTCTAGAAAAATCCTTGGCTTAAATAAATAAATTGTATTATTTAAAGTCTGGGATTTTCTCAGTCATTACATTTTTCACAGAGATCAACCAACCCAAGATGTCAATTTTCCACGGAGATTGAAAATGTCAATTTTACACAGAGATCGACCAACCTAAAAACCCAACCTCACAAGAAGATTACAAGATGTATTGATACAAGGAAATCAAACTCAAATCTCCAAAGGTAGTTGATACAAGATAAGATCTATGGAGATTTTGAAATCACACTATAAAAGATAGATCAAAGTTAGGCTCAAGAGTGTGTACATCAATCAAGATGAGATTTGGAGAGAATTTTGATCTTTCAAGGTGATTGCAATGTGGGTGCCTGAGGGTTTCTTGGACCCTAGATATATTTTATATGATTTTCTCTTACTCAATCTCGCTGTACAATAGACTTATTTTTGTCCATTGGTTAGTACCGATTGACCAAAACGATTGACCGGTTGAGGTTCATTAAAAAATTTAATGTTCAACGGACCAATTTATTGCCATTGAAGAAGACACCGGGCGCCCAGGGTGGGCAACCGGCTTATCCTATATTGGGAGCCTAGTGAGGTATAATACCTCTACTGGTAGGCGACCGGTGAGGACTTAATATGCCTCAATCCGTTCTAAAATTTATTTTTAATCTAATTTTTGTTATACACTTATTTTAGACTCATTTACGATTATTAATGTGAGTGAGCTTAAACAAGGATTAAATCAATGTTAGCATGAAATCAAAATCAAATACAAGACTGAGAAATGATTAAAACCTATTTAAACTTGTCTTACTTGATTTTGCTTGCTTGCTTTAAATCTTTGCAAAATTCATCAACACTTCAAGCTAGCCTTGATTCCTTCTTCAATTTTGACTTCATTTCTCTAGCTTGAATGTCTTTACTTGGTTTTCCTCAATCTTGATCAAGAGTGCATTTCTTGCCAATATTTACTTGAGTTGACTTATAATCACAATTTTGCTAAATACACAACTCAAAGTAAATTTATTAGTAACACAATAAGTTGTGTTTATTATCGTCAAAACAAGATAATATTTAATCTTGGGCCAACAGCATCCTATTGGGGAAGAAAATTAACGCCTCTCCCCATGCGTGACACGTGTCCATCTAAGCCTATACCAGCCACCTCCACCTACGCCGAAAGTGGGCTGGACACTTGTAATAGTTTAGTCCAAATTTAAGCTTATAAATAGGCATGCCTTCAACCCAAAAAATCATCCTTCATCAGAAATCCTCACTCTAAATTGCAGAATAAGTTCTTAGAGCAAAGAGCTTAGTTTTTAGATAGTTTTTGGAGGAGAATTTTCTAGATCCTGGAAGGAGTATCTCTAGTCAAGATCAAAAGTTCTATCCACTGTCAGTGTTTGTACTAAACTCTGTATTGTTCTTGTGTTTCCATAAAACGTCGTTTAAATCATTGTGTTGTTTTTGGTTAATTAATATTATGCTTTAAAAATTTATTTTTGTCGGGATAATGACGTAGGCATACTATGAGGTTTTAATTTATTAAAAATATTATTATGATTGTCATACTTATGTTGACATATTTATATCTAAACATAATGCTTTTCAAATTTCTGGCCAATTTTTGAAATGAATTGAGGTCCAAAATGTAACCGAGAGGAGATTTTTTACAACAAAGATCTAAAATAAATACTGTAAAATCAGGAGTAGTATAGAGATATAGCTACCTGGTCATTTTCAAATCCTTTAAATTTAATAAATATTTTTGTAAATGAATTTATATAGAGATATAATCAATTATTATAAAAAGAAATTACATTTTATGTATAACTTGAGAAATAGTACGTAAAACGAGAGAGGATTCGACCATCAATATTGAAAGATCTTAAAATCATAGTAATATTTAAATAGATTAAAACTGATTAATATTGGTGAAATCATGATTCCTGACATTTTTATAGTTATTGTTTTATCATTTAATCAAAATCTTGTTTTAAAAAAAAGGTTATTATTCATTTTCATTTTGTAATTTGATTTTTAAATTAAATTTTATAAAACTTATTTTAAAAAAAAAAACTCATGATTTGGTTACTCAAATAAAATTGAAATTACTCAATTTTAATACTTAATAAATATGCTATCCATGTGCTAATGATACTTTTAAATCAAACTTTATTACTTGTTAGTAATATTGTGCACTTGCGAATGATACACACGACAACAACATACATAGTGGTGAAATAGAAATTAGCAAGTGATCATAATATGATAGTTTCATATTGGAGCCCACACAAGTCTTGCAAATTTCAAGGATTACACGAAGAATTCAGGTTTTCTAAGAAAGCATGGAGTTTGGACTGTTAGTGGTCAAATACCTCAAATTATCTGCCTGATTTTTTAAATATTTTAATGTTTTAAAATCTTTTCTTATTTTTGTTTAAAAAAAATATTGATTTCTATTTAATGGATAAGAAGAGTAGTTTGGACATTATATGTCTCAAAAATTTACTTCAAGGTACTAAGAAAATATTTTTAAAAACATTAAGATACTATATTAATATTATAAATAGACGAGATATCAATAATATATTTCACTATAATACATGGTATCAAAATGATTCTAGCCCTTATATTAATTATAAACCAACGACGTAGACTTCTTGCTTTGGATCCAGCACGTCGTAGCAACAACATTAGTGCATTATATTAAAGCAACTACAAAAACAATGCAAAAATTTCGGAAAATGCTCTTGATTATTTTGAAATTAAATGCAAAACTGCTTACACCAAAAGTTTTTGTTGTACAATTTCCCTAAGTAATTCATGTGACTGAAAAGTCGTGGCCCCAAGAAGTCAACTAGACGTATAAAATATAAAAGAAATTATATAAAAATTAGGTCTAAGTCTTCCTTTTCTAATATAAATCGCGCTGTACAACTATTCTATTCTTAAAAAAAAAAAAAAAAAAAAAAAAAAAAAAAAAAAAAAAGAAAGAAAAAAGAAGCAAGTTGTACAACTAGGAGTAGACTAAGTCTTTTTTGGTGGAAAATAAAATATAACTAAATTTCGCAGCACAATAGTGACTAATTCAAATTATCAACGCGCAAACTCCAACCGTTGATTCTCCCTTGCAAAAGAAATTGAACATCTCAGTGCCTAACATTTCCTTTTTATTCTGGCTTAAGAGTAAAGCATTGAATAAAAATCCTCCAGGATCTCTTTGATCAGATGGGTTCTTATACTATGATTTTGCTTTCTGGTTTGTTGGAAACCCTAAGGGAATCCTCCAAACTTTTTCTCCGAAAAGGGAAGCTAATTCCTTTAATCACCATTCTCTCTCTTTTCCTCAGCTCCATATTTTTCTTTTCAAATTTCTTGTCCGTCAAACCTTTGCTCTCCGACTTTGCCCTCAAGCTGACGGTCCTCCTTGTTACTAACCCCACACCTGGCAGCTCCGCTTTCACTAACGCCATCTTTGCTTTGAAAGAAGGTCTCTCAACCATCGTGGGCGTTGAGTGGGCTTTCATCATCGCCAATAGTCTCACCTCCTTGTTCCTTGCAACCGCATTAATCATAACATCTGCTGCAAAATACAATGGAAAGGAGACGCTACATGTCAAGGATCTATTATTTACGGTAGGGCAAACTTGGAAACGGCCATTTATTACACTATTTTACACGGCTCTTTTGAATTTAGGTTATGTCGTCTTTGCTTATGCATTTCTACTTCCTCTTGTCTTGATCTCGGATCGCGAATTTAGCTTTTTTATCTTTCTCACCATTGTATTCATCATCATCTCGATCTTCTATCTACATTTATCCGTGGTGTGGACTTTAGCAATCGTTGTTTCGGTACTCGAAGAGAAGAGCGGTATTGAGGCACTTGGAAAAGCTACACAGCTCCTTAAGGGCTTGAAGTTAAGAGGGTTTTGTCTCAAACTTTTGTTTGGAACATTATACTACGTTTTGTTAAAGCTTACAATATTGAGGATGGTCAACAATATATACTCAACGTCAATTAGCATTGTTACTGTGTTGGTTTTCTTGAACACTGCTGGCTTGGTTAAAATGTCTTCTTTGACGGCATTCACGGTTTTCTACTACCAGTGCAAGAAGACGCATGGAGAAGAAGAGATTACTCATGAAATGCAAGGTAGCAAGGGATATTCCTTGAAAGCCTCACATACACCACTCATCCCTGCTGATATACCATGACGACAAAGAATATATAAACTGTATGTATACATATATACATATATATGTGTGTGTATATATATATGATATTTTCTTAGTGTGATTTCATATTTAAATGAATAAACTATATTTCGAGCTTGTTTATTTGCTCTTGTATTACTTGTCAGATAGATAGATATATATATATATATATATATATATATATATATATATATCATAGAAAGCTGCAGATTGGTGATAAATGTGTTTGTCTATGTACTTGACGAAGTTGTTGTCTTTATTTTGTGGATGTCGTCCAAACGGCAACACACTACCGGTGGAGTAATCCATCAACCAAAGAATGATTTATTTCGGACTTGTTTAGTTCGCTGATTCGACTTGAGATGTAATTTTATATAAGAGCTTTTTATTGTAGCAAAAAAATTAAATGTTACTGTTTTTAAGAGCTTTTTACTAAAACAAAACTCAAATTTTAAACTCGAATAGGCGAAATGAACAAAGCCTTCGGGTAACTTGTAGAGTTGATTGATTTGAAGTATTGCTTTTGTTAATAAATATTGTGCACATTGAATTAACAACATTCTTGTGTTATTTTATCATTATAAGAAGAAAGACACTTAGATTTCGTTCAATTCGCTGATTTTAATTTTCAATTCGAGTTGAAATGTAATTTTATGTGAGAGCTTTTAACTGTAGTAATAAAAATTAAATATAACTTTTTATGAAAATTTTTAACTACAATAAACTAAAATTAAAAATTTAAATTAATAAAATAAACGAGATAATTTTTAATCAATATCCTCATTTCTTAAAATTTTTGCACATAGTAAATAGCTTTTATATTGAGCGCAAAAAAAAAAAAAAAAAAAAAAAAAAAAAAAAAAGTAGATTTTATCAGTTAGATCCTTCCAAAGAAGAATGGGTTTTTGGATATAGCCAATGAAAGGCATTTTTTTTTCTTTTTTTTTTATTGATAGGGAAAAGATTCGGTTTACTATTCTTCTTTGAAATGGCCACGCGTCATCACTAGTTGGATAGCTTGTTTAGTAGATGCTATGTGGAAGGTGGCCGACACCCTAGCCACAAGTCACGTGTTCATTGGCTATCGTGTGGAAGAGGCGGGGCCCGCCTGACGCGGATGGCTGCCGCTCCTGCAGTTGGAACGCACCCCTGTCTGCGCATGGAAAGCACGCACCAGTCGCGGCCGTTTGTGATCTGACGGCCTGAAAAAATTTTTCGTTTTATTTTATGATTCTTATTATACTTATTTTTATTAATTTTGAACTAATTTCTGGCCTGATTTTGTCCATTTTTATTCCGTTAATTTTCGATACTACTTAACTCAAAATAATATAAATAATTTTAATAAAAAATAAAATTGAAAAGTTACTCTAAATAAAATAAAATCACACCAACTTGAATAAAAAAAATAAATTAAACAAAATAAATTAAAATTGATTTTCTCGTGTTTTGTTTCAGCTCTTTTCCTCACTTTTGTCTTAATTTCTTTTATGTTTTTTTTTTTTTTTTTCCTTTTTTTCACTTTTTTTTTTAAAAATTAATTTGTATAACCATTATTTGAAATGAATCACTATGCGCACTAAAGACTAGTATGCTACTAAACAAAAAAAAAAAAAAGCCTAAAATTTACAGCAAATATCACTTAAATATGAGACGGTAGTAACGTGGACAATTATGGGAGAGGAGTGGTCAGAGCTACTTAAGATTTAAAATTAGGAAAAAAGTAGTAAATAATAGATTTTTAAAATTAAATTAAATAAATAGTACATTTTAAAATTATTAAAAATAAATACCAGTTTACATGATAAATTAAAAATATTCTTTTCACTTAAATTTTCTTTTTACGATTAGTAAAAAGTAATTTTTTCCTTATAAATAAGTGATTTTAAAATATTTTTTTTACCACATAAGTTATTTTTACTAGTCGTAACTCATTTACCATATATAGTGATGTTTATTTTAAATAATTCTAAAATATACTATTTACTTACTTTATTTAAAAAATCTGTCATTTCTACGATTTCCCTAAATTAATATGTTTTTATTTTAGTACTTGCAATAAATAGTATACTTTTTAACAGTTTTTACGTAAATAACCAAATTTATAACCGATTGAAGTGAATATAACATATAAACATTTACGGGTAAATACCAGTGTAAATAAATATTGATTGATAAATTCCACACCCCACCTAAAAATATTATTCCTTTCTAGCTAAAAGCATTGTGCCACTATTTTATTTTATTTTTTCAAAGTAATGAATTCCAACGTGAAAGAGTTTCTTCATAAAAGAATATTTATTCCTTTTAATTAATTCTTTTTTTATTTGATTTTTGTGTTTTCATGTATAAAATTTTGAAGAAAGAAACTTTTCAATTTGTATTAAAAAAAAGTTGAAGTTTTAATAAGTTTTGGATTGGTTTTTGTCAATCGTATCGTATAGTTCTCACCTTTTTTTTTTTTTTTTTTTTTTTTTTGAAAAAAGAAAACGTTATATGAAATTTCTCACGTTTCTAGTTCCTTGGTTTTACAGATTCCTTTGTCTCTTATATGAAGTTTCTTTTCATTGATTTTCAATTCCAAAGTATACTAGCCTGAAAATTTAATTATACAATTAGCTGCAGTAATTCTCAGAGTCTATTTATTTTGTTAATTTAAATTTATAATTTAAATTAAAATGTAATTATATAAAAAAAATTTTATTATAATAAAAAAATTATATGTGACTGTTTTTAAAATTTTTTTATTATAATAAAATTTAAATTAATGAAATAAACAAAGCCTAAATAAATAAGAGAAGCAATTATGCTGGTTACCCCTTCGTAAATAGAGCTAAATATTAAAATGTATTAATACAAGCATGCAGATAAGATAAATGAAATAGAATTCCTGACTCTGTCAGATTTGACTAAACGCATAATTATAAGACTTGATCTCCATCAACATGGTAATACGGTGAAGCATTATTTTTTTATTATTTAATTACTTTTTTAAGATTAGATTTGTAAAATAAATAATTTTATATGAAACCTTATAAATTTTTAATATGAATGCGTATAGATTTAATTGTTAAAAAATTAATCGAATGATTAAAAAATAGTATTCTATCAGTGAGTACTTTTTAAGATTTCACAATAAAAGATCCCTCTTTTTTGATAGAAACTATTCATTCTTGCTTTTTAATCCTTGCATGTTCTCTAAAATAGTATGTCTCATTCATTTTACAGATTTAAGTTTTTAATTTAAATTGAGATGTAATATTTTTTAAGACTTTTAACTATAACAGAAAAAGTTAAATGTAATATTTTATAAAAAATTTTAACTATAAAAGCATAAAATTAAAAATTCGAATCGATAAAATAAATGAGATTGTAATAGTCAACCTGGTGATCAGTTCAACCAAAAAGAAAAAGTCAAATTGGTCTTAAGGAGTGGGCAACTTGGAAACTCTACTAATTACCTTTTCTAATCACTAATCACCAAATACTGAGAGCAACAATTTGAAATAATTTAGTAATTGAGGTGATGATGACCTCTACAATTAGAAGCGTTATAATGACAATCAACCTATTAGGGAAAGCTGACTTTTGTAAGCTATTAGAATTTATTTGTAATTAAGTTGACTTTTGACAATCAACAATTTGGATTAATTAGTAAGGTGGGTCTATTGATACTTTTTTTTTTTTTTTTTATAACTTTTCAAACACTTTTGTTTTATATTACTAAATTACCCATTAATAAATTTACTTTTAAGGGCAATAGTACTCTGCAAAAATACTCTGCACACCCAACGTTAAATTTTTTTTTATAATATATATATATATATATATATGTATATGTATATATACTTTGAGCCTGTTTGTTGATTTGAGTTTCTCGAGTTGAGATATGACTTTATGTGAGAATTTTTTACTGTAGGAAAAAAATTATGGCCCCATTCATTTCATCAATTCGAGTTTAGAATTTGAGTTTTGTTGTATTAAAAAGCTCTAAAAAACAGTCACATTTAACTTTTTTGCTACAGTAAAATGCTCTCACATAAAGTTACATCTCAACTCGAATTAAAAACTTGAATCAGCGAACTAAACAGGCCCTATATATAACTGTTTCTGAGAGTAATTTATTGTAGTAAAATTTAAATTCTAAATTTGAATTGGTGAAATGAACGGACATTTATCTTACTTTTTTAGAAGAATAGAGATGAACTCTAATGTGAAAGAGCCTGCCCACAAGAAGGTAGTGGTTAAATTTTTTTCTTAAAAATTCTTATTTTTTTAATTTAATTTTTAATGGTTATTCATATCATTAATTTCGAAAGATTCGTGATTCATGAAAGAATTTATGAGAAAATCTTTTTACTATCGTCAGCATTCGGTCATTTAAAATTTGTTTAAGTATTATGGCCAATGATGGAGGGAGGATGGGAGAGGGGGCATGGCCCCCTAGCATTTTTTTTTTCTTTTTTCTAACATAGTAGTTTTAATTTTAATATAGTAGATATGTGTTTAAATTAAATTTGATCCCTTTAAATTTAGTTCTATACATTTTATTGGGTCATGAGTTAATTTAATAAATGGAGAAGGAGGAAAATATGCTAAGATTTAGGAGGAATTAAAAATAATAGGCCAATATTTTACAAAAATTAATAAATAAGCCAACTTAAGGTAAATCCAAATCTACAAACACGTGAATTTCTAAAAATACCCTTGGTGAATATAAGATATGTCATCGGTCTCCTATTGCTAGCGGATCTTCCGCCGGCTGCCAGCAGAGGGACTTCCGCCTACCATTGGCCAGCCGTACCATAACCTGATAGGTTATGATCCATAACCTAACAGTTACACTCGTCGGCGGTCATAATTTGTCTGGTTGTGATCCACAACCTGACATACTACATCGGTCGCTGGCTATAATCTATTAAGTTATAATCCATAACCAGACAGATTACACTAGCGCCGGCTATAGTCCATCAAGTTATGATCTATAACGTGATAAATTATGCCGGTCGTCGATCGCCGGTGTTGACCATATAGTCTATCAGGTTATGATCCATAACCTGACAAATTGCGCTGGCTTTCGGTCATCAGCGCCAGTCATAGTATGATAGGCTATGATCCATAGACTGTCAATTTATGCTTCATAACTTAACATCTTGCGTTTTATAATCTGTTAATTTATAAGATTATAATCCATAACTAGCCAATTTATAATCCATAAATTGTCACATTATGTTCATAGCCTAAAAAATTATGCTTCATAACCTACCATATTACATTAGCCGCCGGTCATAATCTATCCCGTCAAATTATAGATGCACTACCCAATATCTTTAAAATTGATTAGCTTCTACAGAATTCTGAATATGGATATTTTAAAAGCACATTAAACACATAATCTGATTATGTGTTTGCATAGCGTTTATGAACTTACCTTTAATCCTGCACATCCTACTATTCCGGTAACTACCCTGACGGCATCCGGGTGCCGCACAACCTGTGAAGAGAAAATAGTAATCAAAATCTTTTGATAGAAAACATGAATTGTATCGGCAGAGAGAAGATTGAGGCTAGATCACCTCAATCACTCCTTGCTCACCAGGAATAATCTCAGGGTTTCCTTTAACATTAGCTAAAGCCTCTTTTAGTTCACCAATTAAAGCTTCATTTCTAAATGCAACTATTTGAGAATTGAGCCTTTTCATCTGTCAAAATGATCAACTAAAATATGAATAAAACATCAATTCCTAAAACCCACGCATATGATGTCGGTGTGATGGATCATAATCGTGTTGAGTTAGACGAGATTCACAGAATACCTGATCTGCAAGAAGAGTTACGTTTGAACCAGCTGCACGTCCAACTACTCTGAATGTCGAGATTCTCTGCTACTATATATATCCAATGTCTGAAAAATAACACACTCTAGTTCTAAGCAAATTATAAAGAGAGTCAAAACAAGCCAAAAAAAAAAAAAAGTTTTAATCAATTAAATAAACAGCAAATTAATTTTTCCGTTATAAATAAAAAGGACCTCAGTATAGGAAGCTGGGTATAGGTAAATTAAAATCCGTCTCCAAACACAAGATCTAGACCAAACACCAAAAACATGTAGCTCTAACTTAAGTAGTAAATATACTTTCCAGAGCTGTAGACAAACTTGACCAAGAAAAATTCTGTTCGCAAGTTCTCTCAACTTCAGAATCCGTTTTCTTTTCCACATCGAAATTTCAATGCGGTATAGTAGTATTGTGCGATGGTTATCTAGTTTAATAATTATTTTTCTCCATCAATTTTGTTTCATAATCTCAGAAAACGTAACATGATTTAAAAACAGCATCCAGATAGGTCCTTGACACAAAAAGTTACGCTAAACTCATTACAAGATTTCTCTTCTTATTTCTTTAATCCTTTTTCCTTTCTTATACCTGAGTTCCTATAGAACCAGGAGATCCCATAACAGAGATAGGCTTCGGGTCATCCCAAGAATTGCGACTGGGCTCCCCGGAACAGCTCGTCCTGGCCAGGCTGGAGGAGGCGGCTCTACCGAACAATGAACCCTCCTTCGGGATACTGCACTGCAGTCCTTTCTCTGCAAAGTAATGCCAAATCACTCTGTACATTATGCTTAGCTAGGTGTGACGAGAATTAATATAAACAGCCAATGGAAAGATTTAATTAATCACCACCAAAACCATTTCGTACTCTAATATAAACACGAATTCTCCAACATAAGACAAAAAAAGAAAAAAAAAAAAGAAATAACCCACAAAATTAAACTTTGTCTCATGTCAAAGCTTTATTCACAATAGAATAACATTGATCTATGAAAACACATATTTTTTCATAGGAAGTATATGAAAAGGAAGAAAGTCAAACTTGATGTATTTAAGGGTGTGCGGGTGTTTAACCTTCTATAGATAGAGCACAATGATAAAATAGTACTAAACGATTGGAACAAATTTTTAAGTTTGGATATCACATATATGTGATACATTTTCAGTATTTACTTAAGAGACAAAGATTAATGCAAAGCACACTATTGTTTTGTGAATACTTTGAAATAAATTCACTAATTAGAGGTTAAAATTAAAAGATACCTTCTTATATGTACGTGTTTATCATTGTTAATTTAGGAAAAATATACAATCTAGTGAGGATTATTTGAGAGATTGTAATATGTCTCTCATCATTCTTAACAGTGTTAGGCTTTATGGCCCTACCGTGTTCTTTAAAGTGATAGTAAATATCGCACTTCCAATTCCGGTAGCACTTTTGTTCCTCATGCAAAATGTAGTCAACAATCTCCTCTGTCAGCTTAATGTGAAACCATTATGCATTTTAATTTAACGAATACATTTATTTTAACTACTTGACACATTAAACATATGAAGCTCTAGTCTATTTTAGAGCAGCGAGAAACCTACTCTACTGCTGGAGGTGAAGGCTTTAAGTCTTAAATTTCAGACTTTTGAGCCTCCAAAGACTGAAAAAAAATTATTTATAGGACTTCTAAACAACAAAACGAAGGATTTTTAGGGTTGAGTTTTCTATCCCCTGTTTATTTCTCAACCTAACTATTTTAAAACCCTAAGAGGGATTTAAAATCAGATTAGATTAAAAAGTAAATGGGCCTGTTTGACTACGTACCTATGGCCTACGAAATCATGACCTACGTGAATTTTCTGAGCGTGACTTGAATCTATGAAGCGAGCTCAATCATGTCACAGGATGAGATTCTTGAACTTGGATCCTGGGATGGGCCTTGTACAAATATGACCATAAATAAATATGTTTTTCATTCTTACTTATACGTGCGGTTTCAACTAGTTATAATACAAATCGGAATAGTTTGAGAGAAAATTAGAGATGGACATAAAACTTAATAGGACGTAGCTCAAATATCCTCGAGATAACTTGGCCAGTATGCTTTAAAAATTCTTCTGACAACTGCCACGAAATTGCTAACTCGGTATGCAGACTATTCAACCCCTAAGTTATTATTATTATTCTTATTATTTTAAACAACACTCTTTCATCATCTTTCTCTTTTGCTCTCTTCAACCTTCTTTCTCACTGCTTCTGCTCCTGCGTCTGCACCTGCCACTATTCATGACTCTCCTTAAGAATGCAAACCTCTTCTAAAATGCCCCCGCGCGTAACTCTTACCTATTCCTCAAGACATTTAAAAAAATATAAACTACAAAAATAAAAAATAAAAAGTAAAAAATACGCGGTAGTTTATTTATTTATTATCAACGAAAATGAACACGTCTCTTATCAACAAGAATCAAACAATCTAGAAAAAAAAAAAAACCAAAGGGGAATACAGTTCTCCTTTTCTCTTTAAGTTTCTCATAGACAATTGTTCTTAATTATTACAAAATTGTAGAGATTATCTCAAAGAAACGCTTATAAATTTTCTTATTATACTCGTGTTACATACAAGTTGTTGTTACTATATAGTAGCCTCTCAATCAGCCTTGCCATCGGTCAAATTTTGACAACCAATGGGCCACATCATCAATCTATTATATCTTTCAATATCTAATCTAACACAATAATGGGTTGAAACGGGTTCATCTTTTTTCGTATAATGGTTAGCACGACACGATAAGAGGATTAAGCACAAGGCTCAAAAGTCTAAAATTTAAGCCTTAAAGCCTTCAGCTCCAGCAACATAGTAGGTTTCTCGCTGCTCCAGAACAGACTAGAGCTTCATATGTTTCATGTTAAGAGGTTAACATAAATGTATTCATTAAATTAAATGTAGATATAGTTTGACATTAATCTGACAGAGGAGATTGTTGACTACATTATGCATGAGGCGCAAAAGTGCTACCGAGATTGGAAGTGTGATATCTACGATCACTTTAAAAAATAACTCTAAGAAATTAGAGTTATCCACTGGTTTTATAGTTGAAAAGTTGTGTGTCTTTGAGTAGTTTTTCTCATTTTATTGTTTGTTTTAGAATAGATTTGTGGAATTGCATTCACCTTGGTCTAAGTTCGTATTGTTGTCTTCTTTGGGTAAAAGCTGGTCATTTGAGTGTAAAATGAGGTAAAACACTGGCTAATGCTGTGTATCTCTTTGCAGGAAATTGTTGGCCCAAAATGCTGCAGCACTCTTGGCGACATTCTGGGATTAGCTGGCAGCTCAATGACGTCAGCGCTCGAGCTGGGAAAAAGCTGACAGAGGAATCCGTGTGAGCTGGCTAAGGAAGTGTCAAGTGGGTCCACAAAGCACCTCAAAGAAGGACACCTCTCAGCCCTTGTGTTGCCCTAGAAGGGAATGATTCTCTCAGACAATTGGGCAGCCGCCAGGGGAGAAAAAAGAGGAAGAGAGAATTGGGGCAGTGATATAAAAAGAAAACAAGAGCTCAAAAAGGAGTACGCAGCAGCTAGAGTACCATTATTCCAGAAAACACAAAAAAAAAAAGAGACATTCCAGAGGAAAAAGCTTCGGAGAGAAAAAAGGCAAGACACGTGAATCTCAAACCTAGAAGGATCATACAACGCAGAGAGAGAGAGAGAGAACTGAGTTGAAGAACATTCTTGGCTGGTCACAGAGGAATCCGTATCCAAATTTAACTTGCTCTTCTTCTGTTAGCTTAATCATCTTTGTCATTTAACTCCTGATTTTAATTATGGATTGTATTGAAGCTTTGGATCTTGTAATTATCACTATGAGCTAAGTTGCTGTAGCTAGGTTTGCTAATGGAACCAATATTGTAAGAATGACAAGTGGTTTCTGAGAATGCTATTAATCTACTATTCCTGTTCATTCATGTGAGTTAATATATATATTTCTAATCTTGACCGGCCATCAACTTTAGGATACAAGATTAAGATTAATACTGGAAGGGTTAGTTTTAATCGGATTAACATGAATGATGCTTGTTCGATATGCTTGTTGAGTATTTGATTAGTGGATAGTATAGGAATATATTATTCACCTAGCACAATCTAATGAAACCCGAGCTCAAATCTGCGATCCTTGAGCTGGATCCACACAGGAATGTGCTGGAAATAGCTTAAAGGATCCCAGCCATAATCAATTCGGAAGAACTTTATGCACCAACACGTTTACATTGATTGGATAGTAGAATGTTTGCAAAGATTTTGGTGACATTCTAGTCAGACTTGCAATAGAGGGGAAGTTAGCAGGCCTAGCTCGTTTCTACCATTAATTTTACATCTTATCCTTACATTCTTGTTACTTTTAGCTATATTGATTACACTTAGCTTGCATTTTAGTTACTTACAACATTTTAGTGAATTTTTGCCACAATCATTCTTTACTTGTTTTAGTTAAACGTTTAACTCTCAACATTTATTTTAGTGATTCATTCCTCGTGGGATCGATATCCGTATTTGTGTACACTTTATTACTTGTAGCGACACGTGCACTTGCGAGCATAAATAATCACGCAACAAGTTTTTGGCGCCGCTTGCCGGGAATTTAAATCATTAAAGTATTTGTAGGAGTTAATTTTTGTTTTTCGTTTGTTTACCGTTTTATCTCATTCATTTGGCTCTTAATTCCTCGTGTCAAGAAGTTACTTGTATGAATCCACCGCAAGACCTGGAGTTGCTTTGCCTTTGGACCCCGAAATTGAAAGAACATTCCGAGCTAGGAGGAGGGAACAACAAGGACTAGCAGGAGTGAGAGATATGGCAGAAGGGGCAGCAGGAAACAACGGGCAGCAAGTAATTGCTAACAACCCTGTTCCACAACCAGAGCCTATGGATGATAGAAACAGGGCCATTCGGGATTACGCAGTGCCCATTTTGCATGGACTCAACCCTGGCATCGTGAGGCCAACAATCCAGGCACCTCACTTTGAGCTAAAACCCGTGATGTTCCAAATGCTCCAGAGCGTGGGGCAGTTCAGTGGAATGGCAACGGAAGATCCTCACATCCATCTCAGACAATTTATGGAAGTGAGTGATGCTTTTAAGCTCCCGGGGGTGACTGAAGATACATTGAGGCTGAAGCTATTCCCTTATTCCTTGAGGGATAGGGCAAGAGTGTGGCTGAATTCCTTGCTTCCGGACTCAGTGACAACATGGGATGAGTTGGCGAAAAAATTTCTCATGAAATACTTCCTCCAACTAAGAATGCTAAGTTGAGGAATGACATTACCTCATTCCTACAAGCAGATGGGGAGTCATTGTATGAAGCATGGGATAGATTTAAAGAGCTACTGAGGAAGTGCCCTCATCATGGGATCCCCAACTGGATTCAAATGGAGACATTCTACAATGGTCTCAATGGGCAAACACGAACTATAGTGGATGCCGCAGCAGGAGGAGCTATTTTGGCCAAGTCTTATAATGAGGCATATGAGATTTTGGAGAGGATGGCCAACAACAACTATCAATGGCCAACCGAGAGGCATGGAGCAAGGAAGGCCACTGGAATTCACGAGCTTGACGCTATCACGGCACTCTCAAATTCGGATGTCATCCTTGACAAATATGGTAAAGGCATTAAATTCACCGGGGGGTAAATGCAAATGAACACTCTTGGTTTTCATGTGTTTACTTGTGGAGATAACCACCAATATGACGATTGTCCATCAAACCCCGCCTCTGCATGCTATGTTGCTAATTTCAACAGGGTGCTCCTCATTACTCAAACCCTCATCACCAAGGGATGAGGCAACAAAACTATGCATGGAACAATCAAGGAGCAGGAGCTAGTCACCCCAATGCTTACCACAAAAGCACCTACCCACCGGATATCCACCACAACAACAACAAAGAATTCAACCCGTGGAACAATCTAGCTCTTTGGAGGGCTTGTTGAAAGAATT
Organism: Morus alba; assembly: GCA_012066045.3. Classification (NCBI taxonomy): domain Eukaryota; kingdom Viridiplantae; phylum Streptophyta; class Magnoliopsida; order Rosales; family Moraceae; genus Morus; species Morus alba. Next base: position 54,544,197 of record CP050224.2, read on the forward strand.
TATCTCAAGGAGTGAAGCCAAACCCGAGCCACGATGTTTGCATTGCGGAATTTGGAAAATCAGGTTGGGCAGCTAGCAAGTTCTCTCAACAACAGGCCCCAAGGTGCCCTACCAAGCAACACCGAAGATCCACGAAGAGACGGGAAAGAACACTGCAAGGCAATCACATTAAGGTGTGGAAAAGAGTTGGAATCAAAGGAGAAACCTCTGGCTGCTAACACAGAGCCCACTTCAATCCAAGGGGCAGAGAAGAAAACACTGCCACATGAAGAACAGCCCCGGAGTAAGAAATCGATTGAAGTCCAGAATGTCGCAAAGATTCCCAAAGATTCTGAGCAATCGAAACCAAGAACACCAAAGACAACGTCCACCTCTTCCATTCCCACAAAGCTTCCGGAAACAACAACAAGATAAGCGCCCGCAAGTTCTTAGATGTTTTGAAGCGACTACACATCAACATACCACTAGTGGAAGCCTTAGAACAAATGCCAAGCTATGCTAAGTTCATGAAGGATCTCGTGACCAAGAAACGCAGGCTTGGAGAGTTTGAAACAGTGGCTTTGACTGAAGAATGCAGTGCTATTCTGCAGAATAAACTCCCGCCCAAGCTAAAGGATCCAGGAAGTTTTACTATTCCATGCTCTATTGGAACCCAATACTTTGGAAGAGCATTGTGTGATTTGGGAGCTAGTATAAATTTAATGCCAATGTCCATCTTCAAGAAGTTGGGTATTGGAGAAGCAAGGCCAACCACAGTATCCTTACAGCTGGCTGATAGGTCGATTGCAACTCCTGAAGGAAAGATAGAGGATGTACTGGTAAGGGTGGACAAGTTTATTTTTCCTGCTGACTTTATTATTCTTGATTATGAAGCAGATAGAGAAGTGCCCATAATTTTGGGGAGGCCCTTTCTTGCAACTGGCCGCACTTTGATTGATGTCCAGAAAGGAGAATTAACCATGCGGGTGCAAGAAGAACAAATCACCTTTAATGTGTTCAAGGCAATGAGATTTCCGAGTGAAACTGAGGAGTGCTCAGCCATCTCAGTTATTGACTCTCTGGTGGCTGAAACACGTGAGCATGAAGGAGTTGACAGTAATGAAGAAGGTGGCGTTGAGCAAGTAGAATGGGTGGGAGCAAATGTAACAATGCCGTGCCACACAAGGAAGTTTGAGTCTCTGGACCTGACTGAACGGAAACACCAGCCCACTCAGCCCCTCAAGCATAGAGCCACCAGTCCCTAGAGCTTAAGCCTTTGCCTCCACACTTGAGGTATGCCTACCTAGGAAATTCTTCTACACTTCCGGTCATTATTTCTGCTTTATTGACGCAGGAACAAGAGGGTAAGTGATAGAGGTTTTGAGAGAATCTCAAGGAGCCATTGGTCGGACTATAGCGGATATAAAAGGCATCGTCCCCTTTTTGTATGCACAAGATTATCCTAGAAGATGAAAAGAAGGGGTCTATAGAGGGACAAAGAAGGATAAACCCAATCATGAAAGAGGTGGTCAAAAAGGAGGTGATAAAGTGGCTAGACGCAGGGATCATTTATCCAATCTCGGATAGTGCTTGGGTGAGCCCAAAGCGGTGTGTTCCTAAGAAAGGGGGGATCACGGTTGTTGAGAACGAAAAAAGAATGAGTTGATCCCCACAAGGACAAAGGACACAGGGTGGCGGATTTGCATGGATTACAGGAGGCTCAACAAGGCCACCAGAAAGATCATTTCCCACCGCCTTTATTGACCAAATGTTGGATAGGTCAAGCGGGTAAGGAGTTTTATTGCCTATTGGACGGGTATTCGGGTATAACCAGATTGTGATTGCGCCGGAGGACCAACACAAGACCACTTTCACATGTCCATTTGGCACATTTGCCTTTAGAAGAATGCCATTCGGACTTTGCAATGCCCCAGCCACTTTTCAGAGATGCATGCTGGCCATTTTCACTGATATGGTGGAACAGTATTTGGAAGTTTTCATGGATGACTTTTCAGTTTTTGGAAAGAATTTTGATGATTGCCTCATGAACTTAGCCAAGGTCCTAAAGAGATGCAAAGAGACTAACTTAGTCTTGAACTGGGAGAAATGCCACTTTATGGTCAACGAGGGGATAGTCCTTGGACATAGGGTCTCACGGGATGGTCTAGAGGTTGATAAGGCCAAGATTTCTGTGATTGAAAAGCTGCCAGCACCGACCAATGTGAAAGGGCTTCGAAGCTTTCTTGGACATGCAGGATTCTATAGGAGGTTCATTAAGGACTTCTCAAAGGTGTCAAAGCCTCTTTGTAGTCTTCTCGAGAAGGATAGCAAGTTTATTTTTGATGAGGCATGCTCACTAGCCTTTGCCGAATTAAAGAAGAGACTTATTTCAGCCCCTATCATCACAGCACCTGATTGGTCTCTTCCTTTTGAAGTAATGTGTGATGCTAGCGACTGGGCAGTGGGGCAGTTTCTCGGGCGCAGAGAGAAGGTTTTTCACTCGATTTATTATGCAAGTAAAACTCTATCCGAGCTCAACTAAACTACACCGTGACAAAAAAAGAGTTGTTGGCGCTTGTATATGCATTTGATAAATTTCGAGCTTAATTGATAGGAACAAAGGTCACGGTTTTCACGGATCATTCAGCCATCAAATATTTGATGGAAAAGAAGGATGCAAAGCCACGGCTAATCGGTGGGTGCTACTACTTCAAGAATTTGATTTGGAGATCAAGGACCGGAAAGGCACCGAGAACCAAGTGGTCGATCACTTGTCTCGGCTTGAGCCAGCAGAGGAAGGAGCCACCACGGAGATCATAACCAAGTGTTCCCCGATGAGCAGTTGTTTGCGGCAACCCAGGCACAAATACCTTGGTTTGCCGATTATGCAAATTACCTAGCAAGTGGATGGCTTCCCCCGGATATGACCAGCCAGCAGAGGAAGAAGTTTCTTCATGATGTCAAGAGCTTCTACTGGGATGAACCGTATTTGTACAAGCATTGTGCCGACCAACTTATAAGAAGGTGTGTACCAGAAGAAGAATTGGAGGGCATTCTTCAAGGATGTCATTCCTCTCCCTATGGTGGTCACTATGGAGGCCTGAGAACAGCTGCTAAGATTTTACAATCTGGTTTTTATTGGCCAACAATCTTTAAGGATGCTCATGCTTTTGCTTTGAGATGTGACAAAGCCAAAGAACCGGGAACATATCAAGGAGGAATGAGATGCCCTTAAACAACATCCTAGAAGTGGAACTGCTTTGACGTTTGGGGTATGGATTTTATGGGCCCCTTCCCCGTGTCATTCGGCAATCAATACATCCTAGTGGCTGTGGACTATGTGTCAAAATGGGTGGAGGCAATGGCTTCACCCACAAATGATGCTAAGGTGGTTCTCAAATTCCTCCGTATATATTTTCACCGCTTGAACACCCCCGAGCTATTATTAGCGATGAAGGAACCCACTTCGCAACAAATACTTGGGGCAACCATCGCCAAGTATGGTGTCAAGCACAAGGTAGCCACAGCCTATCATCCGCACTGACCCGGCAGGCCGGCCGAGCTGTCAAATAGAGAAATCAAGCGCATACTAGAGAAGACAGTGAACCCGACTCGAAAGGATTGGTCGGTGCGCTTGGATGATGCATTATGGGCTTTCCGAACAGCCTTGAAAACACCTTTAGGAATGTCCTCATATAGGCTGGTCTATGGTAAGGCATGTCACTTGCCTGTGGAACTAGAGCATAGAGCATTTTGGGCTCTCAAGAAGCTAAATCTTGATCGGCAAGTCTGCAGGCGTAGTAGATTGTCGCAACTAAATGAGCTTGATGAATTCGGCTACAAGCTTATGAGAGTGCTCGGCTCTACAAAGAGAAAACCAAGAAATGGCACGACAAAGAAAATCTTGCCTAGAATGTTTGAAGTGGGGCAAAAAGTTCTCTTGTTCAACTCCAGTTGAAGCTTTTCCCGGAAAGCTTAAATCTCGTTGGTCTGGGCCTTTCACAGTCTCCAAGGTATTCCCTTATGGAGCAAAGGAGTTGATCGAGGAGGATTCGGCAAGGAAGTTCACAAAGTGAATGGACAGCGGCTAAAGCATTATTGGGAGGTCCAAAGGATCGTTGCAAAACGACCATCACTCTGCAGAAGCCTAATTCTCAATCGGGGGAGGTAGTCGGTGATGACTCAAAAACAAGCGCTTATGGGAGGCAACCCATTTTTTTTGTTCTTTTTATTTTGTTTATTTCGCCATCTGCATTGATTTTCTAATTTGAACTGCTGATTCATTGAGTAGCGGGATAAGTAAGAGTCAATCTGCGCGAAGCGAAAAAAAAAAAAAAATTTTTTTTTGCCGCATGAAATCTTGCTTTGCAGCATTCGGCGCGATTTCGCGCAAAAAAAAAAAAAAAAAAAAAAAAAAAAAAAAAAAAAAAAAACGACAATGTGTTTAGACAGCTCTCCCTGAACCCTAACTCACCCATATAAATACCCTCCTGCCTCTTTGCCAACTACCACATTCACGGCCACTTCCCTCATTTCCACCATTTTTTCCCCATTTCCGCCACTAACTCGATCGTGCACTCTCAACCGCATACGTTGTTCAAAAGCTCCTCTCGTCCGGTTTTTCTCCGTGGCACAGCAGGTGTTTGAGGAAACAACCAGTCGCCGGCCACAGAGAAGCTCCATTGAGGTTAGTAAGAGATTCTTCTGCAAACTCTGTGCATTTTAAAAAAAAAAAAAAAAAAAAAAAAGATTAATACTAGCTAGCCAGTGAAATAGAGTTTGGGGGGAGTATTAGACTCGAGAATATTTGCTGAGAGAGAGAGATTTGGCGGGTCGGGCAGGCAGCGGTTGTGAAAGTTAGATTTGGCGGTTGTGAAAGTTAGATTTGTGAGAGGGATTTAGGCAGCAAGATGCCGTTTAAGAGCAGAGCACGCAAGGGGAAGGGAGTGCAAATTCAGGTAGATTCAGACAGCTCTGTCTCGCAGCCGCCTCCAGAAAAGGAAGAAATAAAAAAATTTTTGTCCCCAAGAGCTCAAAGAAATATTTGAATAAAGGTATGAAGGAGAGGGCTCTATACATGGAAAGGGGTTTGTGTACAAACGGGCCGCCCCAGAGGATACCCCAGCTTCATTCATTCTCATCTCTGCAAGACAAATGGCATGCATTTTGCCAAAAGCCAGCCAAGCAGCACCGGTCAGCTTGTCGCGTAATTTTACGCAAACTACGATGACACAGACCCCGACACAGTCTTTGTCCGAGGCCGAGTAGTTCCCTTCACATCCGCAGCAATTAACAGCATTTACGACTTGCCGGATGTCGAGGATGATTTCAAGGACTTCGCCGATGGTCTGAGTGAAGACCAGTTGGACGAAATTATAGAGGAGCTCTGTGTTGAGGGTACCGAATGGACGAGGGCTACACGAGGGTCGATGACTTTCCCAAGAGAGAGCCTCCAGCCGGGACCAAAGATTTGGTATCATTTTCTGAGGTTCCGGTTGATGCCCTCATCTCACTACCGATCCGTGCACAAGGAGAGAGCAATTTTGCTGCACTGTATGATGACGGGGAGGCCTTTAAATGTGGGGCGGATGATACGCCAGCAGGTGGGAGTTTGTGCAGGGCGTAACAGTGGGGGATTATGGTTTCCCTCGCTGATCGCGAAATTGTGTATTGCATATGGGGTGGTTGTTGAAGAAAGCGAGACAAAGGAGCAACCGGCCGCAGCCATCTCCACAAATGCCCTTGCGCGGCTCCTGCAGAATGACGTGCAAGAAGAAGCTGATGGTGCTCCTGCCCCAGCTCCGAATGCACCTGACCAGGGAGCGCCTGCTGCTGCACAATTCAACCCCGACGTCATTGCAAGCCTGAGCCGCATGGAGCAGCGCCTCAGCCAAATGGAGGTACTTCAGTATGACTCTGTACAGCAGATGCGGGAATTCTGGAAATACACAAAACAGAGGGACTTGGCTCTCCAGAAACATTATAGAGCCAATTCCAAGAGGTTCCATTCATTCCCAGACTTCCCTCAGAGCTTGTGCAGTTCTTCCTCCGGGGATGAGGAGCCCAGTCCTGTGGAAGAGGCAGCACCACTTTCTCCAGCCTCATCTTCGTCCAATCACCAAAGATCCCGAGGAGGCCACTGTGCCCCAACACCAAGACAAAGAAAAGTGCTGCACGGCGTCAAACAAAGAATGACGCCGAGGAGTGGAGCGAATTAGCGTGGAAGGGTGATTATGGCGGTAAAACAGGCGTCCTTTCCTCCTTTATAACTCTTGTCTTTATTTCATTGTCGTATCTTTTCAAATTGTTAGTTGTTTTAAGTTTCTTGTTATGTGTTGATTTGTTAGCCTCGTCTTTTGCTTAATTGTGTCTGTGTGCATACTTTGTGAAAAAAAAAAAAAAAAAAAAAAAAGAGTGATTTTCTCTAGAAGTGCAGGTTTATAGGATGATTATATATGATTCACCTTGTGTTAATTCGAGACTATGTTGATTGATTCTCTTGGCTTGTGATTTCTTCTTTTCATTATGCACTACCTTGTGTTATTGAATCGGTGTTTTACTTAGGGAAAGATCTTGAGCATGCTTTTCATTTTCAAAATAGTTGCAGCCCCTAGATTTTGCTTGATAACTCTTGAGGCGACTTTCGAATTAGCACTTTACCGAGGGAATGATTTAGGCCATTTTTCGATAGTTTGAGCTTTGCACCTCCCCAATGTAAATCCCTCCCCTTGTAAATCCACTTTCATCACCCTCTTTTGTTTGATTGCTCTTTCCTTGTCTCCCCTAGATCATTGAGGACAATGCTCATTTTGAGTTTGGGGGCAGGGGGAGCTTAAACTCTTAAGGTCTTGTTGTTTGCTTATAAAAAAAAAAAAAAAAAAAAAAAAAAAAAATTTTCTTTGCTCCATTTGCTTGGGAATACTTAGTAACCAGGGGTGAGCATGAGCCCCATGTTCACTTTTGCGTCAAAACGGTAGACCTAGGCAAGAGCAAGCAAAAAAAAAAAAAAAAAAAAAAAAAAAAAAAAACAACAAAAAATCTATCTTTGCTCACGCTCTGGAACACTTAGTAACCAGGGGGAGCATGAGCCCCATGTTCACTTCTGCGTCAAACGGTAGACCTAGGCAAGAGCAAGCAAAATAAAAAAAAAAAAAAAAAGCGCTTTGGGTTGAATCTTGTCTTTGAGTAACCGGGTGACTTCATCACCAATGTTGGCATTCGCGTAAAAGGTAAGTTAGCAACTCTTGGTAGATATAAAAAAAAAAAAAAAAAAAAAAAAGAAAAAGCAAAAGAGTATAATAAGAGGGCGTCCAAAAGCAAATATAGTGGATAAAGGAAAGCAAGGTGTGAGTTTGGGGAATTTCATGGAAAGGTGTTTGAAGGAGAGTTGAACCAAAATATCATTTCCCATCCTACCTTTGCCTTAGCCTAACAAAGAAAATCTAATGAAGCCCTATTGACCTTTGGTGATGTGTTGATTCTTAGTAGTGGAGAGAGCTTTGAAAAGCAATTTCGTGGGGTTTGGGCTTAAAAGAGCTTGAAACTGCATGCACACGGTCCCAACTAGTTTGACATTGATGATTTGGCACTTGGTTGCTCACACACACACAAGAAAGGTCCAAGCAGAGAAGGAGCAATCTCATGTTTTGAAATTAACACTTGGCTGGCATTCTTGTTTCTCTTAGAGCTGCACTTCTAATCCGTGTTTCAAGGACTTGAACTTTTAAAAAAAAAAAAAAAAAAAAATTAATCACAGAGTATGCATTAGTTCTCTTTTCTGTTTTAGTTCATTTAACCTATCTTTTTGTCACTTTTGTTTTGCTCGAGGACAAGCAACATTCTGAGTTTGGGGGTGTGATAACTCTAAGAAATTAGAGTTATCCACTGGTTTTATAGTTGAAAAGTTGTGTGTCTTTGAGTAGTTTTTCTCATTTTATTGTTTGTTTTAGAATAGATTTGTGGAATTGCATTCACCTTGGTCTAAGTTCGTATTGTTGTCTTCTTTGGGTAAAAGCTGGTCATTTGAGTGTAAAATGAGGTAAAACACTGGCTAATGCTGTGTATCTCTTTGCAGGAAATTGTTGGCCCAAAATGCTGCAGCACTCTTGGCGACATTCTGGGATTAGCTGGCAGCTCAATGACGCCGGCCGAAATGGGAAAAAAAGTCGACAGAGGAATCCGTGTGAGCTGGCTAAGGAAGTGTCAAGTGGGTCCACAAAGCACCTCAAAGAAGGACACACCTCACCCTTGTGTTGCCCTAGAAGGGAATGATTCTCTCAGGACAATTGGGCAGCCGCCAGGGGAGAAAAAGAGGAAGAGAGAGAATTGGGCAAAGATATATAAAAAAGAAAACAAGAGCTCAAAAAGGAGTACGCAGCAGCTAGAGTACCATTATTCCAAAAACACAAAAAAAGACATTCCAGAGAGGAAAAAGCTTGGAGAGAAAAAAAAGCGAAAACAACACGTGAATCTCAGCCTAGAAGGATCATACAACGCAGAGAGAGAGAGAGAACTGGAGTTGAAGAACATTCTTGGCTGGTCACAGAGGAATCCGGATCCAAATAGAACTTGCTCTTCTTCTTCTTAGCTTAATTATCTTTGTCATTTAACTCCTGATTTTAATTATGGATTGTATTGAAGCTTTGGATCTTGTAATTATCACGATGAGCTAAGTTTTTGTAGCTAGGTTTGCTAATGGAACCAATATTGTAAGAATGACAAGTGGTTTCTGAGAATGCTATTAATCTACTATTCCTGTTCATTCATGTGAGTTAATATATATATCTCTAATCTTGACTGGCCATCAACCTTAGGATACAAGATTAAGATTAATACTGGAAGGGTTAGTTTTAATCGGATTAACATGAATGATGCTTGTTCAATATGCTTGCTGAGTATTTGATTAGTGGATAGTATAGGAATATATTATTCACCTAGCACAATCTAATGAAACCCGAGCTCAAATCTGCAGTCCTAGAGCTGATCCACACAGAATGTGCTTGGAAATAGCTTAAAGGATCCCACCCATAATCAATTCGGAAGAACTTTATGCACCAACACGTTTTTACATTGACGGGATAGTAGAATGTTTGCAGCATTCTTGGGTGACATTCTAGTCAGACTTGCAATAGAGGGGAAGTTAGCAGGCCTAGCTCGTTTCTACCATTAATTTTACATCTTATCCTTACATTCTTGTTACTTTTAGCTATATTGATTACACTTAGCTTGCATTTTAGTTACTTACAACATTTTAGTGAATTTTTGCCACAATCATTCTTTACTTGTTTTAGTTAAACGTTTAACTCTCAACATTTATTTTAGTGATTCATTCCTCGTGGGATCGATATCCGTACTTGTGTACACTTTATTACTTGTAGCGACACGTGCACTTGCGAGCATAAATAATCACGCAACATGTACTTTGTATTAATCTTTGTCTCTTAAGCAAATACTAAACTTAAAAATAGGTTCTAATCGTTTTGCACTATTTCGTCATTATATTCTATCTATAGAAGGTTAAACATCCTCACACCCTTAAATACATCAAGTTTGGCTTTCTTCCTTTCCATACTTCATATGGAAAAACATGTGTTTTCATAGATGTGATTCTATTGTGAACATGACATGCAGTAAGTAAAGCTTTCCCCCCATAAATTATTAGGCAATTTAGCATTAAGAGTCATAGAGTTAATCATATCAGTAAAAATCATATTCTTTCTTTCAGCCAATCTATTTTGTTGAGGAGTGCAAGGGGCGGACCTTTGGTGAGTAATACCATGCTCTTCACATAAGACATCAAATTTATTCAAGAAATATTTAGCACCTTTATCACTTTGAACTATTTTGATCTTCTTATCTTTTTGGTGTTCTAAACTTTAACCGTATAAATTTTAAATTTATCAAAGGCTTCATCTTTTGTTCTAAGCAAGTACACATAAGTGTATTTAGAACAATCGTCAATGAAAGTGATAAAGCAATCATCAATGAAAGTGATAAAGTATCTCTTTCCTCGTCTTGTCAAAATACCATTATACTCACAAATATCGGTATGAGTCATATCCAATAATATTTGAGTATTTCATTCGGCTCTAGGAAAGGGTTTCTTAGTCATCTTTGCTTGTATGTAAATTTTACACTTATCACTTTTAATATCTTTGCAATTAATCAAACCATGTTTAGACATATATTTCAAAGATCTAAAATTTTAAGTGTGCTAAATGTGCATGCTAAATATTAAAAGAGTTAACAATGTAAAGAGAATTCATATCATCTTTATTATTAATGCTAAGTTTGTACATGCCATCACAAGAATATTCCTTTCCCACAAAGACCTCATTCTTAGATATAATACAATTATTGCCCTCCAGTTTTTTTGGATTTGAAATTTATAATAATGCCCACAATAGATTACACGACGGTTATTTTCAATTAGGTTAGATTATTAGATGACAATTTTTTTTTTTTAAAAAAAATATTATATGATTGTTAAGATTAGAACAAATTAATTGCGTTTCTAATATTATTTGAACATTTGAATGTAAATGTGAATATTTGTTGTATTTCATTTAAGAAGTTCTAAGTTAGTTAGGTTAGAATTAAGAATGAAACTAAATCTAAATTTAAGTTATTTAGTATATTTTTTGTATATATAGATTAGGTTAGGTTAATTCAATGTTGATTAGGCTAGTTTTAAGTTATTTAGTTTAGGATTAAGAATGACACTAAATCTATATATTTGATTATATGTTGGTTCTTAAAAACATGGTTGGCCATTATTGGTTTGAGAAAGGACTTAATACAGCATGAGAGCTATTTAGGGAGAAGCGCACTTCAGATCCCGAAAATCAATATGGATGAAGGAAAAGAACAAAATTTAACCCCGATGATGATGGGAAATGTAAGGCAACCATAATGTGTAAAGTTGCCAAGGCCAGGGATAAGGGGGAAAGAACTACAGAGTTATGTCAGTGTTTCGACACGAATAACAATAGAGGATTGGCGACATAAAGAAAATAAAGATAACGTGAACCGAATTTGGCACGATTTGGTTCAAAGTTTCACGGTTCCAGAGACTGCAAAAAAAAATACGAGCTTACGTGTGTGGCGAAGATGGCTCAGGACTTTAGGTCAAACCTATTCATGACCTTTGTAAAGCCGCTATAGGATAGTCCCAAAGTATTTGAACTGCCAAAGAAAGTGGCTAGAAACTACCCTTCAATTAACCTAACGCAATGAAGGAAGTTTGTGAAGTATAGGTTGAGTGACAATCAAGAGGTTGTTTCCGAAGAAGCATCAAAGAGAAGAGGATCATACAAATATCTACATGGGAATGCTCATGGGGGATATAGGAAAGCATAGGAGAAATGTGGTTGGATCGCATACAAAATAAGGTCGTGTGATTAGATCCCTCGCGGTGAAAGTATGCGTAGACTTCAAAAGAATGATTGTTCTATAAGTTTAACATTTTTTATAACTTTCGAACTATTAATTTATATTATTTTATTTATTGACTAATTGACTTTTTAATGTTTTATTAGTGCATTACGTGAGTGGAAGGCGCGAACAACACTTTAATTTGAACGCCATGAGGATGGCATCACAAGATTTATCATCCCAAAGGTAAGTGTTTATAATTTCGTTCATTATATTACTCAAACTTAAAAAATATAATATTTTTAATGTACGAATTAAAACTTCTTATTTATTATCAAAAAATTTTGACGACGTAAGAAGGACACAAAGATTGCAGCTTCTTCATCTTACGGTGTATGCGGGATATAATGAGAATCAGTATTAATGATCTAAGAAATATAGAGACATATACAAATGAGCATTTGGAAGAAGTTATAAATGAATGGGCACATTTTATAAAGGGAGATATAATTTAAATTATGTATACATTTTTATTTGAATATATATAATATAAAAATGTTAATGTTCTGTGACTTCTGACTTGTATTAATTGTGTGGCCAAAATACAGATATATCATAATTAAGAATAACAAGTCAACTCGTGAAAAAGTTAATAAAGCAGTACCAATTTTTGTAGTGTATAAAAGAGATATAACAATAGCTTTTAACTAAAATTATCATTAGAAAAACCGTCATTAAATCTAATATTAGACGACAATTTTATTAGACACAATTTTATAAAAAGTTACGAAAGTAAATAGGTCAATTTACTAACTTACGAAAATTAATAGGCCATTTTGTATTTATAATTTTTCATTTCCAAATTTACCCTTTCTTCTATTTTTTTCCTTTTCCTTTTTCATTCTTGATCTGTTCTCTCTCTCTCTCTCTCTCTCTCTTCTCAAAATTGTGCATTTGTTAAATAGAATAAGAACCAGTCTTTCTTCACCAGAGGTTCGGTCGCCGGAGCTACAGCTTGTGAGTCTTCTTTCTTTGCTGTCGTTGTACCTCCATTGACATTGAAGTCCCCTCTTGTTGCTGTCTGAGATTCCGGTCACTCATTGCCACTTCGACACCGAATCTTCGACAGGCGGCAATGTCGGTTCTCCTTAGTGCAAGATCTCGGCGGAGATCTTACAGCAGCGTCTCTCCACACTTGGAGACAAACGACGGCTGTCGACGTCTCTCCTTGCTGTCGTCCTCATGCAGCTCCGTTCAACGAGTCTAAAGTTTGACGAATTTGCAAATCTGAGTTGGCCAGATCCGATTCTATGCTTAGCGAGTTCGCCGGATCTGGATCTTAATTTGTGATTTTGGTGGATCCGGATGTCCTTTTGACCATTAAGATCGTTGTTAACTAGTACGATTATTTCATTTGTTTCCTCAAAAAATAGATGGGAAACCGAGTCTTCTTTTTGGATTATTTTTTTTTTTTCATTTGACATGGGGCAAAGTTTAATTTTGTTGGTTATTTCTTTTTTTTTTTTTTTTCCTTATCTTGGAGAATTCTTGTTTATATTAGAGTACGAAATGATTTTGGTGGTGATTAATTAAATCTTTCCACTGGCTGTTTATATTAATTCTTGTCACACCTAATTAAGCATAATTTATTGAGTGATTTGGCATTACTTTGCAGACAAAGGACTGCAGAGCAGTATCTCGAAGAAGGGTTCATTGTTCGGTACAGCCACCTCCTCCAGCCTGGCCAGGACGAGCTGTTCCGGGGAGCCCAGTCGCAATACTTGGGATGGCCCGAAGCCTATCTCTGTTCTCGGATCTACTGGTTCTATAGGAACTTAGGTATAAGATAGGAAAAAGGATTAACGAAATTTGAAGAGAAATCTTGTAATGAGTTGACCGTAACTTTTTGTGTCAAGGACCTATCTGGATGCTGTTTTTAAATCATGTTACGTTTTCTAACATTATGAAACAAAATTGATGGAGAAAAATAATTATTAAACTAGATAACCATGGCACAATACTACTATACCGCATTGAAATTTCGATGTGGAAAACGGATTCTGCACTATTAGGCTCCGTTCATTTCACTTATTTGAGTTTTACTGCAGTAAAATGCTCTTAAAAATAGTCACATTTAACTTTTTTTCTATAGTAAAAATTTCTCACATAAAGTCACATCTTAACTCAAATTAAGAACTCAAATCAGCGAACTAATAGGTAAAAACACTACAACTCTGGAATCAGCAAATTAGTAGTAAAAGTTGAGAGAACTTACGAACAAGTAGGTAAAAATACTACCAATTTCCATAAGCAACAGATGAAGAGAATTTTTCTTGGTCAAGTATCTCTACAACTCTGGAAAGTATATGTACTACTTAAGTTAGAGCTACATGTTTTTAGTCTTTGGTCTAGATCTTGTGTTGACAGACGGATTTGAATTTACCTATACCCAGCTTCCTATACTAAGGTCCTTTTTATTTGCAACGGAAAAATGAATTTTCCGTTTATTTGTTTGATTAAACATTTTTTTTTTTTTTTTTGGCTTGTTTTGACTCTTTCTAATTTGCTTAGAACTAGAGTGTGTTGTTTTTCAGACATTGGATATATATAGTAGCCGAGAATCCCGACAAATTCAGAGTAGTTGGACTTGCAGCCGGTTCAAACATAACACTTCTTGCAGATCAGGTATTCCGTGAACCTTGTCTAACTCGTCTATTTGCTTTTCTTATAATTCTGTTTCCCTTGATCAGGGAGTTCAGATTTGAATGAAAATATACGTGCATGTTTGGAACCGTTATTACGGTTTTTACATATTTCAAGAAATAAAATATGAAAATAAAAATAGAACGACGTTTGTTTAGCAAAATGTTTTGAAAATGAAAATGAAAACGAAAACAGTAAAAATGGTTTTTGTGAAGGAATTAGAAAAAAGTTGGAAGTATTTTTCACTTTTCTGTTTTCATTTTTAAGTACTTATTAATAATATTATAACATATTAATTAATAATTATAATCAAACACGATTTTTTTTATTATACTCAAAACAATCTCTTAAAAAACTAACTAAATGCAATTTCAGACTCGGTTCTAAAATGATTCTCAAAACAATCTCATTTTTATTTTTTATTGAAAACAAAATCATTTTAAAACCAATTTCAAATACACCCTACCTTTTTTATCTTGTGACTTATGATAATTCTTTAAGTAATTTACTAAAACTAAATAAAAAAAAAAAGATTGAATATAGGTCGGCATGAAATCATGCCTATCATCGTATCCTTGGAAACCAACACACACATATATATATATATTTGGGTATGATTTTAATAGTTCTTCTAATATTTGTGTGCGTATAGTAGGAATTTTTAGTATAACAAACAGCAAATGAAAAATTCTTACGTATAAACAGGCGTAAAATTTACGTATTGGATCCTCCACGATCCCCTAAGTCCAAACGTCAACATTTTACGTATTGGATTCAAATTTTTTAATTGAAAAGTCGTGCATTCAAAACTCTCGCCCACGGAGAGCAGCAAAAAAAAGGAAAGCGAACTATTTGAACTTTTTTTTCTCCTTCCGCCCTCGTCCTTTTTCGCCACTAGCGCACCAATTTTGAATTATTGTGCACAAGAAGAGGGCGTTCACTTCATTTACAAGTTGAAATATGTCGCTTTCCAGCTGCGACACAATTTCACACACACACACACACACACACACACACATATATATATATATATATATATATATATATTTGTATCGCATTATTATTATACGTATGATATAGGTAAGAACGTGAAGAAAAAAAGAAAAAAGCAAAGTCAAAGTGCTCAGCCAGCTTGAGAAAAGGTCAAAGATTAATTATTTATCTTTATAAGACACTGAAATCGTAGTATAAATATCAAGCAATCTAGCGATCATTCGAAATACGCCCGGGTGGCTTCAAAACAAGAGAGATCTGAAAAAAAAAAAAAAAAAAAAAAAATGGCTCCACTTTCTAATTTATCCCTGATTATTCTAATCTTGTTCAGTTTTCGTAACCAACTACTGCAGGTTCATGCGTTCGCAACACGATCTGATCAGGGTACGTAACTTTTGGATTTTAATACGTAAGGTTTATTTAATTCATTGATACGAGTTGATAAGTAATTTTATATAATTATTTTTTATTATAGTAAAAAATTTAGATTTGATTGTTTCTTAAAATTTTTAATTGGAGTAAAACTCAAATTCTAAATGGATAAAATAAATCGGGTCAAAAATTGAGTAATAAAAACTCTAAAAATAGCAATTCAAGGAAGAAAACGGCTAGCTTTGGATTTTTTTTTATGTTCTAAAAACTTGCTTTTTTTTTTTTTTTTTTTTTCAGACTTTAGTTACTTGAAATCTGTACGCAACGCAACCGATATGGCATCGGAGGAAAAGTACGACTACATAGTGATCGGAGGTGGCACAGCAGGGTGTCCGCTAGCCGCAACTCTATCAGAAAAGCACTCGGTGCTCGTCCTCGAAAGAGGCGGCACCCCGGGAACGTACCCTAATGTGTTGAGCGTAGCTGGGTTTTTCGCCAATCTCATGCAAGAAGATGACGGCCAAACACCTGCGCAGAGATTCACGTCCCAAGACGGCGTTCCAAACGTTAGAGGAAGAGTTCTCGGTGGCTCTAGCATGATAAATGCGGGCGTTTATTCACGAGCTGACGACGAATTTCTTTCGAATTCGGGTGTGGAATGGGACATGGATTCGGTCGAGAAGGCGTATCAGTGGGTTGAAGAGAGCGTGGTGTTCCGTCCGAATTTGGCAGTTTGGCAATCTGTTGTGAAGCAAGCTCTGTTGGAAGCTGGCGTTGGCCCTGACAATGGCCTTAGCGTAGATCATGAAGTCGGAACGAAAATTCCGGGTTCGACTTTCGATGGAGTTGGGAAGAGATATGGAGCTGTGGAGCTCCTTAATAAAGGAGATCTGGGGAACTTGCGAGTTGCCGTTCATGCTACTGTGGAAAGAATCATCTTTTCGGAAGAAGGATCAAGTATGTTCACATTTACATATCTTCCATAAATTCATGATTTCCATTACTTACATAAAAAAGCAAAATAAAATGAAACAAAACCTTGTGGGTACGAAATCTTCATGGAAAACACAAACATCGTTGCTGTTCATTCGTAGTAAATTATTAAATAAATATTTTATGCAAAAATATGCTCATACATTATAATATTAGTTGTCTTCTGTCATTAGCTTTTTACGAAATATACCTACACACGCAGACAGACACATGTATGTTTTTGTTGTGTTTGTATTGTTAAGCACCATATTGAATACGGATATATTTTTTGAAATGACAGAACCTTCTGCGGTCGGAGTTATATACACAGATTCAAACGGGAAGTCTCACAAAGCACTTATACGCAAGAAAGGAGAGATTATTCTTAGTGCCGGTGCAATTGGAAGCCCCCAACTTCTGCTACTTAGCGGAGTCGGCTCAGATACCTACCTCTCATCACAAAATATTTCAGTCATCCACTCCCAACCAAACGTGGGAAAATTCATGGCTGACAATCCTCGAAACAACATTAATCTCGTAATCCCTTTCCCGTTCGACGCATCTTCCGCACAAGTTGTAGGAATCACAAGTGATTATTACATAGAAACAGTCTCTTTTAGCTTGTCATTCTTTCCGATTCCCTTACCCTTCAGCCTTTATCCCAGCTCGGTGTCCACAGAACTGAGCCTAGCGATCATTGCCGAGAAAATAACCGGACCCTTGTCCCACGGTTCTCTTCAACTGGCTTCTTCAAATAACGTAAAAGTCGCCCCACATGTCGGATTCAACTACTTTGCCGATCCCGTCGACCTTTCTCGATGCGTTAGTGGCGTGAGAAAGTTGGGCGATTTGCTGAACACAAACTCCATGGATCCATTTAAGTACAAGGCTTTCAATGGTGAAAGGGGTTTCATGTTCTTGGGGCCTGCTCTACCTTCGAACA
Source organism: Morus alba (assembly GCA_012066045.3). Taxonomy (NCBI): domain Eukaryota; kingdom Viridiplantae; phylum Streptophyta; class Magnoliopsida; order Rosales; family Moraceae; genus Morus; species Morus alba. Next base: position 54,561,532 of record CP050224.2, read on the forward strand.
ATTCGGATGATTCCGAAATCGAGGACTATTGTCGAAGCACGGTGACGACTTTTTGGCATTACCATGGCGGGTGTCTCGTGGGGAAGGTGGTTGATGGTGATTTTCGCGTAATGGGGGTTAATTCACTTCGTGTTGTGGATGGTTCAACTTTCAGCCTCTCGCCGGGAACCAATCCTCAGGCCACTCTAATGATGTTAGGCCGGTGAGTTTCTTTTTTTTTTTTTTTTTTTTTTTCTTCTTATACAAATTTATAATTAATCATGTTTTGCAAAAAATTTTAAGCAAAGTACACTTCTTTTTTCCTCATTAAATATTATTCGTCCGAATCCTGTAGGCGTAACTAACTTGTTGTGTGATATGAGCAGGTATATGGGGCTTAAGATGCTGAGAGAACGAAGACAACCAATATCGTAGAGATCACACGATTTAAAATTCTTTCATTGTCTAGGCCGTCCTGGAATTCCTTATTGTCAAAGTTACAGGAATATTTTCGTTTTTTTAATTTTTAAATGAGGCATACCAATATTATATATGTTCGACCCGACATCTTTTGTTTTTTTTTTTTGTTTTTTTTTTTTGGTACCATAGATAAATAAATAGAAAACGTCTCATTAGCTATGCCACAGTACTTTTTGATATATTTTTCCATTTCAGAATTAAAATAGTGATTTTGTTGAAGAATATTTAGAAACAATATATCTGGACTGATAAAAATGCAAAGGAGCGAGAGTGCAAGATCTCATAGAGATGTTAAACGTGTCATTTGAAACAGTATCATAAATGTCAGTTGAAATGTGTCATTTTTTTGACATTGTAAAATGATTAAAATCTATAACAAATGCGAGTAAATAATTTCCATTTTGATGTATAGGACATCTAAAATTTTTAGAGTTAAATTTTCTATCACCTATTTATTTCTTAACCTAACTATTTTAAAATTCCAAGAGGGATTTAAAATTGGATTAGATTAAAAAGTAAATGGGCATGTTCAATTACGTACCCACAGCGTACGAAATCATGACCAAACGTTAATTTTCTGGGCGTGACTTGGATTCATGAAGTGAGCTTAATCATGTCACAAGATGAGATTATTAGACTTAGATCTTGGGATGGGCCTTGTCCAAATACGACCATCAACAAATATGTTTTTCATTCTTACATACATGTGCGGTTTCAACAAGTTATAATACAAATCGGAACGAACTGAGAAAAAAATTAGAGATGGACATAAAACTAAATAGGACGCAACTAAAACATCCTCAAGATAATTAGGCTATTATTATTATTATTTTTCAACAAGTATGCTTTAATGCTTTAACAATTCTTCTGACAAATGCCACGAGTCCCTAAATTGCCAACTGGGTATGCAGACTATTCAACCCAGAAGCTATTATTATTATTATTTTTTTTTATTATTATTATTTTTATTTTTATTTTTATTATTATTTTAAACAACACTCTTTCATTTTGCTATCTTCAACCCTCTCTCTCACTGCTCCTGCTCTTACGTCTGCACCTGCCACTTTTCATGACTCTCCTTAAGAATGCAAACCTGTTCTAAAATGGCGGCGCGCGCAACTCTTACCTATTCCTCGGACATTTAAAAAAATATAAACTACAAAAATAAAAAAATACGCGACTGTTTATTTATTGATTATCAATGAGAATGAGCACGTCTCATATCAACAAGAATCAAACAATATAGGAAAAAAAAAAAAAAAAAAAAAAAAACCAAAGGAGAATACAATTTACTTTTTGTCTTTAAGTTTCTCATAGACAATTGTTCTTAATTATTACAAAATTATAGAGATTATCTCAAAGAAACGCTTATCAATTTTCTTATTATACTCGTGTTACATACAAGTTGTTGTTGCTATATAGTTGCCTCTCAATCAGCCTTGCCATCGGTCAAATTTTGACAACCAATGGGCCACATCATCAATCTATTATATCTTTCAATATCTAATCTAACACAATAATGGGTTGAAACGGGTTCATCTTTTTTCGTATAATGGTTAGCACGACACGATAAGTGGATGAGTTAAGCACAATACAACAAACATTGTTCTTAGATTTAGAAAATGGAAATTATTTACTCGCATATGTTGATAGATTTTAATCATTTTACAATGTCAAAAAAAAAAAAAAAATGACACGGTTCAACTGACATGTATCATACTGTTTCAAATGGACACGTTTTACATCTCTATGAGATCTTGCACTCTCGCTCCTTTGCATTTTTATCGGTCTAGATGTATTGTTTCTAAATATTCTTCAACAAAATCACTATTTTAATTCTGAAATGGAAAAATATATCAAAAAGTACTATAGAATAGGTAATGAGACGTTTTCTATTCATTTATCTATGGTACCAAAAAAAAAAAAAAAAAAAAAAAAAAAAAAAAAAACAAAAATCAAAACAAAAGATGTCCTGTCGAACATATATAATATTGGTATGCTTCATTTAAAAATTAAAAAAAACAAAAAGATTCCTGTAACTTTGACAATAAGTAATTCCAGGACGGCCTAGACAATGCAAGAATTTTAAATCGTGTGATCTCTACGATATTGGTTGTCTTCGTTCTCTCAGCATCTTAAGCCCCATATACCTGCTCATATCACACAAGAAGTTAGTTACGCCTACCGGATTAGGAGGAATAATATTTAATTAGGAAAAAAGAAGTCTACTTTGCTTGAAACTTTATTGCAAAACATGATTAATTATAAATATGTATAAGAAAAAAAAAAAAAAAAAAAAAAAAAAAAAAAAAAAAACTCACCGGCCTAACATCATTATAGTGGCCTGAGGATTGGTTCCCGGCGAGAGGCTGAAAGTTGAACCATCCACAACACGAAGTGAATTAACCCCCATTACGCGAAAATCACCATCAACCACCTTCCCCACGACACACCCGCCATGGTAATGCCAAAAGGTCGTGACCGTGCTTCGACAATAGTCCTCCATTGCGGAATCATCCGAATTGTTCGATGGTAGAACAGGCCCCAAGAACATGAAGCCCCTTTCACCATTGAAAGCCTCGTACTTAAATGGATCCATGGAGTTTGTGTTCAGCAAATCGCCCATCTTTCTCACGGCACTAACGCATCGAGAAAGGTCGACGGGATCGGCAAAGTAGTTGAATCGGACATGTGGGCCGACTTTTACGTCATTTGGAGAAGCCAGTTGAAGAGAACCGTGGGATAAGGGTCCGATTATTTTCTCGAAAATGCTCGCTAGGCTCAATTCTGTGGAAACTGAGCTGGGATAAAGGCTGAAGGGTAATGGAATCGGAAAGAATGACAAGCTATAAGAGACTGTTTCTATATAATAATCACTTGTGATTCCTACAACTTGTGCGGAAGATGCGTCGAACGGGAAAGGGATTACGAGATTAATGTTGTTTCGAGGATTGTCAGCCATGAATTTTCCCACGTTTGGTTGGGAGTGGATGACTGAAATATTTTGTGATGAGAGGTAGGTATCTGAGCCGACTCCGCTAAGTAGCAGAAGTTGGGGGCTTCCGATTGCACCGGCACTAAGAATAATCTCTCCTTTCTTGCGTATAAGTGCTTTGTGAGACTTCCCGTTTGAATCTGTGTACATAACTCCGACCGCAGAAGGTTCTGTCATTTCAAAAAATATATATGTATTCAATATGCTGCTTAACAATACAAACACAACAAAAACATATACGTGTGTGTCTTTGTGCGTAGGTATATTTCGTAAAAAGCTAATGACAAAAAAAGCTAATGCTTAACAATACAAACACAATAATATTATAATGCATGAGCAAATTACAAACAGGGCGGCACCTACTATTCTAAGGCATATCCCACAAATCTCTCATTCCAAAATATTATTACAAAATTAAAAAAAAAAAAGCAATTAAGAAAATAAAGAAATAGCAAAAAAATATAAAAACGAATGAAAACATTTCTAAATATTAAATATCGGTAGGTGTGGTCATCGCTTTTCTCGTCACTAACAATTACAATGACTTTTGGGTTTTGTTTAAATATTGGTCGGTGTGGTCATCGCTTGTCTAAATATTAAATATTTCTCGTCACGTCCCTAACACTACAGCACGTGATTCTCCTGAAAACCAATTACGAATAGTAATTGTACATAATTGTCGGCCTTCTACATTTTTTTGCATAAAACATTTATTTAATAATTTACTGCGTGTGAACAGCAACGATGTTTGTTTTTTCCATGAAGATTTCGCCCCACAAGGTTTTGTTTTATTTTATTTTTATTTTTATGTAAGTAATGGAAATCATGAATTTATGGAAGATATGTAAATGGAAACATACTTGATCCTTCTTCCGAAAAGATGATTCTTTCCACAGTTGCATGAACGGCAACTCGCAAGTTCCCCAGATCTCCTTTATTAAGCAGCTCCACAGCTCCATATCTCTTCCCAACTCCATCGAAAGTCGAACCCGCAATTTTCGTTCCGACTTCATGATCTACGCTAAGGCCATTGTCAGGGCCAACGCCAGCTTCCAACAGAGCTTCCTTCACAACAGATTGCCAAACTGTCAAATTCGGACGGAACACCACGCTCTCTTCAACCCACTGATACGCCTTCTCGACCGAATCCACGTCCCATTCCACACCAGAATTCGAAAGAAATTCGTCGTCAGCTCGTGAATAAAAGCCCGCATTTATCATGCTAGAGCCACCGAGACCTCTTCCTCTAACGTTTGGAACGCCGTCTTGGGACGTGAATCTCTGCGCTGGTGTTTGGCCGTCATCTTCTTGCATGAGATTGGCGAAAACCCCTGCTACGTTCAACACATTAGGGTACGTCCCTGGGGTGCCGCCTCTTTCGAGGACGAGCACCGAGTGCTTTTCTGATAGAGTTGCGGCTAGCGGACACCCTGCTGTGCCACCTCCGATCACTATGTAGTCGAACATTTCCTCCGATGCCATATCGATTGCGTTGCGTACAGATTTCATGTAACTAAAGTCTGAAACCAAAAGAAAAAAAAGGGAAAAAAAAAAAACAAAAACAAACAAACAAAAACATCAAAAGCTAGCCGCCTTCTTCCTCAAATTACTATTTTTGGAGTTTTTTTTACCGATTGTATTTATGACCCGTTTATTTTAGTAATTTAAGTTTAGAATTTGAGTTTTAATACAGTATAAAACTTTAAGAAACAGTCTTATCTAATTTTTTATTGTAGTAAAAAGTTCTTATATAAAATCATATCTCAGTTCAAATTAGCGAATTAAACGGACCTTATATAGTAGAAACGAAAAGTTACGTACCCTGATCAGATCGTGTGGTGAATGTATGAACCTGCAGTAGTTGGCTATGAAAACTGAACAAAATTAGAAGAAGCAGGGATAAATTAGAAGGTAGAGCCATTTTTTTTTTTCAGATCTCTCTTGTTTTGAAGCCGCACGGGCACATTTCAAATGATCGCTAGATTGCTTGATATTTATACTAAGATTTCAGTGTCTTATAAAGATAAATAATTAATCTTTAACCTTTTCTCAAGCTGTCTGAGCACTTTGACTTTGCTTTTTTCTTTTTTTTTCCGCACGTTTTACATATATCATACGTATAATAATTGTTAGGTATTTTTATTAGTTGGCAATTTATTGGCAATCTTGTAAAAATTTAAAAAATAGGTTCAAGAAGATTTCGTATTGCAGAAAGAAGAATCAGAATCAGATTTAAAGTCAAGGTTGCAGATTTTGTTGAGTTGAGATTTGAAGAGATAAGGATAAAGGCTTGGTCAAAGGAAGATAAGACATTGGTTGAGATTTGGAGAGATAAAGATAAGGCATTGGTTATTTGAATTTAAATGAGATTCTAGAAAGAGATAATGTGGAGATTAGATTGCTATTTATGAGGATAGGAGATAAAGTAATAGCTTGGAGGTTTTGAAAGTTTTGGTTATATATATATATATATAGATGAAGCTAGAGACGTAAAGAGCTGTCCAGGTTATGGGTTTTGGTTTTGGAAGTTTGATTGGGCTTGGTTCTAATGTGGGCTTGACTCAAACTGTGAAGGGCAATTTGGATTTGAATTGGATTTGATTGGAAACGTCAACGGCGTAGTAATTATCAAATGAGCAGATTTTGTGCAGATTTTACGTGATGAAATATTGGTTTGAGTTTCAAAGAGAGGTTTATCTACAAAAGTAGATTTGGAGATAAATGGAATATAGAGCACGGGGAGATGGAGTAGAGTTTGTTTTTTTTTTTTGGGACGTGCATTTGATGAGGAGAGATTAAATAGAATATTTTCGAGAAAAAGAGTCTGTGAGTTTTTGTGAGCTTTGTGCGTTATTGAGATCATCCTTCGGAGAGGGATTTGTTGCTTTCGGGAGGAAGTTCCGTCCGTCGAAGGGAGTTAAATCGTGCAGTTTAGAAGACGTGTGGTGCACGCTAAACAAATCACTGTGGGAGATTAAATCACAACAAGGCGTCGTTATCTAGGAGGGAGTCCTTGAGTGAATAAGTCCGTCCGGTGTCTGCGTAATTTCTAGAACATAGTGAACTGTTTATTGTCTGGGCGTGGCCCCGCAGAGTAGGTGTGCGCACCGAACTGCGATATCATATTCTGTGTTCTTTTGATTTCTGCACTTTATCTTACTCGAACAATTTAAACAGTAAGAAATCCGGATCTCAATTAATTAAGTCATCTTCCAGACGATGTTCCAACATCATCTGGGACATTGGACGTAACATCAGATCTAACAAGTGGTATCAGAGCGGTTCACTGACCATAAGTTCGGTGAGATCTTGGAGAATTGATCTGTTATGTCTGGAATGGATTTTCTAAAGGAAGGAGGTTCAGTTGTACGTCCTCGTCTGCTTGATGGTTCGAATTATTCATATTGGAAGGCCCGGATGAAGGCTTTCATCAAGGCTCAAGATGAAAAAGCATGGCGTGCAATCCTAATTGGATGGAAGCATCCGGAAACAAAGGATGCAGAAGGAAAGAAAATTCCTAAGCCTGAAGAGTCATGGAGCACTGATGAAGATAGGTTGGCCAACTACAACTCACGTGCGCTCAATGCAATATTCAATGGAGTCGATGTTCACCAGTTCAAAATGATATCCACATGTGAATCGGCAAAAGAAGCATGGGAAATTCTGGAGGTAGCGCATGAAGGAACAACTGCAGTAAGACAATCAAAATTGAACATGCTCACAACCAGGTTTGAAAATCTTCGAATGCATGAAATTGAAACTATTTGTGAATTTAATTCACGATTGTGTGATATAGCTAATGAATCATTTGCTCTTGGTGAAAAAATTCCCGAGGCAAAACTTGTCAGCAAAACGTTGAGATCATTACCACAGAGATTTGCCTACAAAGTCACTGCCATTGAAGAGGCGAAAAACATTGAGACTATGAGACTTGATGAATTGATGGGATCACTGAGGACATTTGAAATGAATCTGAGTCAAAATGAGAAGGAGAAGGAGATTTCTCAAGGGATTGCTTTCCAAGCCGAAGTGGAAGATAATGTTGAAGAAGAAGATGAAGACTTAGCGGAGTCTCTTGCTCGATTGACAAAAAATTTCAACAGGGTGATGAAAAAGTTCAACGAGAAGAACCAAACTCCAACTTTCAACAACTCCAACAATTTTCAAAAATATATGGGAGCTACGAATTCCTCAAATGATAGGAAGAAGAATAGGAGAATTCAATGTCGGGAGTGCGACGGTTATGGTCACATTCAGTCTGAGTGTGCTAACACTCTCAAGAAGAGGAAGAAGTCTCTCAACGTCACATGGAGTGATGAGGATTCTGAAGGTAACCAGGAAGATGATGATGATGTGAATAACTATGTTGCATTCAATGTCTACCAAGATGTTCCAAACTGCAGTGTTACAGATCGTGTCACAGCTCATGTTGCAACATCATCTGCAACATCACCTGCAACGCACTCTGGAAAACCAGAAGAAAACGGAGATTTGTCAAATTCTGATGGATCCAGCGATGGAGAAGAATTGAGTGAGGAGACAATCCAGGAGGCATATGAAACCATGTTCAACAAATGGGTTTTGGTGGTTAAAATGAATAAGTCTTTGCGGGAGCAAGTCGATGAGCTTATTGAAAAGAATGATGTACTTAAGAGGGCTGCCATAAACTATGAATTTCAGGCTGCTGAAAAGGAGAAAAAGCTGCGGGAGACAAGAGCTGAATTGGAGCATACTCAAAAGTCATTAAAGATGATGAATTCCGGCACTTCAAAATTGGATCACATTCTCTCAATAGGAAAAGTGAGTAGTGATCGACATGGCCTTGGCTATATTGGTGAGAGCTCAACATCCAAAACAGTGTTTGTGAAGAAGACGCCTGCCCCTAAGCCTCCAACTTCCTCTAGTAAGAACGTTACTATCTCATCCCCTCGACATAGAAGATTTGTTCCTACATGCCATTACTGCGGTATACATGGCCACATAAGACCGAGATGCTACAAGTATTTAAATGCTTTGAAGAAAGGTATGTTTATTAATCCACCAAATTCCGTAAACTCAAAGAAGACACCTAACATGAAGATTGATGTAAAAAATAATTCTTCTAGACGTGTGTGGGTAAAGAAATCTGATTTGAGATGTCATAAGGTTTATACTTCTTTAGAAGCATGTACTAATTCAAGGGAAGTAAGCCACAGGAAAAATTCAGGGGGAGTAAGCTACAGAGATCAATGTCCTCGAAGATATCTAGTGCGAAGTGTTGCACCAGGTGTTCCAACTAATGTTACAACATGATCTGCGACATCAGCTGCTAAAGACTGTTCTAGGGTGCGAATTTTTTTATTTTCTTTTGTTGTTTTTTTGTGTCTTTGGCGTATTTTTGACAAAAAGGGGGAGAACAATGTAATCCTTTACGCCTTTTTGAATTTATAGGATCATTTGTTAGTTTTGCCAAAAAATGCCAAAGGGGGAGATTGTTAGGTATTTTTATTAGTTGGCAATTTATTGGCAATCTTGTAAAAATTCAAAAAATAGGTTCAAGAAGATTTCGTATTGCAGAAAGAAGAATCAGAATCAGATTTGAAGTCAAGGTTGCAGATTTTGTTGAGTTGAGATTTGAAGAGATAAGGATAAAGGCTTGGTCAAAGGAAGATAAGACATTGGTTGAGATTTGGAGAGATAAAGATAAGGCATTGGTTATTTGAATTTAAATGGGATTCTAGAAAGAGATAATGTGGAGATTAGATTGCTATTTATGAGGATAGGAGATAAAGTAATAGCTTGGAGGTTTTGAAAGTTTTGGTTATATATATATATATATATATATATATATATATATATATAGATGAAGCTAGAGACGTAAAGAGCTGTCCAGGTTATGGGTTTTGGTTTTGGAAGTTTGATTGGGCTTGGTTCTAATGTGGGCTTGACTCAAACTGTGAAGGGCAATTTGGATTTGAATTGGATTTGATTGGAAACGTCACTGGCAGAAGTAATTATCAAATGAGCAGATTTTGTGCAGATTTTACGTGATGAAATATTAGTTTGAGTTTCTAAGAGAGCTTTATCTACAAAAGTAGATTTGGAGATAAATGGAATATAGAGCACGGGGAGATGGAGTAGAGTTTGTTTTTTTTTAGGACGTGCATTTGATGAGGAGAGATTAAATAGAATATTTTCAGAAAAGAGTCTGTGAGTTTTTGTGAGCGTTGTGCGTTATTGAGATCATCCTTCGGGAGAGGGATTTGTTGCTTTCGGGAGGAAGTTCCGTCCGTCGAAGGGAGTTCGTCGTGCAGTTTAGAAGACGTGTGGTGCACGCTAAACAAATCACTGTGGAGATTCGTCACAGCGGCGTCGTTGTCTAGGAGGGAGTCCTTGAGTGAATAAGTCCGTCCGGTGTCTGTAATTTCTGGAACATAGTGAACTGTTTATTGTCTGGGCGTGGCCCCGCAGAGTAGGTGTGCGCACCGAACTGCGATATCATATTCTGTGTTCTTTTGATTTCTGCACTTTATCTTACTCGAACAATTTAAACAGTAAGAAATCCGGATCTTAATTAATTAAGTCATCTTCCAGATGATGTTCCAACATCATCTGAGACATTGGACGTAACATCAGATCTAACAATAATAATGCAATATAAATATGTATATGCGTATAAAATTGTTTCGCAGCTGTAAAGCGACATATTTCAACTTGTATACATATTTCAACTTGTAAATGACGTGCACGCCATGTTCTTGTGCACAATAATTCAAAATTGGTGCTACTGGCAAATAAGGACGAGGCCGGAAAGAGAGATCAAAAAAATTGAAATAGCTCGCTTTCCCTTTTTTTCCTGCTTCGTGGGCGAGAGTTTTGAACGCACGACTTTTCAATTAAAAAATTAGAAGCGATTAAGGTTTATATATTTTGACGTTTGGAATTGGGAGATCATGGAAAAAAAAGGAATGGAAGTCTTTGAGATTCACATTCATTAACACACACATATATATATTCTTTCAAAGAGAGCAAAAATAAAAAAAATAAAAAAAAAGGAATGGAAGTCTTTGAGATTTTATATTCTTGAATATTAATGCTTTTTTTGTTTTTAGAAAATTGCAAGTATAACTATTGTCTCTTCATCATTTTATTATTTATGCTATTAAAAAAATATTCTGGTAGAATATTAAAAGCATTTTGATAGATTAAAAATATTTTTTCAAAAAAATTTATTTTGATAGAAGATAAAAGATATCCTATCGGAATATTAATATCGTAAATAATAAATAAAAATTGACAACAAAAACAAAATTGTGTTATCTTTTTTACTATATTAATCTTGAAAATTTTCCTTTCTTTTAACAATAAGTACTATATTATATATACGTTTTCAATTATAATGTTTCTGTAGTTATACCCATTAAATATAGACATTTAAAGGCGTGGTGTGATAGGAATATAATTCCATTAATTATCATATTTTTTAGTCAACTACTATATTTATCACAACCATCACATAAATATTTTACAATTAAAATAAGGAGACCTAATAATGATTAAATATTAGAGTAACTATTAAAATCATATCCAAATATATATATGTTGGTTTCCAAGGATACGATGGTAGGCATGATTGCATGCTGACCTACATTCAATCTTTTTTTTTTTATTTAGTTTTAGTAAATTACTTAAAGAATTATCATAAGTGACAAGATAAAAACTGAAAAAGGTAGGGTGCATTTAGAATTAGTTTCAAAATGATTTTATTTTCAATAAAAAGTAAAAATGAGATTGTTTTGAGAATTATTCTTGAACCGATTTTAAAATTGTGTTTGGTTAGTTTTTTAAGAAATTTGAGTATAATAAAAAAGTAAAATCATGTTTAATTATAATTATTAATTAATATATTCTAATATTATTGATTAGTATAAAAAAATGAAAATAGAAAAGTGAAAAGAACTTTCCTCTGCTTTCTAATTCATTCACAAAAATCATTTTCATTGTTTTTGTTTTCATTTTCGTTTTCAAAACATTTACTAAACAAACGTCATTCCGTTTTTATTTTCATTTTTTACTTCTGAAAATACGTGAAAATCGTTTTCAAAAAGGGCTCTAAACACAGCCCTTAATGGACAATGATAGGCAGACCAAAGATTGCACATTGCAATCTAAGCGTGCTTGCTTTGCGCACCGGCACAGCAGAATTTGAATCCGCTGGCTCAGATGAGTCTCTTCCCTCCTACTCTCTTCATACAATAGATTCTACGGAGCGCTAAGAAGAAAGTTAAGAAAGAGCAGACAGAGGCAGCTGCAATGCATAATAGCAAAATATGTTGCAGCTCTTGCTTTCTCTTTCGCTCTTCGTCTAGAAGCACTATTCGATTAGGAGCTACATGATTCAGGGTATTACATCAAAAAAGTGTACGTATATTTTCATTCAAATCTGAACTCCCTGGTCAAGGGAAACAGAATAATAAGGAAGCCAAATAGACGAATGCAATAGCAAAACATGTGAACACCTAATAACAATACTCAAATTAATTCATAAGGACAAAGTCACCATCAGTTTCTGGACATCCATTCGATACAGGCCACCACATTTTTTCACACCAATTGAATATCTCCAACTGATGATTTGGCCTATGTTCACCCCAATTTTGATCTCATCATATGAATATTGTTGTAATATTATGAACATATCTAGATAAAAAGTAACAGGTTCATGCACCACATATGCTTCAGCAATAGATCCATCAGAACGTGCAGGGTTTCATACATATCCCTTATATACATACCCATACAATGCTCAGGACTAGACATCTCCATATATAAGAGACCGATCCATCCAGTATGGCTTGTTTTGGCTAATGCACACATAAATGAAACATAATTGTGAAGAATCCTGGGGAGAATATTTTTTCCAACTTTCATAATTGTGAAGAACCCCTTGTTTCATCTCTTCTAACTCTTGTACTCGTAGGGTCTTGACACAAATTTACTGAAAGTGCCACGAATTTGCTTATTTAGATACGGTAATAGTGAGACCCAGTAATCTCTTCTGAAGCAAGACATAACAATCATAAGTTTTTATCTCCAACAACTTATAGTAATATGTCACACATCAGTTTATGTTTGACACATACCCATCTAGTAACGTGATAGATCGAATAAATTCACAAAACTCTTTACACTCTTTTTTTGTTGCGTTTGGTTGGTGGATTCGTGCCATGATTTAAATCATAGTTTGTGGTTCGCTGCAGTATTTCCTCTCACCAAAAAAATAGGTAGATCGAAAATAATTTTGAATCATAATTCTGAATCTATGAACCAAACGTCCACCAAGTGATCGGAATCATGTGTAACTTGAATGTGGTTTGGCATATTTGTTTGGAGTAGTCTTAATATACCACAAATCTAAACGGATGTTAAGATCTTTTAAGCCTAAGCGGGCCTTTTGTGACGACTCTCTTAGGAGGTCACCACTGTAGCTGAAATTAACTTGTACTTACTGGAATTCTTAAAATTTGCGGAACATTTTTTTTATATAAAAAGGAATAATTTCATAATTCGTAACAATAATTTCCGAAGAATGAATCACTACATTTCTTAAAGCTTTTCTTAATTTCAATTAAGATAAAACTTTCTAGAAATATCCTTCAAACGGAGCATCGTTTGAACTCTTGTTTCAAATACTCTTTAAAAGACTTTCTAAAACTAGACAATTCAATTGGGCCATCTAATTTGACTTTAAAACGGATTTTGTGAGAAATCTTAAATTTAAGTACATCTTAAAGTCCTTTTAAAATCAATCACTTAAATCATCATGTTTAAAATTCGTTGAACGCTTTATTCGCTTTCACACTTATTCGAAAACCGTTAAGTTTTATTGGAAAACTATATACGACGTTTAATACAAACATAAACATAATTCACGAATCTCAAAATTAACATATTTTGTGAAAATCATACGCCTTATAAGACAATCTTAGTTAAACTATAAGCAAGGTTTGTACTTCCCTGGATTCCGAGCTAAGCGGTTCTGATAGTATCTCCCTTGTCGTGTCCTCCTGCGTATTCCTTAAAACTAATTCTGGGAAAAACTATAAGCACTATGAATGATCCTTGAGGAACATCGAAGCATTAAACACTCAAGTCTGATCTCCACTTGTTTAGTTCGAATCACCTCGATCCTCGTGCAACCAGTACCAGACCATTTTTATCAAAATTGAATTTGGTTGAACAGATATCACCATTTTGTTCAGCACATCAAAACGAGTCCAGATATGGTCTCGGATCATCAAACGGATGTCGATAGCCTGAGAAACGACACCTCACCGGAATATGGATGCAGAGGTAGCGGTGTATGGTGGCAGAGGCTCCCGGAGAGTTTTTCCGTGGTAGACTTGGGTCCTACCACCCTTAAATTGACCCTTCTGAGTCCATTGGTGCGGTCAATTTCACACCATTCGGCCTGTAACAGTACAAATCGGGACCGACAACGTCAGTAAAATCCGGTGACTTAAATCTCACATTTCCAGTCATGAAATCTTAAAATTGGTTGAGGGGTTTTCTTACCCATGATCTTATGAGTCTTTTGACGTGAAACTCACGATGATCCAACGGTTAAATCGTCAAAACCACCTCTTACCTCCACGGACGACAGCTGTGGCTCCGTTTTCTAGCCAAATGATGACTGGAGGGGGCGGGATCTACTAGGCGTCGGCTTCTGAGTTGATTGGAGGGGGTGGTGACATCCACGTCGGCCTGGAGAGAGAGAAACGACGGCAACAGCACGGCGATTCTGGCCACCATGGACGGCGGTGCTTCAGCCATCCTTGAGCTATGAAAATGAGTGGGTTTTCTTCATCTCACTGTACTGAGTCCATAGGGACTGAAATCACCTCAATCAGAGGTCGGATGGTGATGATATCATGACGGGAAGAAATGGGTATTTTTAGAACTTCCACCGGCGATTGCGGCTGATTCGGCAGAGTTGGAGGTTGTGCCGCATGTCGTTGAACTCAGCTCGTTGAGATCTATCTATTGACACCGGCTGTGTCAAAAACGGAGGTCCGGATCTCAAATTGAGTATTTGGCCATGGATGGTTTTGTGAGAGAACGTAAGAGAACGTGAGAGAAGAGAGAGAGAGTGAACGAGAGCAAGAGAGAGAGAATGAGAGAACCCTAATAATTTCACTATGTAAAGTGTCTGATTAAAATAAGATTACGTGCTTGATCTTATTCTCAAATATATTCTCTAAATAGATTAAATTTATACTAATTAGAGGTAATTAGTTTATCTCACGTAAGCTAATCTACTACTTACAGTCCAATATTAATTTCTGAATAATTCAATATCGTTTTGTATTCTTCCTCGCGTAATATTTAGAACTGTTTTGAAATCTTGAAATTTATTCCAGACTAAACAAATTCTAAACTTAAATTTCTGCATTATATCTCGGGAATGACATTATTTCTGACGGTGTCAACTCCCAAGCTCACATTGTACCCTTCTACTATAGGTATTTATCTTGTGACTTTAACCTAACTGTCTGGCAATTAAGGATTTTCTCTTCTTTTAAAGTGTCAGAGCATTTTTTTTATGCGCTACAAACATCATGCCGTGCTTAGAGATTCTTGAAATTAAGATTCTCAAACTACATATGTATTGAAAATTCTTCCGCCTTAAAGTACGATGAGAATTTATCAATCGAATTTACTTGATCATAAAACATAAACTTAACATGAAATCTGCTACATAATTTAAGAATACAAATGTTAATTTCATAAATCTTTCAATCACAAAATGTAACATAATATTTTTTAAAAAAATTCTTAACTTAAATACATAAATTATATTGTTTAAAATCTAAAATTTTCTCAGTCATTACACCTTTCACATGTCTTTTGACTTCCCTTATTCTTTTTTTTCTCTCTCTACTCGTAGCATCAAGATTGTGGCGAAGCAATAACTTTGACCAGTACGGTAAGTCAAATAAAATACTCTTGTTCGACCAATTCAACTGGTTATCACTACATTTACGTTTCCTAGTAGTATTATTATCTGCTTTACCAAGAATAATAATTGGGATATGCTCTAATTGTTGTGAAATATCTTCCCCTGAAAGGTGACAGGAAGCATTTAAGTTACTAATTGTGGAATCCGTTTGTGTAACATTATTTATCTGATTTACGTGTAACATTATTTATCTCGAATCCGTTTTTGTCCGGTATCCTCAAGTTAAGTAAGCATAGGCAGGGAAGTTACTAATTGTCCACATAACAGTTGCTCAACGAGTGGACCTTGATTTTGTGTGTTCAATAAACCATTTGACTCCTTCACACCACAACACTTTTAGCTCACTTTTAGCTCATCTACAAATGGTTTAGAAACACATCGAAGTCTTGACCTAGTGACTTCGGCCCTGGGATCAATAAAGGACATCAAACAATTACTTCTGCAAGTAGAATGACAACGTGGAGCCCTATATAGAATTAAAATAACGAGTTGCAAACTATAAGAAGTTGTTATTTTACTAAATGAATTGAAACCTAACATTTCTTAGATCAGCTGAGAAGTTGGGAGATACAATGCATCAAGTTGTTTTTAAGCTTGTCCATCAGCAGGATGACATAATATCCCAAGTTCTTCTTGACATCGTTCTTTATTCCATCACGTATCTTAAGTAGCGTGCCTTGAACTATATGGCCTCTTTAACCGAGACGTGATAGGAAAGTATCACAACCTCTTGTGTTGGACCTTGTTACGATCATACCAACTCGATCCATAAACAAGATATGTTAGACTTTAATTATAAATATGATTTTGACCACCATATTTATAAATCCCAAGAACCATCATGTTAAATTATCAAGATAATATTGAGGAAACGTACCTGAATCCATAATAGCAACAATCGACACTTTTATAGAATTACTACGACGATTGAATAACTGGTTATTATCTTCCTTAGTCACATCGCCAGAGTCTTGAATGAGGTGCTTTCACTCTAGATGGGGAAGAGAAAAAACGGTTGAATGATTTGAAATATTGGGAATTATAACCTATATGTCCTTATATACTTACCTAATAGGCTCCCTTTAAACCTTATCGGATAAGTATTGGGTATCCTATCATCTTAGAAGTCTTATAGGCTTATCTTAATTAGATCACTTAAGGCCCATTAAATTAAATAGCTTCATATTATATCATATATTCCTTAAATGCACTTTCTGTATTCTATTTATCCTTAGACTTCACCTTAGTTACAATCTAGTCCATCTCCTATATCAACACGAGATCATGGCAAATTTTGTCACTCTCAAACGTAACTAAACCTTCCATGGTCACCACACCAACACGTTCAATGACATAGATTGAGTAAGGATGAGTGGCGTAAAAATTACATATAATGTGATCTCCAACATACCTATTCCAATTGGTCCTAATTTAGTCTTTAGTGAGATCAATTCGACACCTTCTAAACTCATTGCAAAACCACAAATAGAAAGTAAGTAAGATCAAAGATAAACCTTAATCCATTTTCTTTATTTTGCGAAGACAAACATAAAAGTGTGCCTTGACCGTAAAAAAACATCCAAAATACAAACTCCCACTAAACACGCACATCGTTAAACAAGACAACGCCCATATAAGTAGTATAATTTTGAAAGGCCTTGGGCGGTACACCCCTGGTTAGCAGATTCACAATCATAGAGTTTGTCCAAATATGTTCTATAGACACTTGCAAACTCTGAACTCTCTATTTAACAACAAGAACGTGGAGTTTATGTGCTTCGACTTCAAAGAACTTCTGTTGTTATTGGAATATAGCAAGCTTGAATTATTGTCACAAATATCTTTAGCAACCTTTCAATACCATCTACCACATGCAGCCCAGTGACAAAGATTCACAACTATATTCCATGATCAAATGCCTCCTATCAGGCTATGAATTATGCTGCTGCAATGGAAGAAGCTATGAGCATTTGCTCGACACTCTTCTAAAATATAACTCCCTAGGCCAACATGTAAATATAACCCACCGTAGATCTTCTACTGTATTGGTGTCCAGCAAAATCGGAAACAAAATACCCAATGATCTCCCAAAGATCTGATTTTTGATGAGTGAGTATTTAATCCTTTATTCTCTGTAAATACCGTATAACTCATTTGGCTACTTTTTAATGATCCATTCCTAAGTTGCTTAAATATCTGCCCAAAATTCCAAAACATACGTTATATCTGAATGCGTACATACATGAGCACACACAAGACTTTCTACTGGCAATGCATAAGGAAACTTTTGTATTTCTTTAACTTCAAAGTCATTCTTGGCGCACTAAATGTGACTGAACTCGTCTCTCTTAGCAAAGGGCTTGCTTCCTAGTCTATTTTCCTTTATGTCAAGTATAACTAGAAGTCTTTCGATATAGCTCTTTTATGATAACCCAAGGATACCTCGAGAGCGATCTCGATGTATCTATATTCCTAATACAAAAAGGCATCCCCAAGATCTTTCATTTCAAAGTCCTTCGTTAGAAATATCTTGATTTTTTGAAACAAGTCTAATCGCTGCTAGCAAGCAATTGTTGGTAACTGAATCGAATTCGGATGCGGAATGGCGGAAAGGCGGATCGTGTATAACAAAAATTTTCATAAAACTTTTGAGATACTCTATAGATTATATTAATTTATGCACGAATAAATTAATTACATTAATTTATATATCAAGAACTCAATCAGGAAAAATACTTGGAAGCCGACTCGGATGATAACTTGAGTTCTTTGACAACGAACAGTCCTTGCTCCAACCTTTGTGTTTAGAAAACCAAAGTCTTCCACATCAATTCCTTGATTCCACGTAGACGTGTGTGTGGACACACGTGAGACAAAATAGGTTTCAGAAACACTCGAATTTTCACAAACACCAACACATGCACGATGTGGAATTTTTAAGAGAAAAAATGTTTCTTCTCTTTTTCCTTTGAGAAAATTCGGCCACCAACTAATTATGGCTAAAAATTGTTTTCAAAAATTGTGTTCACAATTTTCTATCATTCTCATATTTAAAGAGCAGAAATCAAACTTCAAAACAGAATCAAACCTCTATCTCCTATTTGAATTTTGAACAAAAAAATCTCCTACACCTTATCTCTAATGTGGCCGGCCACCCTAGGGTTTTTCTCCCTTGTGTGTGGTGCCAAAACCAGATAGGAAAGGAAGAGAAATCATCCTTTATCCTATAGTCCAATTTTAATTCAAATTCAAATTCGAATTTAAGTCAAACTTAAATTAATTTGAATTCTAAATTGAACAACTTATCAAATAAATTCAAAAGGATAAATTTAAATTATGTTCACAATTAAAAATCAAATTTAAATAATCATATTATTTAAATAATAATTAATTCTCAATTAATTATTTTTTTGAGTATTTAATTTTAGAATTTAAATAATTCTAAAATTTCCATTTTGCCCTTTGTGTCCGGTATAATTACAAGGACGACGGGGACTAATGGACCTATAATCCCGAGCTCTAATAAAATTAATAATTAATTAAACACTTTAATTAATTAATTAGTTCTATTATAAACTTGGAATTGAACTCTCAAAAGTATAGACATTAATTACTTTTAAACTGTGAAGTGTCCATTTGATATAGTCAATACATATAAATCAATCCTCCAAAAATAATTCATAATTAGAGTCAGGTAGAATCCGTTAACGTCTCTAATTATATCTTCATCCTTAAGTACCATTGATTCTCTAATGGATAGTGATTCAAAAAACACATTCATGAACCAGAGCGCTCTTACTAATCTAAGTACCAAATCAACACTCAAGAGAATTATTTATCTACTTCTTTCTCATGAAGGAATGAATTTCATCTCGTTTAATAACATTCCAGGCTACCTATTTCATAATGTCTCCAAAATATAAGGAATAGGATTTAGGGTCTTGGAATCCATACTGAGTAAATCAAAAGACATAAATCCATAAATAGGAGTTTGTTAAGAACTCAGAATTAAGATCATTCTATATATGACCATCGGTAGACTCAATTAGAATTTCTATGCTTAACGAAAATTATTAGAAATTCATATTGTGTCTGTGTCCATGTTCCACACAATCTCATTATGCGAAATACACTCATTCAATACTCACCATATTAACAGTGCGGACAACACTATTCCATTCTAAATGGGAATGACATGTATTAGTAATGTTCTAATTAAAGATTCTAAACTTTAATTAGATTTATTACGAACAATGTTTTTGATTATTATCCTTAAACACTATTCTCTCGTATATAACACTTATATACTATGTTTAAGGTTACATAAATAATCACGGAATTTTCATTTGATATTCATAAAATATTCATAAATATATGCACATAAAATAATGAATAAAATCTTTTATTAAATAAATAATAATATCCTATTACATCTCATGCTTCTAGGACACTATTCCCAACAGTATTCATCGACATATATCAACAGAAATATGTATTTGCTCCCACTGAACTTATAGTATGCACAATTATCAACTTTATTTGCCTCAAAGCCATATGAGATAATAACCTGATGAAAATTGTGATATGATTAACGGAAAGCCTTAGATGAATTTCTTTAGTTTTCAGACCATATACTTTGAATTACTGGATACAAAGTTTTTTGACTACACCATATTTATATCGTTTCATCAATATCACCATTGAGAAACGCAGTCTTTACATCCATCTGATGTAGCTCCTTATCAAAATGAGCCATAAATGTCATAACAATCTTGAAAGAGTCTTTCATTGAAACCAAAGAGAAAGCCTCTTTATAATCAATGCCTTCTTTCTTGAGTGAATCTCTTAGCGACTAGATGAAACTTGTATCTCTCGATATTACCTTTTAAATCTTCTTGGCCTTAAATATCCATTTGTAACTAATAGATTTCGCACCTATAGGCAATTCGACGAGATCCAAACGTCATTGTCCTTCATGGATTTCATTTTTTCTTTGATGGTATCAATCAACTTTTGAGAATTAAAACTCTTCATGGTTTGATGAAAGTTGACGCTATCATTTTCCATCATACCTATATTAACCTTATGTTCATAGAGAAACACAATATAGACAATTGGAATCACATTTCTCTTTTCTCTAGTTGCTTTTCTTAGTGGCACTTACTCTTGAGGTTGTTGAGTTTGCTCATCAGAAGCAACTACTTGATGGGATAGAGAGTTCCTCATAATCGTCTTGATCTGGATTTGCATCTTGAATAATGTCAAGTATTGAAACCTGATCATTATCACTAGCAACTAAAAAGAAGGGAAACAAATTCCACTTCAAAGACAATATCTCTAACTTTATATCTCCCCTCCTAAACTCAACATCCTCAAGGAGTCTTGCATTTCGCGTCTTGAAAATTGACCTAATCATGAGACCAAAACTTGTAACCCTTTGACCATTTAGAGTAACCAATAGAGTAGCACATTATGATTCCTGAGTCTAGTTAATTTCCCTTTGTTCGACCCTTTGACCCTTTGTTTACCTAATCCGCCATATTTACCATAGTACTCACCACAAGGTTAGATTTACCGGCTTTAATCTTCTTGCCATGTTGATTTCAATTTCAGCTTGGAAGGCCTTAAATACGTCCAGAGATTGTGACTTCTCATAAATCAAATATAGGTTATCAACTAAAAATAAAGAATTGGTACCAATAAGATCTGAATCTTGAAAAAGACTAATTTATGTTTTCCAAATGAACGAGAGTAACCAAATATGTCCAAAGTAGAAATCAAAACCAAATTATGTCTAGAAGACGGTTCTACATAAGTCTCTTTCAAATTCAAATTCAAAAAAAAAAAAAAAAAAACCAGTCTTTAATGATAACCTAAAAGGTCCTTACAGCCTCAACTACAATTGTTTTGCCATCGCCTCCACAGATGAATGTTTCAACATCAATGACGATTGGCTCCACAGAGGCTAAATTAACTTAAAATAAACTGAAGTGAGAAGAACATCTTTCTTTACATGCCGATTGGCGTACTTGGGACATTCCTTCTTCATGTGTCCATCTCCTTTTGCAGAATTAATAGGAAAAAACTTTATCTCGTTTCTTCATGCTTTTATGTTGTGGTGTCACAATTGCAACTTCCTTTTCCTTTTTCTATTTCTTATTCTGAGGGGTAGTCGCTAAGTTAGCACTTTATGCCCTTTCTCGCTTAAACTTTTCAACTTCTTGCACACCATAAAAATGAGCTCATTCAGAGTCCATTTGTCCTTTTGGTTGTTGTAACTCACTTTAATCTGACCATATTGTGTAGAAAGAAAATTGAAAACCAAATGCACGAGCGAATCCTCATATAGCTCTAACTTTAGTGCCTTAAACTTAAAAAAAAGTGAGATAAGACATTTCCATGTACTCCCTAATGTTCCATTTTCCTTTATACCTTATTAAACAAGATTGCTCAAAGCCTACTTGTTTCAACCTTTTCGTTTCTTAGCAAAACACTTATCAATATCCTTAAGGAACTTTGAGTACTTTCCTCTTCAAACATAGCCCCTCTGAAGGTTTCTTTTATGATCATTAGACTTATGCGATTAGAACGGTCCTAAAAAATTTGCAGCGATTGTGCCTAAATTTGCAGCGATTTATTGATTTGCATTCTTGACTAAATGTTCTTTATACAATAATGCTGATTTCCATTGTTATTTTAGACTTACATATATGCGTATATAACTAAATGATCTGAAAGTTAACTATGCTGATTCTTGAAATCATCTAATATAAAAGCAGACAACCCAAGACATATTCCTCAGAAACATGTATAGAAGATCAAAATATCCCAGCAAAAACTCTTCTCCAAATTAGATAACTCATCAATTTCCAATTTACCAAATATGACTCAAAGTTGACTTTCAAGGAATCAAATCAATTAAACAATTTCCTTATAAACAAAACCTTCCCAGAAAGGCCATAGCAGCATCCATTTAATCTTCAATTAGATCAATCAACAAAACATGCCCAAAAATATGTCAACACGAAAATGAATAATCAAATCCGAAAAGGCAAATATCAAAACCGAAATCCCAACGTAGAGTTTTGGATAATAGTAAATTAAACAAATATATGAAGCATGCTAATTCCAAGAACGCTCTTTTTAATTTATTTTGGTATACGCAGGAGAAATTATTCTCCCATACCATGCTGGTACAACGTACTGTCCTACTTCCCTTCTCTTCTTTCCCACAGCATCTTAAGACCAACATACCTTAGCAAAACAAACAAGGAAATTAAAACCAAAAAGATTAGGAAAAAACTTGGGCAATAAGGTACAAATTTACAGTACTTGAGATCAAAGAAAGCTAAGAATCATGAGGATGCTGGAACCAAACGCTTACATTTTCATTTCGCCCATGCGTCATAATTGACATAAAGCACACAGTAAGTCCCTAAATTGGTTGCATAGCTGACTTTAAGCAATTGTATTTAGAATCAACAATGCGCTAAAAAGTCATATTATTAGTACCTTTACTTATGGTCCATCTTTTCAATTTGTACGAATCACTTTCACTTAAAGCGTTAAATTTACTTTTTAAGCAAATTAGATGATTATGCATCATGTTTTTTTTTTTTTTGAAGAAAATGATAGTAACTTACCGGTCTAACATCATTACGGTGGCCTGAGGATTTGTTCCGGGTGTGGTAGTGAAACAATACCCTTGACCCGAAAATTACCATTAACCACCTTCCCTACTAGGCACCCGCCGTGATAATGATGTATCGTCCCCACTATGCTTCGACAAAAGGCTTCCACTGAGGAATCATTGGACTTGTAGTTACTCAGTAAAGACGCGCCGGAGAAGGAAAACCTTCTCGCACCATTAGAATCCTCGAACTTGAACTGATCCATGG
This sequence comes from Morus alba, assembly GCA_012066045.3. Taxonomy (NCBI): domain Eukaryota; kingdom Viridiplantae; phylum Streptophyta; class Magnoliopsida; order Rosales; family Moraceae; genus Morus; species Morus alba. The sequence goes on from CP050224.2 coordinate 54,584,882, forward strand.
TTTTCGTGTTCAGCATCTAACCAATCTTCCTCATTCCACTAACGCATTTTGAGAGGTCAACTGGATTAGCAAAGTAGTTAAATCGGACACACGGACTTACTCTTCCGTCGATAGAGGAATTTAACCGGAGGGATCCTCTTGACAAGAGCCCCGGTACTTTTTCCGCAATGGTTTCCACACTCCAATTTCCTAGAGAAGATGAGTTTTCTAAAGAAGAAACACCTTGTATGTAATAATTATTTGTAATTCCTACTGTCTGTACAGGAGAAATCTCGACTGGAAATGGAAATTTGAGAGTGACAGCATTACGAGGATTGTCGAACATGAATTTTCCGACGTTAGATTGAGATTGGAGGATAGGAATATGTAGGGAAGAGAGGTAGGAATGTGGGCCAACTCCGCTAAGTAGTAGAAGTTGAGGGCTCCCAATTGCACCGGCAGTTAAAATAACCTCTCCGTTTCGACGTACAAATACCCGATGAGACTTCTCATTAGAATCAGTGTAGATGACACCAATAGCTGAGGGTTCTATATGCGTTAAAATGAGATTGATCATCAGAGGAGGAAAACAAAAAAAAAAAAAAACACAGCTATAATAATACACAAGTTGTTATTGTAAAAACACAACTAAAACATTATATTAGCATATATAATATTTTGCTGGTTATAATATTTAGCGGTTGCATGATTTATCTACAGTACGTAGACGTGTCGTTTAGCATTAAATAATGTAAACTATTTTAATGGCTTTTTTCAAGTATAAGTTTGTTTGGTGTAAATTTTTTAGTAAATTTTCTACGGCACTTTCTGAAGATTATTGACTTCTCTTACAAAAATTTTAGAAGAAATAAAAAGAAATTCTAAAATTTCCAGGAAATGCCAAATATCTGACATTTGGTGATAAAAAATGATCATTCTCCGAATGTTTTGTTTGATATTAAATTTGACATGTATGTTATACTTGGCTCTTATTATAACATATATGTTATGTTTTGGTGTATTACTATTGTTTATTTGTTCATGTCCAGAGATTTTTTCAAGTTTTTCATTTTTACTTTCAAGTTTTCAGGTGGCCTCTTTTAACTTTATGGTTACAATATTTATCATATTTTAATTTTTGAATATTCGTTTTTTCTTATAAGTTTCGAAGCTTAAAACTTTATGAGGAAAAGTTAACTGGTGATAACACTTTAAAAAGCATTAGGTACGCAAAAAAAATGTTATTATACGTTTTCTTGTCTCATTTTTTTTTTTTTTTGGTAAAATATACAATTGCTATGCACATTCATATTGGATGGTACATAAATATTGCCGAAGTAAATGAAAAACATTAAAACCAGTATTAAGCTTTAACAGATAACGAAAAGTAATATTATATATACCCGAAGAAATATGACAATATTTATAACATAATAGCAACCAAGGGGGAGGGCATAATTTTTCAAAAAGGAAAAGATATAGGCCCCGTTTATTTTACCGAATCGAGTTTAGAATTATAATTTTGTTACAGTAAAAAGCTCTAAAAACCAGTCATCTAATTTTTTTGCTACAGTAAAAAATTCTCACATAAAGTCACATCTCAACTCGAATCAGCGAACTAAATTGACCCATAAGATATTCAAGCTTAGAAACGTACTTGATGCTTTGGTGGAGAAGATGATTCTATCCACGGTGGCATGAACACCAATTTTCAAGTTCCTAAAATTTGCTCGATTAAGCAGCTCCACAGCTCCATGTCTCTTCCCCATTTGATCAAAAATCGAACAGGAAACCTTTGTTCCAAGCTTGTGATTCAGAGTAAAGCCATTGTTTGGAACCACGCCAGCCTCCAACATAGCCCCTCTCAGAGTCGATTGCCAAACTGCTAACTCTTTCGGACGGGACAGCTCCTCTCATAGTCTTTTCAACCCACACTACAACAAAAATACCCATTTGCGACGACTTTTTTTGCGACGACAAATGTCGTCGCAAATACTGGATTATTTGCGACGAGATGTCGTCGCAAATAACGCCCGTTTAAAAAAATTACAACGTCGTCGCTAATAATTTTTTTATCGTCGCAAATAATATTGCCGCGCAAATTTCGATGGCGCGGATTTTTCGCGCAAATTAACCCACGTTTTCCCGACGACAATTCTCATTAATTGCGATGACATGTCGTCGCAAATAATGGAAAATTATTTGCAACGACATTTTTTCATTGTCGTTGCAAATACTCTATTAGACGAGGGGGAATTGGCGAGAAAAAAAATTATTTGCGATGAAAGCAGATTTTTTGCGACGACAATGTCGTTGCAAATAATAACTATTTGCGACGACATTTTAATTTTATTTGTGACGACTTTGTCGTCGTAAATAAGTGCCCTAATTATATCCGCGCCTCCTTCTTCTCCATTTTCTCCCGATTCTCTGCCAAAAAAAGCCTCCTGCTTCTCTGCAAAAAAAATCGAACTCTCTCTCCTATCCCTCGCTGCGTCCTCTTTCCATCGCCGTCGCCGCCACCGCCGCTCCCGGCCGTTCTTCTCCCAGCCAATGATACGCCTTCTCAACTAAATCCATGTCCCATTCAATGCCAGATTTTCAAAAGAACACATTCTCCGCTCTCGTATAGGAACCGGCGTTGATCATGCTGGAAACTCCTAGGACTCTACCTCTATAGGTTGTGACACCCCAACGGACTTGAACCTTTGTGCGGGTGTAGTACAATTGTCTGGTTGATTAAGAATAGAGAAAAAGCAACTTACATTTAGTGTATTTGGTTGTGCTTTAGGAACATTGCCTCTTTCAAGGACAAGCACCGAGTACTTTTGTGACAAGGTTGCGGCCAATGGGCAGCCTGCCGTGCCCCCTCCGTTCACTATGTAGTCGTATTCTTCCTCGAATGGAAGATGGGTGGCGTTGTGCACAGATTTCATGTATCTAAAATCTGAGAAAGTGAATAATATGATGTAGTTGTATTCTTACTTTTACATGACTCATATGATCAGATTGAACCTATGTTTGGTAAGAAGGAAAGAAAAATCGAATGGATGAATAATATAGAAGAGAAAGAAAATAAGAGTGACGGAAAAAGAAGGGTGATTTTGTTTCATAATGTCTGTAGAGTTGGGAGGAAAAAAAATGTATTGATCTTCACTGAAAATAAAATAAATAGGGTGTAAATTATATCATAATGTACATATCTTTTCGGTAAAGAAAGGATCATACCATTATTTTAACATGGTTTTGATGCTTCAAGTTTTGTTCCCCAAAACACATTCAAAGTAGAAAAGACAAAAACAAAAAACAAAAACAAAAAAGAACTGAAAAAAAAAAAAAAGACTCCGCACTGTGTTTTTTCCGCTCTATAATTTCCTTCCACTGATCACTCTTTTCTTCTCACAAATCCGTCAACCATTTGTTTTCCCTCTAGTTTAATATCATCTCAACCAAAAGAGCATGAAGGTTATTAGATATTTTATTAAGTAATTAGTTAATGATATATATATATATATATATATATATATACACACATATATATGTATATATGTATATTTATATGTGTGTGTGCTAAAGTTTTTAAAACAAAAAATAAAAAGAGAAAAAACAACTAGTATCAAGAGAAATAAGCTAATTCCAACTAAATTGGCACCCCAATTAAAACGCTCTTATGCTTAGCCTCCAACTATATTTAGTGATTCTTAACACTGTCCATGGAAAATGATTTAGAATACTAGAATAGCAATTACGAAGAATTTGGAGTATTGGTATTAACATGTCCGTACGTACCGTGATCAGATGCAGTGGCAAAGGCATGAACCTCTTGGCCATGAAAACTCAACAATATAAGCACAAGCCTGGATAAATAAGCTGGCAACATTTCTGGTTTCTGTGTCTATAAATTCAACCAAAAAAAAAAAAACTTTTTTCTTCTTGGGGTGTTCATAGTAGTGGTTGCTTTAGGCCGTCATCATAAGTACGAAGAAAAGAAAGAGTCCTGATATCCTGTATTTGGCACAACAAAAGAAGGGTTGATATGGAACGGGCAATCATTCTTAAAATGAATCATGATAGTTGCTTTTAGATATGATGGGATATTAAGACTTCAGTTATTTTATTGGTTTGTGTTTTTAATTTTAAATTTATATAGTTAAAAATTTTTAAAAATTTTTATTTAATTTTTTTATTATAATATTTTAATTTAAATTAAAAATTAAAAACTTAGGTCACGTTTATTTCACCGATTTTAGTTTTTAATTTTAAGTTTTTACAGTAAAAAGTTTTCGAAAAATATCCCATCAAAATTTTCTGTTAAAGTAAAAAATTCTTAAAAAATGTCACATTTTAACTCAAATCAAAAATTCAAATCTGTAAAGTGAACGAGACCTTAAAAACTCTATTATTAATTAGGAAACGTGTCAATTGCCGCTGGATGTTTTTGGAATGGCAGGTAAGCGACAATGATTGATAGAATATGGAAATCTTGTCATTGATGACATCAAGAAAAAACATATAATAATAATTAAAAAACTTAAAAACTCGATTATTAATTAGGAAACGTGTCAATTGCCGCTGGATGTTTTTGGAATGGCAGGTAAGCGACAATGATTGATAGAATACAAAAATCTTGTCATTGATGACATCAAGAAAAAACAAATAATAATAAACGAAACATTTCAGCAACCAACAAACTTTAGCCACACCTCTTCTAGTTTAATTTTAGCTTTGTTTGTTCATATTTTCTTTTTCTAGTCAGGAGGGGATTTTTTTTAAGAGAAACAGAAAAATAAATTAAGGCTTAATATGAATTAAAATTAATAGGTTAATAGTTTATATAAGTTAATAAATAGGTTAAATTATTATTTTTGTTCATAATATATCTGGTTATGAACCATAACTTGACAAGTTATTATCCATAATAGTCCATAACTTGTCTGGCTATGAATCATAATTTGACAAGTTTATCCGTAACTTATCTGGTTATGAATTATAACTTGAAAAGTTATGGCCTATTAATTTCTATAACTAAAAATTGACCTATAAACTTTTCTTAAGCTTTTCATATTGGCATATTTTTTTCTATTTTCCTTTTTTTTAAGAGATATTTAACATTTTTTATCTAGGTCGGTATACCCGCTAAGTAACCAAGCCCGGCCCGATGCTATTTTGTTAACAAATATTTAAAAAAGAACAAAAATAAGAGACACGGAGGAAAATAGGCCGAATAATGATTGGAATAAAAATTAATTGGTCAAACATTAGTAAAAGTTAGTATATAGGCCATTTTGAAGTAAATCCATATTTACTACTTAGGTCAGTTACAAAAATACCCTAATTAAAATATATCAGTCAAAACACTTCACAATTCTCTCCTTTTTTCTTGCTCTCTCTCTTATTTCTCTCTCCTGCTATCTCTCTTTCTCACTCTTCTTCCTTCTCTCTTGCTCTCTCTCTTCGAAGATCTCATTCATTCTCTCTCTTCAACGAGAATTGCGACAATGATGATCATGTCGTCGGCGACGTTATCGTTAGGCGCAAATGCCAGATCTTCTCTCCTCCCATAACTGGACAAATTATCGCCCATAACGTGGCGAGTTATGCGGTGTAAATGACTCGATTATGACATAATCTGAAAGATCTTGAGAAAACACTTTTTGTCTGACACCAATGTTCTCTCTCTCCTCCATTTTATTTCTCCCCTGAGAATCCATGAGAGGATCCACTCTACAACGACGACGATCAGCAAAATCCAGATCGGTGAAGCGATCTACAAATCCCGCCCGTGGGCGATCTCCTTACAATATGAGATTTCTTCTCCTTAGTCCAACTAGAGCACCAGAATAACGACACCACTTCGAGAGAATGATAGAGATAAGAGCTAAAGAGAATGGCAAGTTGAAAGAGAGAGAGACTGGACGGTGGACGGAGGAAAGAGAGAGAAAGGGGAGTTCAAAAGGAGAGAGGTTGAAAAAACAAGGAAAAAATGAGAAGAAAATTATCGAAAGGGTAGACATAGAAAGTAAAATATTTAAAATTAAAAATAGCCTGTTAAATTTTAATGACAGATAAATGACCTATTTACTTTCAAAGGTTGTAAAAATAGGCTTATTTACTCTAATTTCCCCAAAAATAATGAGTACGATCCAACTAAAAATGGAAAACCAAAAGCAAAATACCCACAGAGAAGACAAACGAAAACAGCCAAGTATAACAATGGATTCATTTATACATATGCACGCCTTGTACTATCGAACACGAATACTGTACATAGGCAATGCCCTTTTTTTTTTTTTTTTTTTTTTTTTTTTTTTTTTTAAGACTCAGGGGTAACATTTTTAGGCAGTTTAAAACCAATTCTTTTTGACCAAGTGCATAATTACGATTTTGTTTCAGAATTTTCTGACGCCCTTTTTTTCTAGGATGTGTACTGTCATTAATGAAAAGAAGAAATACCAATCCGTATAGTTCTTGAGACAAACTAATTTTCTTTTCTTCGACTAACAAAGCTTTTATATATATATATATATATATATATATATATATATATATATATAAGACAAAAAATTCGTATAAATTAAGAAAAAGTCTTAATAATTTAAACCATAAAAAAAACACTAAAAATGAAAATAAAAACTACGAAACAAATAAACAAAATAAATAAAATTACAAATAAAGGCATTTAAGGAGCAGTACTGTTAACTGAGAACCACCAAGTGGAAGACAAAATCATATTTCAAACAATAAGCATGCTAAATACAGATTTAAGATGCTACCTTTTGACAATTGTCATCTTGATTTTCTCTGACAAACGCACTAAAATTTTGTTTTAAATATATTTATTTACTTTACAGTAGTGTCACAACTCTCTTTAACCTTTCACACTCTCTCATGCACCCACGATTCAAACGCACAAATAAAAAATAATAATAATAACACTGTCTCTCACCCACGTCTCCCTTTTTGTTTGTGATTAACTTTCCTTTTAAGATCGCAGCATCCAAGTTTACAGGTTCAATTTTCATTGTTTTCTATTTTATTTTTTTTAGGGAACCCTTACCTATATTTATGAAAAGCAAAATTACAGTTGCAATTCTTCTTTCCTTTTTTTAGAGTTGGATTTTTTTTTCAAGAATCATACATTATGGCCATGTTTAATAGCTTGTGTAATATTATATTATATATGATGTACTGTATTGTGTGTTATATTATCATAATATAATATGGTGCCTGATATTATGACGTATTGTATAAAAGATTAAATTAATTGTACAATTTTAAAAAATTTTAGTGTCAAAATGTGATTTTTAAAAAATTTTAGATACAAAATATAATTCATCAAAAGTTTTGGGATCAAAGTGAAATTTTAAAAAATATTGAGGGTTCAAAATGTAATTTTTAGAAAAATATAAATTTTTCTTATGCCTCCTAAATTTTAACATAATCAGGCTCCGGTGTGACTCTATATCGGCCGGACCCTGACCCCCAGTCGTGCCCACCCTGACATTAATCATAAAATCTGTATAGAATAGTCTAATACAATACGCTAAAAATGAGCATCTTCAATAATGCGACATAGAAAGTATTAATTTGCCATATGTATTGCTTTATACAATACATAGTCACAACAAACATTGCATTAATGTGTCATTATACAATACAGTACTCTAATACAGTTAAATAAACATATTCTTATTGTATTATTATATAATTTGATGCTCTAATACGGTCAAATAAACATTATGTGGTAATTATATATATATATATATTATAGAATAATATAATATAATCGTTATTTTTAATTATTTCAGTTACTATTTTAATAAGATTATTATATTCTATATCATAATTATATAATATCTTATATAATAATTGTTTTTTTGTATTGTATTAAATATAATAATAAATATATATTATATTGTAATTATAAATATTATATTATAATGTAATATAATATAATATAGCCGTAATTTTTAATTATGTACATCAATTCAACCTCATAATTTATCAAACGTTATTACACTGATTTTAAAATCAATACAACTACTATAATTATAGTTTATCAAATACTCAATTATTTTTTGTAACGGCTACTTTTTCTTTCAACACAACTAAAAATAATTTTTACAAAATCGACAGTACTACCAAACAAAGCCATAATCTATCCGGTTAAATTCTCCTATGTTAGATGCGCTACCCAATATCTTTAAAATTGACTAGCTACTACAGAATTCTGAATATGGATATTTCAAAAGCACATTAAACACATAATCTGATTATGTGTTTGCATAGCGTTTATGAACTTACCTTTAATTCTGCACATCCTACTATTCCGGTAACTACCCTGACGGCATCCGTGTGCCGCGCAACCTGTGAAGAGAAAATAGTAATCAAAATCTATTGATAGAAAACAAGAATTGTATAGGCAGAAAGAAGATTGAGGCTAGATCACTTCAATCACTACTTGCTCACCAGGAATAATCTCAGGCTTTCCATCAACATTAGCTAAAGCCTCTTTTAGTTCACCAATTAAAGCTTCATTTTAAATGCAACTATTTGAGGCTTGAACCTTTTCATCTGTCATAATGATCAATTAAAATATGAATAAAACATCAATTCCTAAAACCCACGCATATGATGTCGGTGTGATGGATCATAATCGTGATGAGCTAGACAAGGTTCACGGAATACCTGATCTGCAAGAAGAGTTACGTTTGAACGGGCTGCAAGTCCTACTACTCTGAATTTGTCGGGATTCCCTGCTACTATATATATCCAATGTCTGAAAAACAACACTCTAGTTCTAAGCAAATTATAAGGAGAGTCAGAAAAAGCAAAATATATATATATATATATATATATATATATATATATTGCTGAATCCGTTCTCTCAACTTTTACTACTAATAGTGCAGAATCCGTTTTCCACATCAAAATTTCAATGCGGTATAGTAGTATTGTGCCAAGGTTATCTAGTTTAACAATTATTTTTCTCCATCAATTTTGTTTCATAATGTCAGAAAACGTAACATGATTTAAAAACAACATCCAAATAGGTCCTTGACACAGAAAGTTACGGTAAACTCATTACAAGATTTCTCTTCTATAGAACCACAGATAGGCTTCCGGCCATCCCAAGAATTGCGACTGGGCCCCCCGGAACAGCTCGTCCTGGCCAGGCTGGAGGAGGCGGCTGTACCGAACAATGAACCCTTCTACGGGATACTGCTCTGCAGTCCTCTCTCTGCAAAATAAGGCCAAATCACTCTGTAAATTATATGCATAATTAGGTGTGACAAGAATTAATATAAACAGCCAGTGGAAAGATTTAATTAATCCCAAAAATCATTTCGTACTCTAATATAAACACGAATTCTCCATCATAAGCCAAAAAAATAAAAGAAATAACCCACAAAAAAAAAAAAAAAAATTAAACTTTGTCCCATGTCAACTGAAAAAAAAAAAAAATCCAAACAAAAAAAAAAAACTTGTTTCCCATCTATTTTATGTGGAAACAAAAGAAGTAATCGTACCAGTTGTCAATGACCTTAATGGTCAAAAGGACATCCGAATCCACCAAAATCACAAATTAAGATCTAGATCCGGCGAACTCACTAAGCTTAGAATCAGATCTGGCCAACTCAGATATGCAAATTCAGCAAATTCAGAACTCGTCGAACGAAGTTGCATGAGGACGATAGCAAGGTGAGAGGTCAATAGCCGACATTTGTCTCCAGCAAAAAGAGATGCCGCTGCGAGATCTCCGCTAAGATCTTCCACTAAAAAGAACCAGCATTGCCGCATGTCAAAGATCCAGTGTCGAAACAGTGTTGAGTGAACGGAATCTCAGACAGTAACGAGAGGGGACTTCGATGTCAATGGAGGTACGGCAACGACAATGAAAGGAGACTCACAAGCTGCAGCTCCGGCTACCGAACCTCCGGTGAAGAAAGACTGGTTCTTCTTCTATTTAACAAATGCATAATTTTCATAAGTTAGTAAGTTGACCTATTTACCTCTATAATTTTTTGTAAAATTGTTGTCTAATGTTAGATTTAATGATGGTTTTAATTAAAAATCGTCGTTATATCTCTTTTATACATCAATAAATTTGGTGATGTTTTATTATTTTTCTCACGAGTTGGCCTATTAATCCTATGATTTATTAGCTTTTTAGCCACACAATTAACACAAGTCACAAGTCACAGAACATAAACAAATTTATATTGCATATATTCAAATCAAAATGTATACATAATTTAAATTATATCTCCCTTTATAAAATGTGCCCATTCATTTATAACTTCTTCCAAATGCTCATTAGTATATATTTCTATGTTTCTTAGATCATTAATAACCGACTCTAATTATATCATGCATACACCGTAAGACGAAGAAGCCGCATTCTTTGTGTCCCTCTTGCGTTGAAATTTTTTGAAAATAAATAAAAAGTTTAATTAGTACATGAAAAATGGTATATTTCTCAAGTTCAAGTAATTCAATGAACGAAATTATAAATACTTACCTTTGGGATCAGAAATCTTGTGATGCCATTTTCCTGGCATTCAAATTAAAGCGTTGTTCGCGCTTTCCATTCACGTAACGCACTAATAAAACATTAAAAAATCGATTAATTAGTAAAGAAAATAATATAAATTATTAGTTCGAAAGTCGTACAAAATGTTAAACTTAGAGGACAATCATTCTTCTGAAGTCTACGCGTACTTTTACCTCGAAGAATCTAACTACATGACCTTATCTTGTATAGGATCCAACCACATGTTTTCCTCTGCATTCCTATATCCCCACGAGCATTCCCATGTGGATACTTGTATGATCCTCTTCTTTTTTATGCTTCTTCGGAAACAACTTCTCAATCGTCACTAAGTCTATACTCCTCAAACTTCCTTCATTGCTTCAAGGTAATTGAAGGGTAGTTTCTAGCCACTTTCTTTGGCAGTTCAAACTCTTTGGGACTATCCTTTAGCGGCTTTACAAAGGTTGTGAATAAGTCTAACCTAAAGTCCCAAGCCATCTTCGCTGCACATGTAAGCTCTATTTTTTGCGGTCTCTGGATCTGTGAAACATTGAACTGAATCATGCCAAATTCAGTTCACGTTATCTTTATTTTCTTTGTCGCCAATCTTCTATTGTTATTCGTGTCAAAACACCAACATAACTGTGTAGTTCATTCCCCACTTTTCCAATAGGGTTATTTTTCTCTTCAAATTGTACTTCTATTCTTTCCCCTTTATCCCAGGGCTTGGCAACTTTACACATTATGGTTGCCCTATGTTCTCCATGATCGTTGGGGTCAAATTTTGCTCTTTTCCTTCGTTCATATTGATTTTTGGGATTTGAAGTGCCTTCCTCCCCCAAATAGCTCTCTTCTTGTATTAAGTTCTTCCTTGAACCAATCACAACCAACCATGTTTTTAAGAATCAACATATATAAATTTAGTGTAATTCTTTATCCTAAACTAAATAACTTAAAACTAGCCTAATCAACATTGAATTAACCTAACCTAATCAATATATACAAAAAATGTACTAAATAACTTAAATTTAGATTTAGTTTCATTCTTAATCCTAACCTAACTAACTTAGAACAATCATACACAACAAATACTCACCTTTACATTCAAATGTTCAAATGATATTAGAAACACAATTTATTTGTTCTAATCTTAACAATCATATAATATTTAAAAAAAAAAAAACTGTGGTTTAATAATCTAACCTAATTGAAAATAACCGTCGTTTAATCTATTGTCGGCATTATTATAAATTTTAAATCCAAAAAAACTTGAGGGCAATAATTGTATTATATCTAAGAATGGGGTCTTTGTGGGAAAGGGATATTCTTGTGATGGCATGTACAAACTTAATTAGCATTAATAATAAAGATTATATGAATTCTCTTTATATTGTTGACTTTTTTGATGTTTGGCATGCACATTTAGCACACTTAAATTTTAGATCTTTGAAATATATGTCTAAACATGGTTTGATTAATTGTAAAGATATTAAAAATAATAAGTGTAAAATTTGCATACAAGCAAAGATGACTACAAAACCATTTCCTAGAGCCAAACCAAATACTCAAATATTGGATATGATTCATACCGATTTGTGAGTAGTATTTTGACAAGAGGAGGAAAGAGATACTTTATCATTTTCATTGATGATTGTTCTAAATACACTTATGTGTACTTACTTAGAACAAAAAATGAAACCTATGATAAATTTAAAATTTAGAAGGCTGCAGTTGAGAACCAAAAAGATAAGAAGATCAAAATAGTTCAAAGTCATAAAGGTGGTAAATATTTCTCAAATGAATTTGATACCTTATGTGAAGAGCATATATTATTCACCAAAACGGCAGCTCCTTGCACTCCTCAACAAAATAGATTAGCAGAAAGAAAGAATAGGATGTTTACCAATATGATTACCACTATACCTTTTAATGCTAAATTACCTAATAATTTATGGGGGGGGAAGCTGTACTTACTAAATGTCATGTTCACAATATCATCACATCTATGAAAACAAATGTTTCTCCATATGAAGCATGGAAAGGAAGAAAGCCAAACTTGATGTATTTATAGGTGTGAGGGTGTTTAACCTCCTATAGATAGAGCACAAGGACGAAATAGTGCTAAATGATTGGAACAGATTTTTAAGTTTGGATAACACATATATGTGATATATTTTCGGTATTTGCTTAAGGGACAAAGTTTAATGCAAAACACACTACTGTCTTGTGAGTACTTTGAAGCACATTCACTAATTGGATGTTAAAATAGAAAGATACCTTCTTGTATGTATGTATTTATCGTTATTAATTTATTAATTTAGATGAAATATTACAATCTAGTGGAAATTATTTGAGAGATTATAAATATGTCTCACATCGTCCTTAGCAGTGTTAGGCTTTTTGGCCCTAGCGTGTTCTTTAAAGTGATCGTAGATATCGTACTTCCAATCCCGGTAGCACTTTTGTGTCTCATGCATAATGTATTCAACAATCTCCTCTGCCAGCTTAATGTCAAACCAGATATGCATTTGAATTTAACGAATACATTTATGTTAACTGCTTAACATTAAACATATGAAGCTCTAGTCTATTCTGGAGCACCGAGAAACCTACTCTACTGCTGGAGGCTTTCAGGCTTAAATTTCAGACTTTTGAGCCTCCAAAGACTGAAAAAAATGATTTATAGGACTTCAACCCCTAAGTTGAAGACTGCCACGAGTCCCTAAATCGCTAACTGGGTATGCAGACTATTCAACCCCTAAGTTGTTATTATTATTATTATTATTATTATTATTATTATTATTATTATTATTATTATTATTATTATTATAATAATTATTATTATTATATCATTATTCTTATTATTATTATTTTAAAACAACACTCTTTCATCATTTTTCTCTTTTGCTCTCTTCAACCTTCTCTCTCACTGCTCCTGCTCCTATGTCTGCACTTGCCACTATTCATGACTCTCCTTAAGAATGCAAACCTGTTCTATAATGCCGGCGCGCGCAACTCTTACCTATTTCTGGGACATTTAAAAAAATATAAACTACAAAAAAAAAAAAAAAAAAAAAAAAAAATACGCGGCTGTTTATTTATTGATTATCAATGAGAACGAACATGTCTCTTATCAACAAGAATCAAACAATCTAGAAAAAAAAAAAAAAAAAAAAAAAAAAAAAAAAAACACCAGAAATACAATTCTCTTTTTCTCTTTAAGTTTCTCATAGACAATTGTTCTTAATTATTACAAAACTATAGAGATTATCTCAAAGAAACGCTTATCAATTTTCTTATTATACTCGTCTTATATATAAGTTGTTGTTACTATAGTTGCCTCTCAATCAGCCTTGCCATCGGCCAAATTTGACAATTAATGGGCCACGTCATCAATCTATTATATCTCTCAATTCGAATTTAAAAAGTGTATTTTGTGTTGCCCAACTTTGTTGAGTGGATTGCGGGGTCCTCTAAGAAAGAATAAGATTGATGAAGATAAATGTTTCTTTTGGGCATGGTGGAGAGCCCATATATAAAGGAAAAAACACCGAGCTTTCATTCAAAAGTGAATAGTTCTACAATGAAAAGACGGGGTATCAATTTATACTTACCTATATAAATATATGTATGTAGAATATATATATATATATATATTTATATATGTGTGTGTGTGCGCTTAGCTGTGAATAATGAAATAAGCCTAGCGAGTTCTAGCGAGTTCTAGGACAGATACGGCAGAAACATTGACACAAAAGCAGATTGCTTTTGCATTCTATTATGTTTGATCATTAGAGGAGTCATGACAACAACTATTTCTTTCCCTCGAAAGTCGTTGTATTTTATCTAAAATCATGGATTAATAATGCATATATACTTGACGCCCCCGCCTAGGCTCCCACTGCCTGAAAATGACAAATTTTTAGGAATAAACTAGATGTCATATAAGTGAAACAATGAACTTCACTAACAAATAAAAGCAATAAACGACAATAACAATCATTGTTGAGTCGACCAGTGAAGCACTGAGGGGATAAAAATGAAAAATAAATAAATATATCATTTGTCATTAATATGATGAATTTGTGGCAGAAGCTGTGCCACCCCAGTAATATTGTCAGTCTAATTTGGGGATTGGTAAAATGAAATTCATAACATGAAGAACTGCTTACTCCTTCCATTTATTGTTCCAGTCAACTTGAATTTGGTAATATTATGGGGAACGACCACTAAATCTTGGTTTTACTCGTTTTACGTTCGAATCACAATTAAAATTTTCTACTACGGTTTTTTTTTTTTTAAAAAAAATTTTAATTCAACTTTTTTTTCACTTCAATATTTTTTTATCATATTTCACTTTTTAATGGTTCAGCTTTTTTCGTAAATGGAAATTATTTACTCGCATATGTTGACAGATTTTAATCATTTTACAATGTCAAAAAAAAAAAAAAATGACACGTTTCAAATGACATGTATGATACTGTTTCAAGTGACACGTTTTACTTCTTTATGACACCTTGCACTCTCGCTCTTTTGTATTTTTATCGGTCTAGATGTATTTGTTTCTAAATATTCTTCAACAAAATCACTATTTTAACTATGAAATGGAAAAATATATCAAAAGTACTGTAGAATAGTTAATGAGACGTTTTCTATTTATTTATCTATGATACCAAAAAAAAAAAAAAAAAAAAAAAAAAAAAAAAAAAAAAAAAAAAAAAAAAAAAAAAAGATGTCCTGTCGAACATATATAATGGTATGCTTAATTTAAAAATTTAAAAACAAAAACAAAAAGATTCTTGTAACTTTGACAATAAGGAAATCCAGAACGGCCTAGACAATGCAAGAATTTTAAATCGTGTGATCTCTAAGATATTGATTGTCTTCGTTCGCTCAGCATCTTAAGCCCCATATACCTGCTCATATCACACAACAAGTTAGTTACGCCTACAGGATTAGGACGAGTAATATTTAGGAAAAAAGAAGTTTGCTTGAAATTTTATTGCAAAACATGATTAATTATAAATTTGTATAAGAAGGAAAAAAAAAAAAAAAAAAAAAAAAAAAAAAAAAAAAAGAAACTCACCGGCCTAACATCATTAGAGTGGCCTGAGGATTTGTTCCCGGCGAGAGGCTGAAAGTTGAACCATCCACAACACGAAGTGAATTAACCCCCATTACGCGAAAATCACCATCAACCACCTTCCCCACGAGACACCCGCCATGGTAATGCCAAAAGGACGTGACTGTGCTTCGACAATAGTCCTCCATTGCGGAATCATCCGAATTGTTGGATGGTAAAGCAGGCCCCAAGAACGTGAAACCCCTTTCACCATTGATAGCCTCGTACTTAAATGGATCCATGGAGTTTGTGTTCAGCAAATCGCCCAACTTTCTCACGCCACTAACGCATCGAGAAAGGTCGATGGGATCGGCAAAGTAGTTGAATCCGACATGTGGGGCGACTTTTACGTCATTTGGAGAAGCCAGTTGAAGAGAACCGTGGGATAAGGGTCCGGCTATTTTCTCGACAATGCTCGCTAGGCTCAATTCTGTGGAAACTGAGCTGGGATAAAGACTGAAGGGTAAGGGAATCGGAAAGAATGACAAGCTAAGAGAGAATGCTTCTATATAATAATCACTTGTGATTCCTACAACTTGTGCGGAAGATGAATTGAATGGCATTACAAGATTAATGTTGTTTCGAGGATTGTCAGCCATGAATTTTCCCACGTTTGGTTGGGAGTGGATGACTGAAATATTTTGTGATGAGAGGTAGGTATCTGAGCCGACTCCGTTAAGTAGCAGAAGTTGGGGGCTTCCAATTGCACCGGCACTAAGAATAATCTCTCCTTTCTTGCGTATAAGTGCTTTGTGAGACTTCCCGTTCGAATCTGTGTATATAACTCCGACCGCAGAAGGTTCTGTCATTTAAAAAAATATATCCGTATTCAATATGCTGCATAACTATACAAACACAACAAAAACATCTTTGTGTGTGTCTGTGTGTGTAGGTATATTTCATAAAAAGCTAATGACAGAAGACAAATAATATTATAATGCATGAGCAAATTACAAATTACAAACAGGGCGGCACCCACTATTCTAAGGTATATCCCACAAAGTCTCTCATTCCAAAATATTATTGCAAAATAAAAAAAAAATCAATAAAGAAAATAAAGAAATAGCAAAAAGATAAAAACGAATGAAAACAATTCTAATAGTAATTGTACATAATAGTCGGCCTTCTACATTTTTTGCATAAAATATTTGTTTAATAAATTACTGCGAATGAACAGCAACGATGTTTGTCTTTTCCATGAAGATTTCGTCCGCACAAGGTTTTGTTTTATTTTATTTTGTTTTTTTTTTTTTTTTTTTTTTTTTTTATGTAAGTAATGGATATCATGAATTTATGGAAGATATGTAAATGGAAACATACTTGATCCTTCTTCCGAAAAGATGATGCTTTCCACGGTAGCATGAACGGCAACTCGCAAGTTCCCCAGATCTCCTTTATTAAGCAGCTCCACAGCTCCAAATCTCTTCCCAACTCCATCGAAAATCGAACCCGCAATTTCGTTCCGACTTCATGATCTACGCTAAGGCCATTGTCAGGGCCAACGCCAGCTTCCCACAGAGCTTCCTTCACAACAGATTGCCAAACTGCCAAACTCGGACGGAACACCACGCTCTCTTCAACCCACTAATACGCCTTCTCGACCGAATCCATGTCCCATTCCACACCCGAATTCGAAAGAAATTCGTCGTCAGCTCGTGAATAAAGGCCCGCATTTATCATGCTAGAGCCTCCGAGAACTCTTCCTCTAATGTTTGGAACGCCGTCTTGGGACGTGAATCTCTGAGCAGGTGTTTGGCCGTCGTCTTCTTCCATGAGATTGGCGAAATACCCTGCTACGTTCAACACATTTGGGTACGTCCCCGGGGCGCCGCCTCTTTCGAGGACGAGCACCGAGTGCTTTTCTGATAGAGTTGCGGCTAGCGGACACCCTGCTGTGCCACCTCCGATCACTATGTAGTCGTACTTTTCCTCCGATGCCATATCGGTTGCGTTGCGTACAGATTTCAAGTAACTAAAGTCTGAAACCAAAAAAAAAAAAAAAAAAAAAAAGCAAGTTTTTAGAACATAAAAAAAAAAAAAAAAAAAAAAAAAAAAAAAAAATTCAAAAGCTAGCCGTTTTCATCCTCGAATTACTATTTTTAGAGTTCTTATTACTCAATGTATTTATAACCCGTTTATTTTATTGATTCGAGTTTAAAATTTGAGTTTTACTGCAATAAAAAACATTCAGAAACAATTAAATTTAACTTTTTTATTATAATAAAAAATTTTTATATAAAATCACTTTTAACTTGAATTAACAAATTAAATAGACCTTGTGCACTAAAAATGAAAAATTACGTACCCTGATCAGATCGTGTTGTGAATGCATGAACCTGCAGTAGTTGGCTATGAAAACTGAACAAGATTAGAAGAATCAGGGATAAATTAGAAAGTGGAGCTATTTTTTTTTTTTTTTTTTCAGATCTCTCTTGTTTTGAAGGCACACGAGCACATTTCGAATTATCGCTAGATTGCTTGATACTTAGACTAAGATTTCAGTGTCTTATAAAGATAAATAATTAATCTTTGACCGTTCTTACATATATAAATGTGTGTGTAAAATTGTTTCGCAGCTGTAAAGCGGCATATTTCAACTTATAAATAGTGAACACCCTGTTCTTGTGCACAACAATTCAAAATTGGTGGACTAGAGGTAAAAAAGGATGAGGCCGGACAGAGAAAAAACAAAATTGAAATAGTTCGCTTTCCTTTTTTTTCCTGCTTCGTGAGCGAGAGTTTTGAATGCACGACTTTTCAATTAAAAAATTAGAAGCGATTAAGGTTTATATATTTCCTCGTTTGTAATTAGGAGGTCATGCAATACGTAAATTTTACGCCTGTTTATTCGTAATAGTTTTTCATTTGCTGTTGTTATACTAAAAATTCCTACTACTATACGCATAAATGAATCATGACATTGACACATTCATTTAAATATATATCTACACATATTGTTGATCTTTCAAAGAGAGCAAAAATTAAAATAAATAAATAAATAAATAAGGAAAGAGAGCAAAATGGTTTTGTCTTCAATAAAAAGTAAATATGAGATTGTTTTGAAAATCATTCTGAAACTGATTTTGAAATTACTTTTAGTCAGTTTTTTAAGAGATTGTTTTGAGTATAATAAAAAAGTGAAATCGTATTTGATTATAATTATTAATTAATATATTATAATATTATTAATAAGTACTAAAAAATGAAAATAGAAAAGTGAAAATAACTTTCAACTATTTTCTAATTCCTTCACAAAAACCACTTTCATTGTTTTCATTTTTATTCTCATTTTCAAAACATTTGCTAAAGAAACGTTGTTCTGTTTTTATTTTCATTTTTTACTTCTCGAAATATGTGAAAACTTTTTTCAAAAATGGTTCCAAATGCACACTGTCACACCCCAAAACAGGAATTGATGACATGTAGGCTCATTTAGAAATTAAACCTGATTAAAAGGGGTAATTAAACATTTGGGGATATTCAATCAATATAATAATAAATCGTTGCAATTGAAAATACTAAAATCATTATTAAAGTTTTCAAGAATTCCAAAGAAGCCCCACATTTTTTAAGGGAATTACATTTCAAGAAAGTAATGGGGAATTTTCTTCATTTCCTGATAAAATGAGTTTAAAACTAGCCTCTAGCATCATTCAGGATTTCTCCCATAGGATATTTCATATTGTACATACATGAATAAATAAAGAAATAATTATAGACATCAACCACAGTCTAAAAATGTTTAGAATTACAATCCTTACATTGTGTAGCAAGTCAGTGTAGGTTACAATAATTTCTTCACTTGAACCTCTTAAACAAAGATTTCTGACAATAGTAGCTTACTCGGCTACTCAGTGCTTCAGTGTCGTCTGAGAGAGGTTAAATATATTAAAACACAAGAAAAATGAGTAAAAAACACAGTAAGATATAATTTTTTTAAAAAACTTTATAAAATGAAAAAATGCACAGCCGGAACTCATCATCTGGAACTGAACTTTTTTTTTTTTTAATAAAACAATAAACTTAAATTCCAATTATCAGCAAGTCCCTTAAATTGAAATAATTCCCTGCTCCGTGGGCGAGAGTTTTGAATGCAGTTTTTGTGTGCGGACTTTTCAATTAAAAATTGGGAAATAGTAGAAAATAGGTCAATATGAAAAGTTTAAGAAAGTAAATAGGCCAATTTTAGTTGCCAATTTTAATTAATAGGCCATAACTTGTCAAGTTATGGTTCATAACCAATATGTTATGGACAAACTTGTCAGTTTGTTTCATAACCGGATAAGTTATGGACAATTATGAATAATAAAAATTATGGTTCATAACCAGACAAGTTATGGTTTAAATAATTTTTTATTAACTTTGGAAACTATTGGCAGAATTCATCTCAAATTTTAGTCTATTTTCCTCTTTCTCCCTTAAAAATTTAGAAGCGATTAAGGTTTAGATATTTTGACGTTTGGACTTAGGAGATCATGGAAGATCCAATAAGTAAATTTTACGCCTGTTTATACGAAATAGTTTTTCATTTGCCGTTGTTATAATAAAAAATTCCTACTATACGCATACATGAATCATGACATTGACACTTGTTGATCTTTCAAAGAGAGCAAAAATTAAAAAAATTTAAAAAAAGGAATGGAAATCTTTGAGATTTTATATTCTCGAATATTAATGCTTTTTTTATTATAGAAAATTACAAGTATAACTATTGTTTCTTAATCATTTTATTATTTATGCTATTAAAAAAATATTCTGGTAGAATATTAAAAGCATTTTGATAGATTAAAAAAATATTTTGTCAAAAAAAATTATTTTGATAGAAGATAATTAGATAAAAGATATCCTATTGGAAAATTAATATCACAAATAATAATAAAAATTGATAACAGAAATAAAATTGTGTTATCTTTTTTACTATACTAATCTTGAAAATTTTCCTTTCTTTTAAGGATAAGTACTATATCTATATATAAATGAGTTTTCAATTGTAACATTTATGTAGTTATTACCCATTAAATATAAAAATTTAATGATGTAACGTGATAAGAATCTAATTTCATTAACTACCATATTTTTTAATCAACTACCCAACTCATTACAACCATTACATAAATATCTTACCGTTAAAACAAGAAGACTCAATAATAATTAAATATTAGAGTAACTATTAAAATCATACCCAAATATATATGTTGGTTTCCAAGGATACGATGATAGGCATGATTGTATGCTGACCTATGACAAGGTGGACCACCATATGGAATTAAAATAACTAGTCGCAAACTAAAAGTTGTTATTTTACTAAATGAATTGAAACCGAACATTCCTTAGACCAGCTAAAAAGTTAGGAGATACAATATGCATCAAGTTGTTTCTAAGCTTGTCCATCAACAGGATGACATATAATATCCCAAGCTTTTCTTGACATCGTTCTCTATTCCATCACGTATCTTTAGTTGCGTGCCTTGAATATATGCCCTCTTTAACCGAAGCGTGATAGGAAAGTATCGCAGCCTCTTGTGTAGGACCTTGTTACGATCATACCAACTCGATCCATAAACAAGACATGTTAGACTTTAATTATAAATATGATATTGATCATCATATTCATAAATCTCAAAAACCGTCATGCCAAATTACTATGATAAAATTCAGTACGCATACTTAAATTTATAATAGCAATAATCAACACTTTTACGGAGTTATTATGACGATTAAAAAATAAGTTATTGTCTTCCTCAATCAAATCTCTAGAATCTTGAATGAAGTGCTTTCTCTTTAGATGGAAAAGAAGAAACACGGTTGAATGACTTGACATATTAGGGACTATAACTTATATGTCCTTATATATTTATTTAATAGGCTCCCATTAAACATTATCGGATAAATATTGAGTATCTACTCATTTATCTCATATCCTCTTAGAAGTCTTATGGGCTTATCTTAATTAGATAACTTAAAGCTCATTTAATTAAATAGGTTAATATAATTGTTATATAAATACGTGGCTCACATAAAATATTGAGAATTAATGTGAAAATCCTAACAATATCCTACTCAGGTTACATATGTAATATCTGAA
The DNA here is from genome assembly GCA_012066045.3 of Morus alba. Taxonomy (NCBI): domain Eukaryota; kingdom Viridiplantae; phylum Streptophyta; class Magnoliopsida; order Rosales; family Moraceae; genus Morus; species Morus alba. The sequence continues at coordinate 54,606,602 of CP050224.2, forward strand.
AACGCTGATAGATTCATAAGAAAATATAAGTACATCACTTATAATGTTAAGCCTTGACGTTAATTATGAGATATGATTATGAGAGGGAGAAAACAAAATATAAAAAACTTAAATTTTGACTATTGAACCCATAAATAATTTTAAGACTTAAAACAATCTAATTTAGTATATAATTAAAAATATAAAACGATATTAAAATATTCATATATTAAAATTATACTGTAAGTAAATAATAAAAAAAAACTCGTCAAAAAATTAAATTTTTTATCAATAAAGTAAATAATTTTTTGCTAGAATAAATTATATCTGTTTGAAGGAAACTTTAAGATAAGTTCTCAAATTTTCACTTTCTCTCTCCTCTCATGTGTTTCTCTCTCTTCTCTTGCACGTTCTCTCTCAAAATAAAACCGTCCATGCCAAAATCACACTTTGAGATTCGGATCTCTGTTTTCGACATAGCTGGTGTCAATGGAAAGCTTTCGCGGAGCTGAGCATTTTGACAGTTCGCACGACCCTAAAATCCGCCAGAATATGCCGTAATAGCCGACCGAAGTTTCAAAAACAAGTGAAACTTTCGATCGTGATATTTCCTTCATCCCACATCCGATTGAGGTGATTTTAGTCCCTATAGACTCAGTGCAGCGAGACGAAGAAAACCCACCCATCTTCATAGCTCAATTATGGCCGGAACACCACCATCCGTGGTGGTCGGAATCGCCGCGCCACCGCCGTCGTTTTTCTCCCTCCAGGACGCAATAGGTGTCACCACCCCTACCGTTAGATTCAGAGATAATAGACGACTCGATCCTGACCAGATTCAGCCATCACCGTCGCCATTTGGCCGAAAAACAGTGCTCGCCGCCGTCGTCGTGATGGTGTAGGTTGCTTCCGATGATCGGATCGTTAGATCATCGTGAATTTGGTGTCAAAACACTCATAAGATCATGGGTAGGAAAAACCCTGAATCAATTTAAGATTTCATCACTGGAAATGTGAGATTTGAGTCGCCGGATTTTACCGACGTTGCCGGTCCCGATATGTACTGTTACATGCCGAATAGTGTCAAAATTAACCACACCAATGGACTGAGAAGGGTCGATTTAGGGGGGTAGGACCCAAGTCTGCCGTGGAAAAACACTCCGGGAGCCTTCGCCGCCGGACGCCGCCGTACACCGCCACCGTATTCCGGTAAGGTGCCATTTCTCATTCTATCAACTTTCGTTTGATGATCCGAGACCATATCCCGACTCGTTTCGACGTGCTGAACGCAATGGTGACCTCTGCTCAACCAAATTCAATTTTGATAAAACTGGTATGGTACCGATTACACACAGATTGATGTGAATCGAACTGATTCATTGAAGTTCAGAATTGGACGTCCGCGTCAATAATGCTAGTGGATCATTCAAAGCGTTTATGATTTCTCCTTGAACGGATATCAAGGAGATACGCAGTGGAACATGACAAGAGGGTATTACCGGAACCGTTTAGCTCGGAATTGAGGCAAGTACACTGTGATTAAGGACAAGCAATTTAGAACATATGATGTCTATGGGATATGTTAATTATGAATTCACGAATTCGTAAAGGCAATTACAGAAAATAGAATTATGAGGATTTAATAAGTCCTTATAATAGAAATTATAAATTTTTACGATTCTTAATAAAATGGATAAGTGAGTTTCCTTTATGACTGTGCTACATAAAATAGCATACTAATGGTTAATCTTACCCCTTAGATCGGTGTTTATTTATAAAACTTAGCAGTAAATGATAGAAAATCTGGACGAGTAGAGAATTATGCTATAACTGAAAAGTAGGTAAGTTCAGTAGTTTTTCTATGTCTATATCACGAACAACCTTACTTTTTTATGTTGCATAGAAATTGTGCATATGGTAAGTATTTTTGTTTATGATCTGAACAAACTTATTCTTCTGTGTTGCACATAATTGTGCATATTACATGCTCAATGAATGTTAGAATAAGAATGGTGTTTCTTGAATAATGTGTGATGCTATGAATGATTCAAGATGTATGATGTTATGAATGTTTTAAGATGTACGATGCTATGAATCTACTTATGGACCGTAAATAGTAGTAGAATTTTACTCTACGAAAAGTCTGAGGTTAAGTCAAAGTCAATTTCATAGAAAATTGATGAAAATACGTTAAAACGCAAAATAAGATTGAAATTACTGTCATCCTGAGAAAAGATGACAGTAAAATAACATATAAAGAAATCATAATAAATTGCACAAAAATGCATAAAGTCATAAGATTTAACTAAAGTTACTGTTTCAATGAGAAAATTGATAAACGGTAAGAGAGCAAATATCTTATTTGTACCAGTCTTTGAAGGAAAGGTTATTAAGAGACTATGAAAGAAATGAAACCGTTACTAAGTTAGATTGGTTAGCTACCTCACTGCGCACTAGTTATGTGCGCTATGATACAACAGGGCTAGGCCTATAAGAAGTAAAATACAAAAAAATGAAAAACTGAAATAGTTTCATATAAGAGTATAGTATCTGTAAAGAAGAAAGAAAAGAGAGAGAAACACAATATGAAAGTCATTCAGAACGTGAAAATACAATATAAACGCTGCAAAGTGTTTTAAGTAGACCATATTTATGTATATGGTTGGGTTATGTAATGCAAGTAAAGATCACGGGACTATGAGGTTATGCATAGCAACCTCTAGTCACAAGGTATGATTAATGTAACAAAATGCTAGCTAAATGCTACATCATTTAGACGTACAAATAGTTGAAAACAGAATGCTAGCTAAATGCTACAACATTTAGACTTATGAATGAAAAAAAATAACCTGAATTTTAAGAGGTTATAATTAGAAAATAGTAGAGGTTAAGTAATGCTAAGTATGAATGTAGGATGATGATAAAAACTAGGGTTGTCACAACATATGATTTCTAAAATAATTATATCATATATTCCTTAAGTGCACTTTCTGATGCTATTTATCCTTAGACTTCACCTTAGTTACAATCTAGTCCATCTCCTATATCAACATGAGACCATGGTGACTTTTGTCACTCTAAAACGTAACTAAACCTTCCATGGTCACCACACCAGCATGTTCAATGACATAGATCGTGTATGGATGAGTGGCGTGAAAATTACATATAATGTGATCTCTAACATGTCTATTTTCAACAAGTCTTAATTTAGAGCTTGTTTGGTTGGAGGATTCGTTCTCTGGTTCGAATTATGGTTCATGGTTCGCTACAGTATTTTCTCTCACAAAAAACACACGTAAATTGAAAATGATTCTAATCTCATGGTTCTAATTCATGAACCAAACAGGCTCTTAGTCTTTAGCAAGATTAATCCGAAACTTTCTAAACTTAATGCAAAACCACAAATACAAAGTAAGTTTAAGATAAACCATAATCCACCTTCTTTATTTCGTGAAAACAAACATAAAAGTGTTCCTTGACAAAAATAAACATCCAAAATACAAACTCCCACTAAACACACACATCGTCAAATAAGACAATGCCCATATTACAGTATGCTTGTTAAAGGCCTTGGGTGGTACACTGTTGGTTAGCGAATCCGTAATCATGGAGTTTGTTCAAATATATTCTATAGACACTTATAAACTCTGAACTCTTTATTTAACAACAAGAATGTGAAGTTTATGTGCTTCCGCTTCAAAGAACTTCTGTTGTTATTGGAATATAGGAAGTCTGAATTATTGTCACAAATATCATTAGTGGTCTTTCAATACCATCTACCACATGCAGCCTAACGACAAAGATTCACAGCTATATTCCATGATCGGATGCCTCTTGGTAGGCTATGAATTTTGCTACTTCAATGGAAGAAGCTATAAGTGTCTCGCTCAACACTATTCTAGAAAATAACTCCCCAGACCAACAAAAATATAGACTCTTGTGGATCTTTTATTGTATTGGCATCAACAAAATCAAATAGAACACCCAATGATCTCTAAAAGATATGATTTTCAATGAGTGAGCATTTAATCCTTTATTCTCTAAAAATACAATATAACTCATTTGGTGCTTTTTAATGATCCATTCTTGAGTTCCTTAAATATCTACCAAAATTTCAAAACATACGCAGATCCGAATGCGTATATAACTTAGCACACACAAGACTTCCTATTGCCAATGCATAAGGAAACTTTTATATTTCTTTAACTTCAAAGTCAATCTTGCCGCACTGAATGTGACTCGTCTCTCTTAGCAAAGGGCGTACTTCCTAGTCTATTTTCCTTTATGCCGAGTACAACCAGAATTCTTTCAATATATCTCTTTTGTGATAACCCAAGGATACCTTGAGAGCGATCTCGATGTATCTATAGTCCTAATACAAAAGAGACGTCTCCAAGATCTTTCATCTCAAAGTCCTTAGTTAGAAATATATTGATTTCGTGCAACAAGTCAATATCGCTACTAGTAAGCGGTAGTCATCGACATATAACAAATGAAATATGTATTTACTCCCACTGAACTTACATTATGCACAATTATCAACATTGTTTACCTCAAAGCCATACGAGATAATAACCTGATGAAAATTGTGATATGATTGACGGAAAGCCTTAGATGGATTTCTTTAGTTCTCAAACCATATACTTTGAATTATCAGATACAAAGTTTTTTGGCTATACCATATTTATATCATTTCATCAATTTAACCATTGAGAAATGCAGTCTTTACATCAATATGATGTAGCCCTGCTCAAAATGAGTCACAAATGCCATAACTGTCATGAACGGGAAATTTATCAGAGTTATGGTATAGGATAAAATTTTCTTGAATCCTTTGTATTAGCAATATGAACACTTTTATGACAAGTATTTGCTGATAGTAGTGTGGAATAAAAAATTTAAGCTAAAGCTTAGAAATTACTAAGATGTGATGCAATTACCAATTTTCAGATTGTCGTTAAGAATGAGGCATGGAATGCTGTGTTAAACCCGTACGTGGGCAAACACATGAATGTTAAGTTTATGAAATGGAAAAGAATTGAAAAATATCAATTTTAGGGTTCTAGAAACAATCTGAATGAAAAAGGGACAAAAAAGGGGTTCAGAGAGCTGGACTGAAAAAATTAAGGTTTTCGATCGAATAGGATTGACCAAGTCAAAATTTCTAGACCAAGAGTTGATTAATAAGTCACTCTTAAAAGGATAGTCAAGTTTAAACAAAGTTGACTCATTTGATCAACTATTTGAAAAACGCGGGTAAAACGCGCACCGGATAGGAATTAAACTGAATCAAAATAAGATAGTCATTAGAAATAGATGGTTGGGATTTAAAGTGATTAAATGGATGACGGGCTGAGATTATGACATATGGTAAGAAAGGTGGTCGGCCTAGCTTAATGAAGAAGGAAATAAATATATTTTTTAGTGAAATTTCAC